>OX393560.1:55495212-55945212 GCA_947650365.1 Chamaelirium japonicum
CATCACGGAGAGCATCCTCAATGTTGACCTCCACACAAATCCGTGCATAATTCATCCGACCTCCTTCATTGTATGCAATAGCAGCAGTCGTTGGGGCATCCATTCCAATCAGGGTATACCCAGCACACTCCCCATTCTGCTAAGAGCATCGAATGACCAAAACTTTTCAAGAAGATTAGAAAATCGGACCCACAAAGTGACTTGGGAAAGGAACTCCCCCCCATATTGAAAATCATTTTTCAGGTTCGATTTGGCTAGCTTGTATACAACTAACTTGAAGTCTTTTTCACAGTATGTACATCCTTAGGCTAGGGATCGAACATATATACCTTTCGCATAGGGGCGGGGTGCAACGTCGGCTGTTAAGATAAGCTTGGATGCAACGAGTCGGCTTTTGATCTTAATGGTTGTGCAATAGTTTGCAAGCACAAAGATTCGCGATCCGAGCTTGGACTTTACATAACCAAGGGGTAAGTCGGCCACACAATTAGGTTTTGGCAAAGTAAGAGATCGATCGAGACGCTAAAGCGGTTTGGTGCAAGACAAAGTGCGAAATTAGGCAAAGAGAAAAGAGGGTGGGAAGAATTAAACACAAATAAGCTAGCTAGCAAGAACACAAGATTCATTATATATATAATTCGAAAGATGTGAAGGAAGATGCATGGCAGCATCTTCTCAATTATTCTTCTAGAAGAGTGACAGACGCGCGACGGGGCATGTAGACCTCGATCACATGCGTGCGCACTCTCGGTACATGCAACTATATGACCTAGCTCCTTCAAAAGATGAGAAGGAAGATGACATGCAGCTTCGATCTTCTCAATCTTCTAGAAGAGTAGTGACGCTTACCAGCAAGCAGACAGGCAGACAAACGTACACATAGACTCTCAGTACGTACTAGCTTACATACATAGTCGTGGACTCTGGATGCATGCATGCAACATACAATGCTACTCATCGATCATCACCATTACTGATCATCTCAGTACATACATACATAGTAGTGGACTTTGGATTCATGCATGCAACGTACATGTACTACTAGCTAGCTACTCATCACCAGTATTCATGATCATCTGATCAGTACTTGAGAGCAAGACCTAGCTCCGGCCAGTTCGGCCACCACCTCATTTTCCAACACAAGGTCGTCGGGCTTGGTGGAAACATTCCAGGACATGTGGCCGCAGTTGGCTCCTCCCACCATTCTTGGTGCAGGGAAAGCAGAATCCGGCCAGCAAGATACTGAGCACGGCCAACGCCTCCGCTTTCTCCGCCATTGCTGATCAATTGATCGATGTATGGTAATTGATGATTGATTACCTCTAGTCTAGCATGGAGAGATGAAGCCCTAGCTGATCGAAGCCCCTTTATATAGTTGCGATCGAATACCATGCATGCATGTTTTTCATGTGGTGATTAATCGATTCCTATCACTCGATCGTCAATGGCAATGGGACAAATTAAACCAAAAGCTAGTAACATACGTAAACATGTACGTCAACTAACCCACATGGATGGATGGGACCAAACTTCGATCATGACAAACCACCACATAGGCCTATGGACCAAACATTAATCCTTTAATATGGTCCCGCATATCCTGATTGGGATTGATGAAGAATATAGCTACATTGTTTTTTTTTAAATTGGTAAGAATACCCTTCGAAATGTTGAGATATGTCTCGACTGTAGGGGTCGTGCGCACGATCTGGAAACGTCGTGCGCACGACCTGGCTCTCCGAAAAAATCGATGTGTCCTTGAAAAAGGGCGAGTCTCTGTCCCCAGGAGGTCGTGCACACGATCTGGCCCCCGAGATTGTCGACGCATCCTTTAGCGAAAGGCTCCAGGCAGTCGTGCGCATGACTTTCCCAGGTCATGTGCACGATTGTGGCTGACAGGCACGGGTTTGACCTAGTCATGCACGATTTGACTTTCCAGATTTGGCTATTTTGGAAAAATCTTGGGATTAAACTTGTGTAACTTATTCCTCCACTGTATAAAGGGGTCTAGGGTTTTGGGGAAGGGAGAGTTTTGTATTACCCATGGTTTTTTCCCGCAAGGGTTTCCGTATAAATCTCTAGACTCTCTCTCTCTGTGTGATTGCTTTGTGGTTGTTTCTTTCTTACATTGATATTTCTCTTTTTATGGTTGAATTGCTTGCTCCACATCGATTCGTCGGAGAATCATTTTGGGCGATTTATCATTGTTGACCCATGCAGTCGAACCAATTCGGCCACAGATTGTTCATCTGGTATCGTCGAGAGCGATTCGCAACACGTAATAGCTGGTCTTTATTTTTGTGGGATCCATCTTCTTCACCATTCGCTCAACCTCAGATTTAGGAATTTTTTTTCGTTGAAGCCGAAGTTGATTCAGGTGATTTTTCACATCGATCATTCTTTTCGATAATTTCTTCCAATCTTGTTTTGTTGAATCATTATTGATTCCAATATATTGATTGGGATTTTCTTCTTTTGTTCAACATCATATTAAAAGTTTTTTTTGTTTGAAACTGTAGATGATTCAATTTTTTGTTTAGTTGGAACATTGTTTTCATATTTTTCTATCAATCTTTTTTACAAGCGCTGTTTTTCACGTAAGCATCCCGGTACTAGTCGGAGAAATTAGGGGTCCACCTAATCCAATTATTTTAAAAGAAAAAGGACTACTTAGCCTTTGGACACTAAATAGGGTGATTAATTGATTCATTCCTCTCGATCGTTAATGGCAATGAGGACAATCAAACCCTAATTCTCTCCCGGGTCTGAACAGATGGCCCAAACAGTCTATTTCATTGTTCTAACTGGTCTCCCACTATGTTAAGTTGACTACGCATGACTCAGGTTAATAATATTTTTATTTTTATTTTCTAAAATTAATTAATTAATAATTTAATTTAATATTATTTATTAATTTAATATTATTTATTAATTTAATTATTTATTAAATATTTTATATTATTTATTTATTATTTAAATGATACCATTATGAGTTTCATACGGACGAAGTACGCGTATGAGTACGTCATACAATAGACATATTTATATCGTACTTTTCACAAACAGGAACAGATGAAACATTTATAAAATTAGGATCGAAAACCTCCATTGTTGTGGTTTTCATCTTAAGGCTCAAGAACACGAAGAAAAGCTTCATTTTCTCAAAATTATAAAAATCGGGGGTTCGATTCGCTCTTAATCGAATCCCACCCTAAATAAAATATGTTCCCAACATCCTTAGCATGAAGAGTAACATGTTTGGATAAAACACAAATTTTACTATGGATCAAAATCCAAGAGTTTCAAGGCTTTCATCTTTAATTCTCAAGAACTTTAAGGACATCCATGGAACATCAAAGCTGAGGTATTTCATGAATTTCAGACTAGATTTAATCCTTAAATAACTATTGTAGCTCTACAAATATGGTACCACTTTTATTCAATAACCAACACCATTTGACCAAGTTGGTAGTGCAAATATTTCGGAATGAAGGACTGCTGGCAGTAAGCCCTAAAAACAGAGAAGATCCATATTTTTTAGCATGATATAAACCTCAAATATAATTTTATTCTAAATTACATTTGTAGAGAAACAAGTCCTTAAAAACTCGATCACGAGGACAAACCACCATGGATGGATGGGACCAAACATCGATCACGAGGACAAACCACCACATGGGCCTAGGGTTTAATTAATACAGACTTTTTTACAACCGATGTTGTTTTTCACTTGGGCATTCCGATACTAGTCTAATCCAATTATCCATATCCATATCCATACCCCCTAAGAGCATCTCCAACCATATCCCCCATTTTACCATTGCCAATTGGGAATATTCTAAGAATACTCCCATTTGGAGGCCCTCCATTTTGATTAGCCTCCAACCATGGCCAGTATATTTTAGCATCTTCTTGGAATAATATAATATTTAAGAATTTTAAAATAACTTTAAAAATATTTGATATTAGTCACTTTTCGAAGGTCTCGATGAGTACTTTCCAACAGTACCAAATTTATTAAAAACGGATTAGTGAATTAATAAATACACTTAGTTAAAATATTTATATACAGATTTTTAAAAGGATACATTGGTCATTACATTTAATGTCTATAAATTTTGGAGGGTCATTTCGGAATTAACAAAATTGAATAGTCAAATAGCAGCCTTGCTATTTTGATCCAAAACTTGGCATATTTTCCGGCCAAAACCCCCCCTGCATTTATGCAGGGGGTTATAGCGGGCTGTTCGAGGACCCCGTCTACAATTTTTGGCAACATGGCAGATGGTTGGAGATGCTCTAATAAAAAACTACACTTTTGGATCCTTACTTCCTTCCTCCTTTTACATATGTTCTCATTTTAGCCTTCACCATGTATATTAATCCATATCAAGTATTTGAATCCTATGGCATGAAAACAAACAAAAGGGCTATGACCGTAATATGCCATTTTTGCTCTTCCCATTCTATCCCTACACAAATCACAAATACCATCCAAGAATATTACCCTTTTGCCACTAATCAATTGAGTTTTATTTATTCAGTTAAAAAATCAAGGGCAAACTTTCCCTCAAGGTTGTAGTGCCTTGTTTGCGCATGCGAATCCTGATCGTTCATGTCATGTTCACGGGATTATGTAATTTAATAAAGTAGGTGCAGCTGCAACCTCTCCCCTTGTTTCGAACTCCAGACATCTTTAAACCCTTGCTCTAGCGCCCTGTCCTATGACTGCTTGTGTTCAGTGCATACGCATGTGATCCTATCCAAAAAATCGATGACTCGTCCTCTTGGGCTCTTTGATGGTCCGTGAGGAAATCGATCCGATCGGTCTTAAATGCATCAAATCGGATTCATATGTGTATATATTTAAATCTTTGATTTATGTTTAAAATAAATGCAAATATGCAATTAATGATTCGTACGAAAAACGAATTGGATCCAATTGAAGCAATAAATTTGAGTAAGCAATATTGAAATTCATTTTTCAGGTTCCATTTGGCTAGCGTGTATACTACTAACTTGAAGTATTTTTAACGGTCTCTTGGTTTGTTGGTACTTCCTCTTTCCCATATTGGAGAAGTTCTCTGTTCGACTCCCTGTATAGACACCGTGGAGCGAACCTTCCCTCAAGGCCGTTGTGCCTTGTTTGTGCCTGCGAATCTAGGCCATTGATGTCAAGTTCAAGGGGTTATGGAAATAATAAATTGCAGCTGCTGACTTAATTCCTCCCATCGTTTCGACTTCCAGACCTCATTGAGCCCTTGCTCTAGCGCACTGTCCTCTGACCGCCTGGCCTGTCTATCAAAAAAAATATTTGAAGTTTTTTTCACAGTATGTACATCCTTAGGCTAGAGATCGAATATACTTTTCGCATAGGGGTGGGGTGCAACGTCGGATATTAAGATAAGCTTGGATGCAACGAGTCCGCTTCCGATCTTCACGGTTGTACAATAGTGTTTACGAACACAAAGATTCACGATACGAGCTTGGACTTAATTTACATAGCATATATACCCTTTGTATAATAACTAGTTGGTCGTTATTTTCACATGATCCATCTTCTTCTCCATTCGCTCAACCTCCGATTTAGGAATTTTTTTTTTTCGTTGAAACCGAAGCTGATTCAGATGATTTTTCAAATCGATCAACCTGTTCGATAATTTCTTCCAATCTTATTTCGTTGAATCACTATTGATTCCAATATGTTTATTGGGATTTTCTCCATTCGTTCAACATCAGATTAAAAGGTTTATTTTTTTGTTTGAAACCGTAGACGATTCAGTTTTTTTGTTTAGTTGGAACATTGTTTTCATCAATTTCTGTCAATCTTTTTTACAAGCACTGTTTTTTGGGTGATTAATTGGGTGATTAATTGATTCCTTCCTCTTGATCGTCAATGGCAATGGGGCCAATTAAACCAACAGCCACACGTACATAGATAGATGGATGGGACCAAACATCGATCACACATACATTAACCCACATGGATGGAGCGTGATGACCAGTTTCGCCACCTTCGCATGCGGCCGCCGTCGGCTCCTCCCCCTATGCTTCGTGCAGGGAAGCAGAATACGGCCAGCAAGACACCGAGCACCGCCAGCGCCACCGCTTTCCTCGCCATTGCTGATCGATCGATGGATATGTATGGTAATTGATGAGATTGATTGCCTCGATCTAGCGTGGAGAGATGAAGCTGATCGAAGCCCCTTTATATAGTCGCGATGGATCCCCTCCCCTTTTCTTTTCTCTGTTCTCTCCGAAATCCCCCCCTCGATTTCGATCCCACCTCGGTCTCCCCTCCGGTGCACCCTGGCTCCGCCGCCTCTCCTCCGGTGAGTCCCCTCCTTCTACTCCTCCTCTCCCCACTCGTCGTTCTCTCCTCCTCCTCCTCCTCCTCCACTACTTAATTCCCTCATTTGGTAATTTTTATCTTAACAAAACTGAATTGAATGGGGGCAAAATGCAGTTTTTAGACTATAGGGGGTTAAGTGTTTTTGAGCTAAACTTTAGGGAGGCAAACTATAATTTATCCTAATTTTTGTTAGGTAAATTACACTTTGCCCCCTGAAGTTTAGCTCAAAAACACCTAATTCCCTCATTTGGTAATTTTTATCTGATCAAAACTGAATTGAATGGGGGCAAAATGTAGTTTTTAGATTATAGGGGAGTTAAGTGTTTTTTAGCTAAACTTTATGGGGGGGGCAAATTGCAATTTACCCTAATTTTTGTTGGGTAAATTACACTTTGCCCCCTGAAGTTCAGCTCAAAAACACATAATTCCCTCAATTGGTAATTTTTATCTGATCAATACTGAATTGAATAGGCGCAAAATGTAATTTTTAGACTATAGGGGGAAAGTGTTTTTGAGCTAAACTTCATGGGGGCAAACTAAAATTTATTATATCCATCGGTATAATTTAGTTAATATTTTACTAATTTATTGGTTTTTTTATACTAATGGTATATTTATTTCCATCGGCATAACTAATATACCGACGGGTATTTTATTCACCGTCGGTAAAATATTATATTACCACGGTATATATTGGTACCGTTGGTAATATTAAGATTTAAATTTTTAAATCTTTTGACCTTTTTAATTACCGATGGCAAAAGAAGTTCCATCGGTATAATAGTTGTACCGATGAATTTTAAGTGTTCGTTGATAAAAACTCCCTTTTTAATTACCGACATTCAAAAATGTCTGTCGGTATAATATATATACCGACGAAATATATGATAGTCGTCGGTATAATATATTTACCGACAGACATTTAATTTTTGTCGGTTATAAACCCTACTACTAAACCTAATATTCGATCCTAAATTTTGAAATGTTAATTAGCACACAATACACCTTTTGTCAACTACTTTAACCCCCATGTAGTTTATATTGTTCCAAATCACTCCCTAAAGTTCGAAATGTTAGCACAATAATTTAGTCAACTACTTAATTCCCTACTACTTAATTCCCGCATTTGGTAATTTTTATCTGATGAAAACTTAATTGAATGGGGGGCAAAATGTAGTTTTTAGACTATAGCGGGGTTAAGTGTTTTATAGCTAAACTTCAGGGGGGCAAATTATAATTTATCCTAATTTTTGTTTGGTAAATTACACTTTGCCACCTGAAGTTTAGCTCAAAAACACCTAATTCCCTAATTTGGTAATTTTTATCTAATCAAAACTGAATTGAATAGGGGCAAATGTAGTTTTTAGACTATAGGGGGGTTAAGTATTTTTGAGCTAAACTTCAGGGGGGGAAACTGTAATTTATCCTAATATTTGTTGGGTAAATTACACTTTGCCCCCTGAAGTTTAGCTCAAAAACACCCAACCCCCCTGTAGTCTTATTTTGTTTCATACAAAGGTTTGATTCCGTTCCATGTCTACATTATTGACATAGCTAGAGATTTCACAGATTCTTCAATGCAGAATATTAGGTTTATTACGAATAGACAACTACAATGATGGAGGAGACTTACGGGATTCACTAAAAGCTCGTCTTTGAAAGCCTAGTACAGAGACCTCTTCTTATCCAATTCGTGAGCCCACAGTCTGTGATCGTTCGATAAAAACCCCAAAAGGAGCTGCTCACCACTAAGATAGCATCTTGACTTAGAACTCCTAATACGATATTTAAACAAAAACAAAAGAATTTCCAGAAAGAAATATTCAGAGTTCAATCCAAATTCATCGATTCAGTCAGAATCTACAAAAAAACTTGATTGCAAGTCCGAAAAATAAAAAAATATCAAATTCCAAATTATTGGATGCGATCCGATAACGATCCGATCGAATCCAAACCAACTTCATAATATGAAACACGCTAACTTATGATTTTCCAACACTTAGACTCTAAATTAGTCAATCGGAGGGTAAAATCTTAAAATAACTACTAAACACTTGCACGGAAGTTTGAAATACAACAAACATCCAAGTTCGAATTATCGGATGCGATCCGATAAAGATCCGATCGAATCCAAACTAAGTTTATGAAATACGAAAAAATATCAAAGTCTTAATTATCAGATACGATCCGATAATGATTCGATCGAATCCAAATCAACTTCATAATCTGAAACTTGCTAACTTATGACTTACTAATTAGCATATAATTTTGTAGGGGTAAGTCAAATTTCTCATTGTATTAGTTAAAGATATCAATCATCTATTTAACAAATATAAGTTGTTAATTGCAGGATTACGACGTCAGGGTGCTAGCACCATCGTTGTTGCCGAGCAACAGCTTCCTGTCTCTTTTTGATTATGTAAAATTAATTTTATAATATTATAAAATAAATATTATTTTAGTGTATTATAAATTATCGATCTGTGATTGTCCAGTAATGTGTATTGTGGTAAATGTGGTATTGTGCTAATTTTGTGTATTGTCTGTAATATTATGATAATTTTATATATTGTGATAATTATGGTAATTTTATGTATTATGATAATTATTGTATAATTGTGGTATTGTGGTAATTATGTGTATTGTGGAATTATGATAATTTTGTGTACTGTGGTAAATGATAAATTACAAGAATTAAATAACCAGATTGTACCTTTTTTAAAAAAAAAATATGTTTGAATACCAATGGATTATATTATTTCTGTCGGTAAATATAATTTTATATAATATATTTTAAATAATATTAACTGACGGTAATACATATTCGTCGGTAATATATTAGTCTTTACTGACTATTATGATTATACCCGTCGGTAAAGATAGATATATTACAGACGTTCGAAAGTACTTCCATCGATATTAATAAATTAAATTAATAGTTTTTAATAATTAAAACCGACGGGAATAATTATTTCCGTTGTTAATATATGTATCTGTACCGACGGACGCTATATTACTGTCGATAATAAATTATATTAATTTTTGTTAAATTATTAAATATTGCCAACGGTTAAATATCCGTCGGTATTAATTTTTATTACCGATGGAAATAATAGATCGTCACAAAATTCTTTCTCGACGCCAATTTTTTTGATGGCCAACGACAGATACTCAGTCTGTCGCGATAAGATTGTGGCTAAACTTTTTGATGGCCGATCAGCTTATGCACAATTTTGTATAAGATTGTGGCTAAACTTTTGGCCAATCGGTTACAATGTGTTCTGCCCAACCTTATTCTAAAGAGCATGTTGCTTTTATTAAAATACTTCAAAATATTTCAGAGAATATTCTACTAGCTCAGGAAATCCTTCACACAATGGAATATAGACAGCTGAATTCTCATACTCTGGCATTGACGCTGGATATGGCTCAAACATACGATAGAATGCATTGGGAGTTTCTGTACCGAGTGATCTGGTGCTTTGGTTTTGATGCTCAATGGATTTGTTATCCGACCTTCCAACTTGACCCACATGCATACAGAGCATGGGCAACCCGATCATAACCCAAGTTTTGATTGTTGATCGAGCTCGAGTTGGGTTCAAGCTAGCCAAATCCAACCTGACCTCGGGTTGGGTTTGGCTTGGGTTGAGGATTCAACACCATGGGTTGGGCTCGGGTTCCCAAGTTGCAGCCCTACAAATGACTAGATTAAAGGACACATAGAAGTCAAACCAATTAATGATGAGGATAAATAATCAGGAAATTGAGTAACATTGATTTGTTAGAGGGCATATGAAAATGTACGGTTATCTCAAAAGAATAATAAAAACAATTTCCAACAGTAAAAAAATAATAATTTACAGCGGCCGAGGTGGTGGCATACCCCTAGGGCTCATCCCCCAGGGCCTATAGCCCCGCCAATCAAGAGATGTCACCTCTCCTCATGGCATATTGTCCCTCCAATTTGTTCAGATAGCATTACTATGTGATTCTTAAATTGGGTCCATTGCAATGATTTTTCAAAGAAACAATCAACTATTCAAAGAAAAAGGACTACAAGTGGTAGTCGACGGTAGCGGCCGATGGTGGTGGCATACCCCTAGGGTTCATCTTGAGATCTAGATGATGGAAAATTTTTAATACCTTGCATCATCATCTAGACGATTAAATCCACTTCTGCCGCACGCTCGGACCAATATGATTTTTCTAACATTAAGAGATAGAAATCAATCGATGATTTGGGAATCGACCTCTATGACAATCCTATGGTTTGGGAACTTTAACTAAGATTAAAATCAGACTAAGAAGCTTGAGCTTCTTGTCATACGAGGGTCTAAGAGTTTACGATAAAGAATTTACATCGAGAACAATCCTTTAAAATCTCTGGTTGTGGCAGCCGTTGAAGATGAGAAACTTATTAGTGGTTATATTTACTTTGTTACTAAAGGAGGTTGTAGGAAATAGATTCTTGTAACTCATTCCCCTAATAATTTACTTATGGAATCGTACTTCGGCGTCGACGATCACAAAGCAGACCTGCCGAAGTGAGGGTCTGGCTACACAAGTTCTGACAAAGTAAGAAAGAAGCTAAGCAGAAGTTGTTTGGTGCAAGACAAAATGTGAAATTACCTAAAAAGAAAAGTGGGTGGATGGAAATGTGAACCTTCTAGAACTGCACGAAGCATGGGAGGAGGAGCCGACGGCGGGCGCATGCAGTGGAACGTTTTGGACACCACCAAGCCCGACGACCATGTGTCGGCTCAGGCGACGGTGGCCGAACTGGTCATCACGCTCGTGCGCGCAGGTGATATTTCCATCCACCCACTGGTCATCACGCTCGTGATGACCAGTTCGGCCACCGTCGCCTGAGCCGACACATGGTCGTCGGGCTTGGTGGTGTCCAAAACGTTACACTGCATGCGCCCGCCGTCGGCTCCTCCCCCCATGCTTCGTGCAGGGAAGCAGAATACGGCCAGCAAGACACCGAGCACCGCCAGCGCCACCGCTTTCTTCACCATTGCTGGTCGATTGATGGATGGGTATGGTAATTGATTCCAATCACTCCATCGCCAATGGCAATCGGACCAAACAATAACTACTTGTCGACCTTATTGTGGACCCTAAATAGGGTAATTAATTGACTCCTTCCGCTCGAACGTTAATGGCAATAGGGCCAATTAAACCAATAGCCACACGTACATGGATACCATCACTACAAGAAAGAGGTCTATTGCCGACAGATCGAATATTTTATTACCGTCGGTAATAGTATACTTTTTATACCGAATGTAATAATAACGTCCGTCGGTAAAATAACTTTGATATTTTAATTATTTTTTATATTTTTATTACCGACAACAATATAAGGTCCGTCGGTATAATATATTTACCGACATAATATATTATATCCGTCGGTAAAATATATATATTACCGATTGTGGGTGCAAAAATTGTACCGGACCGGATCAGAGCGGCATGGGCCCGCGCAACGGCCCAAGTGGGTAAGCCCGCCCGGGTTCATGGGCCCACTCTACGAGGCTCGCAGATCAAGCCCTCCCCCTTATTGGGCCCGAACAACGGCCCAATAAGGGCCCAGCAAGGAGGCCCAGAACCAGTGCCACGTCATCATCGCCACATCATCACTGCCATATCGGGCACATGCCTACGCTATAAAAGGACCCCCAAGGCATCCAGGAAGGGGGTTGGTCATTCGATCAGAGGAAGAGGGATTCCAGATCCAGAGCAAGTGCAAGAGCTCAATCCTTCCCTTCTCGTTTCTCTTCTGGTTGCTCCGTGCAACCCCCATTGTAAAAAGCCTCTCTCGGCCTGTCGAGAGAATGCTCCCACCTTTATATTCATATTATAGTGAAGATCAGGTGGCACCTCTCGCCCGGAGACGTAGGTCGTAAGATCGAACTTCGACAACAAATCCTTGTGTCATTTCTCTCCTTCTCAACTTTCTAATCTCTAACTCTACAAACCATCAACATTCAATCAAGGCTGTGGGGCGGGGTTCCCGATCAAGGCGGCTCGGAAATTTCCCCCCACAATCCTTGGCGCCGTCTATGGGATATCGATAGAGGTCTTACCCACACCTCTACCGACTCCTATTCAGCTTGTGGTGACGAGCCACACAAGTCCTCCTCCAAATCAACCTCAACGCCTTCATCACGCCGACATCAACACGCTCGATGGTGAAGGCCAGCACCAACCCACCAAAAGCGGGTGCTGAACGAACAAACGATATGCTGATCGAAGAAGAACAAGAAGTCTCGGTTGCAACCAACCGAAGAAATGTTCGGGAGCGGCTGGGGCCGCAAGGCAGCCATCCAGAAGGGCACAGCGATCGGCGAGAACTGTCATCCCCGAGGCGTCGATCTGGCAAAGAACACGCTATTCAAGGGAGCAAGCCTCATGCTACATTTGAGATCTCGGCTGCTGATTTCCAGCTACTAAATCTCCTCAAGAAGAATGCGGCCCTCGAGCAAGAGAGGGATTCCCTAAAGAAGGCGGCTGAAAGAGCGAGGGTTATGGCCCACAACTCTCTAGCTACTGATAAAGACCAACCAAGGACTCGCCCAGCCGTGAGTCATCATCTTGAAAAACCACATGTACCGCGTATCGAGATGCATCAGGTATCCACACAAGCACCAAAGCAAACGGTGTGGGATCGCCTCGACGTCAACGGTGCGCCCAGCTATCGCGGAGAAGGATCACCTCAGTCAACAAGGTCCACTAGACATTCTATCCCTTCGCACACGAAAGCAACAGATGCCCGTGAGCTGCTCAACCGACTAAGGCATACTGCCGACGTGGGACGCCGCCATCAAGACCGTAGGCAACTAATCACCTCGGTGGGGCCACTGCATCCCAAGGTTCTTGCAACACCATTTCCTATGGGTTGGCGAACTCCGAGCCTGCCAAAGTTCAACTGCATCCAGGGAGACCCTGCTCTCCATATCCTAGCCTACAAGCAGGCCCTGACGCCCTACGAGTATGAGAACCATGTTCTTTGTCGTATGTTTGCGGGAAGCCTCGAGGGACCTGCCCTCGACTGGTACTACACACTGCCCACTGGTACGGTGACCACATTCAAAGAATTGGCTGAACTCTTTATGGACCATTATCGGCTAAACTTAAATCCGGAAAAGAAGCTGGATACACTCTACCGGCTGAAGATGGGCTCCGATGAGTCTCTAAGGAGCTTCACAATGAGGTTTTGTAATGAGCATTCAGAGCTCACCGATCGCTTCTATAATGAGGAGGCCATCATGCTGGCATTCCAGAATGCTATCCGGCCAGAGCTCCACGTCTACACCGACTTCATCCGGCATCCTCCCAATAACTTGGAAGCGATATTCAAGCGCGTACAGCGGGAGATAGAGGTGGAAGACAATCAGCAGGCCAGAAGACTACGCGAGCCCCGCGAGTCTCGTGACTCCCGACATAAGAAAGATGATGAGGCTCCGAATGAAGCACACTACAAGAAGTCTGCCTATGCCGCGTCCGACAAAAAGGTGCAGACCAAAAGGTACAATGAAGATCCGAAAGCCCCTCCAGCAGAAAAGAGGCAAACTCCAAGGGAGCAAAGGGTGTTCACTGAGCTGAACACCTCCATTGAAGACATCTTCGCATACTTGCAGAACGAGCCCTTTTGCAAGTGGCCACAGCCTCTCCCTCCAAATTCCGACCAGGCGGGAGATACGATAGCCTACTGTGAGTTTCATCGCAGCCATGGCCACCCAACCTCTACATGTCGGAAGTTAAAGCATCACATCGAAGACCTGATCCAAGAAGGGCGGCTCGATGGCTACCTCGCTAATAAGGAACCAGGTCGAGAGTAGGAGAGGTTACAGCAGTGGAGAAAAGAAAGTCAATGTAATACGTCGATGCATAATCGTAACGTCTACGGGGCAACCTCTGAAAAAGTGTAACTGCAACTTTGTTATATCAATAAAGTGTCTTTTTTTCTCAAAATCAAATCTCTCGAAGTTCGATTCCACCATGTTAAGGCATAAAAAAACAAAGGCTCCTGGCAACCCAGGTCAATCGAAGACCTTCGATTCCGCCCATTCAAGTCGGAAGCTCGAAGGCAATTCGGCTACGCCCTCTCGAGGCTAAAGTCCGATAAAAAGGCTCCTGGTAACCCAGGTCAACCAAAGACCTTTGATTCCGCCCGTTCAAGTCGGAAGCTCGAAGGCAATTCGGCTACGCCCTTTCAAGGCGAAAGTCCGACAAAAAGGCTCCTGGCAACCCAGGTCAACCAAAGACCTTCGATTCCGCCCATTCAAGTCGGAAGCTCGAAGGCAATTCGGCTATGCCCTCTCGAGGCTAAAGTCCGATAAAAAGGCTCCTGGCAACCCAGGTCAACCAAAGACCTTCGATTCCGCCCATTCAAGTCGGAAGCTCGAAGGCAATTCGGCTACGCCCTTTCAAGGCAAAAGTCCGATAAAACGGCTCCTGGCAACCCAGGTCAATCAAAGACCTTCGATTCCGCCCATTCAAGTCGGAAGCTCGAAGGCAATTCGGCTACGCCCTCTCGAGGCTAAAGTCCGATAAAAGGCTCCTGGCAACCCAGGTCAACCAAAGACCTTCGATTCCGGCCGTTCAAATCGGAAGCTCGAAGGCAATTCGGGTACGCCCTCTCGAGGCTAAAGTCCGATAAAAAGCTCCTGGTAACCTAGGTCAACCAAAGACCTTCGATTCCACCCATTCAAGTCGGAAACTCGAAGGCAATTCGGCTACGCCCTTTCAAGGTGAAAGTCCGACAAAAAGGCTCCTGGCAACCCAGGTCAAACAAAGACCTTCGATTCTGCCCATTCAAGTCGGAAGCTCGAAGGCAATTCGGCTACGCCCTTTCAAGGCGGAAGTCCGACAAAAAGGCTACTGGCAACCCAGGTCAACCAAAGACCTTCGATTCTGCCCATTCAAGTCGAAAGCTCAAAGGCAATTCGGCTACGCCCTCTCGAGGCTAAAGTCCGATAAAAAGCTCTTGGTAACCCAGGTCAACCAAAGACCTTCGATTCCGCCTATTCAAGTCGGAAGCTCGAAAGCAATTCGGCTATGCCCTTTCAAGGCGAAAGTCCGATAAAAATGCTCCTGACAATTCAAGTCAAGCCAAATTATCAACTATACTCATCCAAGGCGATGAGAATAAGTCCAAGGCAGGTGTCATCGCTTTGACATGCGCCAAGTTCAAGGAGACATCCTTGGTACTCGAAGACAAAGTCCGAGGCGACCAATACCTCGGCACTCTACAAGCCCAAGGCCCAGCCCTTGGCACTCGAAGATAAAGTCCGAGGCGACCAATGCCTCGGCACTCTACAAGCCCAAGGCCCAGCCCTTGGCACGCGAAGAAAAAGTCCGAGGTGACCAATGCCTCGGCACTCTACAAGCCCAAGACCCAGCCCTTGGCACTCGAAGACAAAGTCCGAGGCGACCAATGCCTCGGCACTCTACAAGCCCAAGGCCCAGCCCTTGGCACGCGAAGAAAAAGTCCGAGGTGACCAATGCCTCGACACTCTACAAGCCCAAGACCCAGTCGTTGGCACTCGAAGACAAAGTCTGAGGCGACCAATGCCTCGGCACTCTACAAGCCCAAGGCCCAGCCCTTGGCACGCGAAGAAAAAGTCCGAGGTGACCAATGCCTCGGCACTCTACAAGCCCAAGACCCAGCCCTTGGCACTCGAAGACAAAGTCCGAGGCGACCAGCGCCTCGGCACTCTACAAGCCCAAGGCCCAGCCCTTGGCACTTGAAGACAAAGTTCGAGGCGACCAGCGCCTTAACACTCTACAAACCCAAGGCCCAGCCCTTGGCATTCGAAGACAAAGTCCGAGACATCGTCGCCGACGTGTTGGCATTCGATCAAAAGTCCAAGCTTAGTCTTGTCACTCAGGTCCAAGCATCAGATTGTCACTGGCTATCACCTTTTTTCGACGACTAACGGTTCTAAACCAGTCAGGGGGTGGTTGGTCTGACTCTGTCAGTGCGTGTCTCCATACTGGTGCAGTCGACGGTGGGTAACACGGGATAAAATGGTGCTTCCTTGACCCTGGCCAAGTCAACACCCTCACGTGACCGTAGTACCTGGTGAATACAGTAACCAGGTGCGGTAATACATTGGGTGAAGACCGGCTGGCCATCATGTGGCGTCATCCTAGATTATCTCTAAGAAACCCCCTCAAATATAGCATTGTCTCTCGCCGACATCCCCGCGCACCAACGTTTCACCGAAAAAGTGTCGGTTTCAAATGGGGCTGAAATTCGAAAAATACACTATTTTCAATATCGACACTTTTTGGCCTCTTCTAGCAACCCCAATAATGGGGTGACGGCATCAACCAGCAGCCCCCCCTCGGTTTCGCACAAAAACCGAGTAGGGAAGGGGTGACGGCACACCATCGGCAGCACACCCCTCGGTTTCATCAGAAAACCGAGAGGGGGTGTGTGTCGGCATCAACAAGCAACCCCCCCTCGGTTTCGCACAAAAACCGAGTGGGGAAGGGGTGACGGCACACCATCAGCAGCACACCCCTCAGTTTCGTCAGAAAACCGAGAGGGGGTGTGTGTCGGTATCAACAAGTAACCCCCCCTTGGTTTCGCACAAAAACCGAGTGGGGAAGGGGTGACGGCACACCATCAGCAGCACACCCCTCGGTTTCGTCAGAAAACCGAAAGGGGGTGTGTGTCGGCATCAACAAGCAACCCCCCCTCGGTTTCGCACAAAAACCGAGTGGGGAGGGGGTGACGGCACACCATCAGCACACCCCTCGGTTTCGTTAGAAAACCGAGAGGGGGTGTGTGTCGGCATCAACAAGCAACCCCCCCTCGGTTTTGCACAAAAACCGAGTGGGGAAGGGGTGACGGCACACCATCACCAGCACACCCCTCGGTTTCGTCAGAAAACCGAGAGGGCGTGTGTGTCGGCATCAATAAGCAACCCCCCCTCGGTTTCGCACAAAAACCGAGTGGGGAGGGGGTGACGGCACACCATCAGCACACCCCTCGGTTTCGTTAGAAAACCGAGAGGGGGTGTGTGTCGGCATCAACAAGCAACCCCCCCTCGGTTTCGCACAAAAACCGAGTGGGGAGGGGGTGACGGCACACCATCAGCACACCCTCGTTTTCGTTTGAAAACCGAGAGGGGGTGTGTGCTGGCATCAACAAGCAACCCTCCCTCGGTTTCGCACAAAAACCTAGTAGGGAGGGGGTGACGGCACACCGTCAGCAGCACACCCCTCGGTTTCATCCGAAAACCGAGAGGGAATGTGTGTCGGCATCAACAAGCAACCCCCCCTCGGTTTCACACAAAAACCGAGCAAGGGAGGGGGTGTGACAACACACTATCAACAACCACCCCTTGGTTTCGTCAGAAAACCAAGAGGGGGGCTGCTCGGCGTCATCCGCAGCCCATCCCTCGGTTTCATCAGAAAACCGAAAGAGGGGTGCGACGACATCAACAACAAGCCACCCCTCGATTTCGTCAGAAAACCGAGAGGGAGAGATCGACATCACCAACAGATGATGAGCGTCGCCAAAAAAAATCCCCCTTCTCATCAAGGGTGAGCACGCGGTAACCATCGCATTATCACTGGGGCCCGACTGCAGTCCCTAGTGAACACAGTAACTAGGTGCAGTTGGGTGTCGGACAGAACGGACGAGTTACCGCGTGCCGAGACATCCTAAAGACGACAGCCTAAAACCCGGCCGGCACGTTCTTAAGAGTCATCTCTCTATAAAGGTGAATACCGGAAAAGCTACTCGTCAAGGCGAACAATGTTTCACGTCCACTTTGACCGTTTTTTCTGTGCCTACACAACGGCACCTTATACACATTCATCCGACATGTGTATGAAAAGTTATGACTGTCGGAAGGTTTCAAGGTCTTTTTCTTCGAAGACATACATTGGAAATATTACACGCAAAGGTGCCCGACGCTTTACGTCCACTTTAACCAGTTTTTCAGCGCCGACGCAACGACATATTATACGCATTGATCTGGCTCACGTATGAAAAACTACGACGGCCAAAAGTTTTCGAGTTCATTTTCTTCGAAGACTAGCATCAGAATAATTACACGGCAATGACGGATGCGCTCACGCCCTCAATTTGGTTCGTTACGCGCCCACTCGTAGCAGGCCAAGCGCCGGGGATGAAAGAAGAACTTGCACCTCTCCCTGCCTATGCGTACATGCTCTTGGCGACAATCGATCAGAATGGGAATAGGGGGTCGAGTGAACCAAACACCCTCCCGCACATTCTCCTCATGTAATTCGTCACGCGGCGGCGATGGCGAACTGAACTCGTCCTCCCCCTCCGCGCACTCCGTCTCGCAGCGGACCGAGGCGACCCCTCCGTGCGCGCTGTCTCACAGTGACCCGAGGCAACCCCGCGTGTCCCCTTCGCAGCAGCCCAAGCCAACCCAGAGGACGATGGTGTTCCGGACCCACCAGGAGGTCTCCCGGTTCTACGAGCGCTACGCTCGCCACGTCGGCTTCGGCGTCTCCGTCCGGCGATCCTCCTTCACCGAGGAGGGCAGCTGCCTCTACCTCGGCCTCGTTTGCTGCAAGGGCGGCCGCAGCCGCCCCGAGCCCAAGTTCCGGAGGCGCACCTCGGCGACCACCAACTGCCCCGCCCGCATCCGGGTCAAGCTCTGGGGCGACGGCCTGCTGCACCTCGAGCAGGCCAGCCTCGACCACAACCACGCCGTCAGCCCCTCCATGGCCCGGTTCCTCAGCTACTACCGCAACCTCTCCGGCGTCGCCAAGAAGCGCTCCCGCCGGAACGCAGACGACGGCGACGGCCGCCGGACGAGCCCGGCACGACGCACATCGACCGGCTGGCGGGTGCGCTCGAGGAGCTGCTCTTCGGCGAGAGCCACTGCCGGAGCTTCATCGAGCGGGAACGGCTCAGGCTTGCGGAGAGCGACGCGGAGGCCCTCCGCCTTCTGGGCTGCCGCCAAGTCGACCTCGTCACGCTCGACACGACCTACGTCTCCTGCCGTGCCTCCTGCCGCGCCAGCCCGAGCCCGGCCTACGCTGCACTCACGCGGATGAAGGCCAAAGAGGAAAGAGAGAGAGAGAAAGGAAAGAGAAAGCAACGCCAGCTCTCTCACGCAAACCGAAGAGGAAAGAGGGAGCGGGTTAGCTGCTCTCTCACGTGAAGAAAAGGAAAGAGAGAGAGAGAGAAAGGAAAGAGAGAGAAGGACGAATTGCATCCGAGCTGTGATGCAGCCGGACCCAGAACGATTGGAGTCTCGGTAACCACTCGGTATGCTCTCGGTACCCACTCGGTATGCTCTCGGTACCCACTCGGTATGCACTCGGTACCCTCTCGGTATCCACTCGGTCGGAAAACGCACTGTTTTTTTGGAAACACCCCCTTGCAAAACCGAGACTTTTTGGCTTGCACCAAAAGGGTCTCGGTAACCACTCGGTATGCTCTCGGTACCCACTCGGTATGCACTCGGTACCCTCTCGGTATCCACTCGGTCGGAAAACGCACTGTTTTTTCGGAAACACCCCCTCGCAAAACTGAGACTTTTTGGCTCGCGCCAAAAAAGGTCTCGGCATCAGCGGAAGAAGGCTCTGCTAATACGAACCGCGGCACCGACAACCCTCACCAACCGCGCCAGGATCCTAGAGCGTTTGCACCTTGGAATCCCAGCCGACCCAGGGCGTCCTGACCCGACTGGGAGGGGGTAACTGTGGGTACAAAAATTATACCAGACCGGATCAGAGCGGCATGGGCCCGCACAACGGCCCAAGTGGGTAAGCCCGCCCGGGTTCATGGGCCCACTCTACGAGGCTCGCAGATCAAGCCCTCCCCCGTATTGGGCCTGAACAACGGCCCAATAAGGGCCCAGCAAGGAGGCCCAGAACCAGTGCCATGTCATCATCGCCACATCATCACTGCCATATCGGGCACGTGCCTACGCTATAAAAGGACCCCCAAGGCATCCAGGAAGGGGGTTGGTCATTCGATCAGAGGAAGAGGGATTCCAGATCCAGAGCAAGTGCAAGAGCTCAATCCTTCCCTTCTCGTTTCTCTTCTGGTTGCTCCGTGCAACCCCCATTGTAAAAAGCCTCTCTCGGCCTGTCGAGAGAACGCTCCCACCTTTATATTCATATTATAGTGAAGATCAGGTGACACCTCTCGCCCGGAGACGTAGGTCGTAAGACCGAACTTCGACAACAAATCCTTGTGTTATTTCTCTCCTTCTCAACTTTCTAATCTCTAACTCTACAAACCATCAACATTCAATCAAGGCTGTGGGGCGGGGTTTCCGATCAAGGCGGCTCGAAAATTTCCCCCCACACCGATGAAAATAAATATACATGTCGGTATTATAACTTATTATATACAATAATATTAATATTATTTTTAACGACGAAAATTTAATGTCCGTCAATAAAAAACCCTACGATTAACACCTGAAATAAATATGTTATATTTTTATTACCGACAACAATATAAAATCCGTTGGTAAAATATATTTACCAATGGAATATATTATATCCGTCGGTATAATATTATATATTACCGACGAAAATAAATATACTTGTCAGTATTATAACTTATAATATACAATAATATTTAATGTTATTTTTACCGACGGAAATTTAATGCCTGTCGGTAAAAATCCATGTGATTAATAGCCGAAACCGATCCCCTTTTCTTTTCTCTGTTCTCTCCGGAATCCCCCCCTCGATTTCGATCCCCCCTCGGTCTCCCCTCCGGCGCACCCCGGCTCCGCCGCCTCTCCTCCGGTGAGTCCCCACCACCTCCTCCTCCTCCTCCTCTCCCCACCCGTCGATTTCTCCTCCTCCTCCTCCACTACTTAATTCCCTCATTTGGTAATTTTTATCTTATCAAAACTGAATTGAATGGGGGCAAAATGTAGTTTTTAGACTATAGGGGGGTTAAGTGTTTTTGAGCTAAACTTTAGGGGGGCAAACTATAATTTATCCTAATTTTTGTTAGGTAAATTATACTTTGCCCCCTAAAGTTTCGCTCAAAAACACCTAATTCCCTCATTTGATAATTTTTATCTGATCAAAACTAAATTGAATAGGGGCAAAATGTAGTTTGTTGTAGCTCGTGTGTCCTTAGCGTGGATTTTCTGTATTAACATTAATAAAGATGACTTTGGTTATTGCTTTAATTAGAATACTACTCTGGTATATGATAATACTCATATATAATAAAGGACCCCTAGGGAACACAGTAGGCCACTGAGGCACATGGTGGATCCATCCTTGGGAGACCCAGTAGACCAGTTCTGTGTAGACCTAGAACTAGTTCACAGCTTTGGTGATGTCGGTCGCTTCACCGAGAATAAGTTGTTGGCAGGTAGAGGATGTGGTGAAGTCTCCACCACGGGAACGTGGGATTCTCATTCACCTGACCAAGCACGATGATCGTGTTGAACAGGAACCAAGACGGTGCATAGTTCAGTGATTCAGACACTGATGCATAAACCGTCTAACTACTATAGATAATCCGTCCTTAACCCTTAGGGACCATGCGCACTGGGCCAACCAGTTGTGTGGTGCTTTGATGTGCCAACATGTGCGGACCTTCCATAGTTCAATACCACAGTACGTTGGGTTACCCAGCTGGCGCTTGGGTGGCATGCAATCCCTACAGTTTATCCGACGTCCAGTGATAGATGGGTGCGTTTTGATGAGTCAATATGTCCACACAGTTAACCCAGGCCTGGTGGTTGTCAGTATGACTGACGATGTTCCGGATGCTAGGCATATATAGCATCGGAAGGCATGTGGTGTTATGATGACAAGTCATCAATTCCTAGTCAGATGATCGATCGGGATCTGACGGTGCTCCCCACAGCCCGAGTCGTATCATGGCACCAGTAATAGGAGGGACTAAGGATTATCAGAGTATAGTAGAGAACAGGGTTACGAGGGAGTAACATAAGTTTAGGATCACTAGAGTTCAACTCGCGTCGCACTCTAGTTGGCTACGTGGGTTAATCGGATTAGGGCTGATTAATGGAACTTTCGGTATGTCACCGGAACAGTTAATCAGGGATCCAGTTAGAGCTAGAGATCCCGAACCCTGAAGGTTCCATCCTGTCGTTGTGTATAGGAATTGTTCCCCGACCTTGTTGGATACGTTGGATGCGAAGTAGCACGATGGAGCACAAGCCCGGAGCCTAAGAACCTAATTCACATGTGCTACGGGCCGTAGGGGTATTTTGGTAAATATAGAAATATGGCTCTGAACATATTGAATATAGATCTTATAATGAGCGGAATAATTCCAGGAGCTCATAGGCGCTGACGGAACTCGATTCCGAGTAGCGCACCTCACTCAGTCTCTCTTTCAGTTTTTCACTTTTCGTGAAGGGCGTTTTCGTCCAGGCTTCACGATAGACATTGGAAATCCCTAAAACCGATCCCCCCTTTATCCTTATCTACTAGGGGCCGGCCCTAGCTTCCTTGAAGTAATAGGGGACCGGCCCTATAAGAGAAATAGGGAGAGGGAGGGCCGGTCTTAGTGCCTCCTCTCCTCCAAAAATCCAAACCTCCCCCTGGCCTCTCCTCTTCCTTTGTGGTTTCGGCCAAGGAAGAAAGAGGAAGAAGAAGGAAGAAGAAAGAGGAAGGAAGGAGAAGGAAGAAGAGAGAAAGAGAATGAGGAGATCTCGCGGCTAGCCATCATCTTCGCAACGGATTCCTACGTCAGCTCGTAATCCTTGCACTCAGAGACGGGATTTCGAGGATTCTTCAATCCGCAAAGGACAAGGTGCTATCCGACAATTTTCTTTGCGATTCAAGTGCGGGTCTTCATCATTCCATCATCTCTGGATCATAGATCCATACGGTATGATGATTCTAAACATCTAACTAGATGCATGCATGTCTTGCGTAGATCGAAGTATGCCTCTAGGGTGTCCGCACATATGCTAAGATCATAGATTTACATGTAGATTGTTTTGTAGAAATAATTGTAATGAAACATACACCGTATGATCTTCGGATCTATCTTTTACATCCGCTGGGACTCTGATTAGCGGATCCAATTCCAACAGTTTTTAGACTATAGGGGATTTAAGTGTTTTTGAGCTAAACTTCAGGGGGGCAAACTATAATTTACCCTAATTTTTGTTGGGTAAATTACACTTTGCCCCTGAAGTTTAGCTCAAAAACACATAATTCCCTCATTTGGTAATTTTTATCTAATCAATACTGAATTGAATAGGGGCAAAATGTAGTTTTTAGACTATAGGGGGGTTAAGTGTTTTTGAGCTAAACTTCATGGGGGCAAACTATAATTTATTATATCCATCGGTATAATATATTTAATATTTTACTAATTTATTGGTTTTTTTATACTAACGGTATATTTATTTCCATCGGCATAACTAATATACCGACGGGTATATTATTCACCGTCGGTAAAATATTATATTACCACGGTATATATTGGTACAGTCGGTAATATTAAGATTTAAATTTTTAAATTTTTTGACCTTTTTAATTACCGATGGCAAAAAAAGTTTCGTCGGTATAATAGTTGTATCGATGAATTTTAAGTGTCCGTTGATAAAAACTCCCTTTTTAATTACCGACGGTCATAAATGTCTGTCGGTACAATATATATACCAACGAAATATATAATAGTCGTCGGTATAATATATTTACCGACAGACATTTAATTTTCGTCGGTAATAAACCCTACTACTAAACCTACAATCCGATCCCCTTTCTGTTTTCTCTCTCGATCCAATTTCCCCCCCTCCCCTCCCTTGCGCCTCCGGCCTCCACTCCCTCCCCCCCCCCCCCCCTCACCCTCTCGCGCGCCACCGACCAGCGCCGCTGCTCCTCCTCCTCAAGGCCTCCCTCTCCTCTGTCGGCGCCAGTGCTTCTCCTCCTCCTCGAGGCCTCCCTCTCCCTCTCCGGTGAGCTCCTCCTCCTTCTCCCTCTCCCCCTTAGTTTATTTTGTTCCAAATCGCATCCTAAAGTTTGAAATGTAAATTAGCACAATACACCTTTTGTCAACTACTTTAACCCCCCCATGTAGTTTATATTGTTCCAAATCACTCCCTAAAATTTGAAATGTTAGCACAATAATTTAGTCAACTACATAATTCGCTACTACTTAATTCCCACATTTGGTAATTTTTATCTGATCAAAACTTAATTGAATGGGGGGCAAAATGTAGGTTTTAGACTAAAGAGGGGGTTAAGTGTTTTATAGCTAAACTTCAGGGGGGCAAATTATAATTTACCTTAATTTTTGTTTGGTAAATTACACTTTGCCACCTGAAGTTTAGCTCAAAAACACCTAATTCCCTAATTTGGTCATTTTTATCTAATCAAAACTGAATTGAATAGAGGCAAAATGTAGTTTTTAGACTATAGGGGGGTTAAGTATTTTTGAGCTAAACTTCAGAGGAGGAAACTGTAATTTATCCTAATATTTGTTGGGTAAATTACACTTTGCCCCCTGAAGTTTAGCTCAAAAACACCCAACCCCCCTGTAGTCTTATTTTGTTTCATACATGGGTTTGATTCCGTTCCATGTCTACATTGTTGACATAGCTAGAGATTTTACAGATTCTTCAATGCAGAATATTAGGTTTATTACGAATAGCCAACTACAATGATGGAGGAGACTTACGGGGTTCACTAAAAGCTTGTCTTTGAAAGCCTAATACTGAGAGCTCTTCTTATCCAATTCGTGAGCCCACAGTCTGTGATCGTTCGATAAATACCCCAAAAAGGAGCTGCTCACCACTAAGATAGCATCTTGACCTAGAACTCCTCATACAACATTTAAACAAAAACAAAAGAATTTCCAGAAAGAAATATTCAGAGTTCAATCCAAATTCATCGATTCAGTCAGAATCTACTAAAAACTTGATTGCAAGTCCGAAAAATAAAAAAATATCAAATTCCAAAATATCGGATGTGATCCGATAACGATCAGATCGAATCCAAACCAACTTCATAATATGAAACACGCTAACTTATGATTTTCCAACACTTAGACTCTAAATTAGTCAATCGGAGGGTAAAATCTTAAAATAACTACTAAACACTTGTACGCAAGTTCGAAATATAACAAACATCCAAGTTCAAATTATCGGATGCAATCCGATAACGATCCGATCGAATCCAAACTAAGTTTATAATCCAAAATAAATTAACTTATTATTTTTCAATACTTAGACTCTAAATTAGTCAATCAAAGGGTAAAATCTTAAAATATCTACTAAATACTTACTCGCTAGTCTGAAATACGAAAAAATATCAAAGTCTAAATTATCAGATACGATCCGATAATGATTTGATCGAATCAAAACCAACTTCATAATATAAAATATGCTAACTTATGACTTACTAAATAGCATATAATTTTGTAGGGGTAAGTCAAATTTGTCATTGTATTAGTTAAAGATATCAATCATCTATTTAACAAATATAAGTTGTTAATTACAGGATTACGACGTCAAGGGTGCTAGCACCATCGTTGTTGGCGAGCAACAGCTTCCTGTCTCTTTTTGATTATGTAAAATTAATTTTATAATATTATAAAATAAATATTATTTTAGTGTATTATAAATTAACGATCTGTGATTGTCCAGTAATGTGTATTGTGGTAAATGTGGTATTGTGCTAATTTTGTGTATTGTCTGTAATATTGTGATAATTTTATATATTGTGATAATTGTGGTAATTTTATGTATTATGATAATTATGTTATAATTGTGGTATTGTGGTAATTATATGTATTGTGGAATTATGATAATTTTGTGTATTGTGGTAAATGACAAGAATTAAATAACCAGATTTTAGCTATTTTTTTAAAAAAAAATTTGTTTTATTACCGACGTATTATATTATTTCTGTTAGTAAAAATAATTTTATATAATAGGTTTTAAATAATATTAACCGACGGTAATATATATTCATCGATAATATATTAATATTTATCGACGATTATGATTATACCCGTCGGTAAAGATAGATATATTACCGATGATCGAAAGTACTTCTGTCGGTATTAATAAATTAAATTACTAGTTTTTAATAATTAAAATCGACGGGAATAATTATTTCCATCGGTAATATATGTATCTGTACTGACGAACGCTATATTACCGTCGATAATAAATTATATTAATTTTTGTTAAATTATTAAATATTGCTGACGGTTACATATCCATCGGTATTAATTTTTATTACCGATGGAAATAATAGATCATCACAAAATTCTTTCTCGACGCAAATTTTCCAACGGCCAACGACGAAAACTCAGTCCGTTGCGATAAAGCGTTACCGACGGAAATATATTTTTACCAATGGAACATTTCCGTTGGTAAACCCACATGGATGGATGGGACCAAACATCGATCACGAGGACAAACCACCACATGGGCCTAGGGTCCAATTAATACAGACTTTTTTACAACCGATGTTATTTTTCACGTGGGCATTCTGATACTCGTCTAATCCAATTATCCATATCCATATCTATATCCATATCCATATCCATATCCATACCCCCTAAGAGCATCTCCAACCATGTCCCCCATTTTACCATTGCCAATTGGGAATATTCTAAGAATATTCCCATTTGGAGGCTCTCCATTTTGATTAGCCTCCAACCATGGCCAGTATATTTTAGCATCTTCTTGGAATAATATAATATTTAAGAATTTTAAAATAACTTTAAAAATATTTGATATTAGTCACTTTTCGAAGGTCTCGATGAGTACTTTCCAACAGTACCAAATTTATTAAAAATGGATTAGTGAATTAATAAATACACTTAGTTAAAATATTTATATACAAATTTTAAAAAGGATACGTTAGTCATTACATTTAATGTCTATAAATTTTGGAGGGTCATTTCGGAATTAACAAAATTGAATAGTCAAATAGCAGCCTTACTATTTTGATCCAAAACTTGGCATATTTTTCGGCCAAAACCCCCCCTGCATTTATGCAGGGGGTTATAGCGCGCCGTTGGAGGACCCCGTCTGCCATTTTTGGCAAAATGGCAGATGGTTGGAGATGCTCTAATAAAAAACTACACTTTTGGATCCTTACTTCCTTCCACCTTTTACATATGTTCTCATTTTACCCTTCACCATGTATATTAATCCATATCAAGTATTTTGAATCCTATGTCATGAAAACAAACAAAAGGGCTATGACCGTAATATGCCATTTTTGCTCTTCCTATTCTATCCCTAGACAAATCACAAATACCATCCAAGAATATTACCCTTTTGCCACTAATCAATTAAGTTTTATTTATTCAGTTAAAAAACCAAGGGCAAACTTTCCCTCAAGGTTGTTGTGCCTTGTTTGCGCATGCGAATCCTGGTCGTTGATGTCATGTTCACGGGATTATGTAATTTAATAAAGTAGGTGCAGCTGCTGCCTCTCCCCTTGTTTCGATCTCCGGACCTCTTTAAACCCTTGCTCTAGCGCCCTGTCCTATGACTGCTTGTGTTCAGTGCATACGCATGTGATCCTATCCAAAAAATCGATGACTATCCTCTTGGGCTCTTTGATGGTCCGTGAGGAAATCGATCCGATCGATCTTAAATGCATCAAATCGGATTCATATGTGTATATATTTAAATCTTTGATTTATGTTTAAAATAAATGCAAATATGCAATTAATGATTCGGACGAAAAACGAATTGGATCCAATTGAAGCGATAAATTTGAGAAAGCAATATTGAAATTCATTTTTCAGGTTCCATTTGGCTAGCGTGTATACTACTAACTTGAAGTCTTTTTAACGGTCTGTTGGTACTTCCTCTTTCCCATATTGGAGAAGTTCTCTGTTCGACTCCCTGTATAGACACCGTGGAGCGAACCTTTCCTCAAGGGCGTGGTGCCTTGTTTGTGCCTGCGAATCTAGGCCATGATGTCAAGTTCAAGGGGTTATGGAAATAATAAATTGCAGTTGCTGACTTAATTCCTCCCATCGTTTCGACTTCCGGACCTCATTGAGCCCATGCTCTAGCGCCCTGTCCTCTGACCGCCTGGCCGGTCTATCAAAAAAAAAATTTGAAGTCTTTTTCACAGTATGTACATCCTTAGGCTAGAGATCGAATATACTTTTCGCATAGGGGTGGGGTGCAACGTCGGATATTAAGACAAGCTTGGATGCAACGAGTCCACTTCCGATCTTCACGGTTGTACAATAGTGTTTACGAACACAAAGATTCACGATACGAGCTTGGACTTAATTTACATAGCATATATACCCTTTAAAATAGCTAGCTGGTCATTATTTTCGCATG
Source organism: Chamaelirium japonicum (assembly GCA_947650365.1). Taxonomy (NCBI): domain Eukaryota; kingdom Viridiplantae; phylum Streptophyta; class Magnoliopsida; order Liliales; family Melanthiaceae; genus Chamaelirium; species Chamaelirium japonicum. The sequence continues at coordinate 55,523,860 of OX393560.1, forward strand.
ATCCATCTTCTTCTCCATTCACTCAACTTCCGATTTAGGATTTTTGTTTTTTCGTTGAAACCAAAGCTGATTCAGGTGATTTTTCAAATCGATCATCCTTTTCGATAATTTCTTCCAATCTTATTTTGTTGAATCATTATTGATTCCAATATGTTTATTGGGATTTTCTCCATTCGTCAACATGAGATTAAAAGGTTTATTTTTTTGTTTGAAACCGTAGACGATTCAGTTTTTTGTTTAGTTGGAACATTGTTTTCATCAATTTCTGTCAATCTTATTTACAAGCGTTGTTTTTCACATGGGCACCCCGTACTAGTAGGGACTAGTAGGGGTCCATCTATTCCAATTATTTGGGTGATTAATTGATTCATTCCTCTCCATCATCAATGGCAATGGGGCCAATTAAACCGGCAGCCACACGTACATGGGTAGATGGATGGGACCAAACATCGATCACGACAAACCACCACACATACATTAACCCACATACTCTCAGTACTAGCCTAATCCAATTTATTTCAAAGAAAAAGGACTACCTATCCTTAATTTGGACACTAAATTGGGTGATTAATTGATTCCTTCCTCTTGATCGCCAATGGCAATGGAGCCAATTAAGGAGTTCTTCCGCACTAGTCGGATGCCTCCCCAGTGGAAGACCACGATCCTAGCTTGTGCTAGTGCCTAAGAGGGCGAGTGCATCCAGGCCAGAGCATTATCGATCGATCAGCTTATGCACAATTTTGTATAAGATTGTGGCTAAACTTTTGGCCAATCGGTTACAATGTGTTCTGCCCAAACTTATTTCTAAAGAGCAGGTCGCTTTTATTAAAGGATGGAATATATCTGAGAATAATCCTTTGGACATTAAATAGGGTGACTAATTGATTCCTTCCTCTCGATCGTTAATGGCAATGGGGTCAATTAAACCAACAGCCACACGTACATGGATGGACGGATGGGACCGGCCAAATGCCGATCACGACAAACCACCACACATACATTAACCCACATGGATGGATAGGACCAAACATCCATCATGACAAATCACCACATGTGGTGGCATACCCTAGGGTTCATCTCCCATAGCCTATAGCCCCGCCAGCCAATCAAGAGATGCCACCTCTCCTCATCACACGGCATATCCCCCATGGCCCATGGCCCATAGCCCCGCCAATCAGAAGATGTCATCTCTTCTCGCCCATGGCCCATAGCCCCGCCAATCAGAAGATGTCATCTCTCCTCGTCACTGGCATATTGTCCCTCCCGTTTGTTCTGATGGAATTATTATCTGATTCTTGACTTAGCTCCAATGCAGTGATTTTTTACAAACGTTGTTGTCTTACGTGGCCGTCCCGATACTAGTCGGAACTAGTAGGGGTCCATCTAATAATCCAAATATTTTTGAAGAAACAATCAACTACTCAAATAAAAAGGACCACAAGTGGTAGCCGATGGCAGCGGCCAACGGTGGTGGCATACCCGTAGGGTTCATCCCCCATGGCGGCATGACCCATGGTCCTGCCAATCAGCAGATGCCACCTCTCCTCATCACATGGCATATTGTCCCTCCAGTTTGTTCAGATAGCATAACTCTGTGATTCTTAACTTGGTTCCAATGCAGTGTTTTTTCTTTTTTTGAGAACCCCTCCTCTTGAGGGAGGGTTAGGCAGCCCCTGACCAGTATATTATTAATCACCGAACCAAAATGTAATAGAAGGTAGTTGCTTCAATACCGAATTTTTCTCTCCACGGGATAATCCAAAGCTTGAAGATTGAAACCACCGATCTGCAAAGCTCATCCACCCCCTTGACTTTAGAAGATAATGCTAACAAATTTTCTAATTAATCAAATGGCCATTAAATATCATTGCATGAGTATTTACCGTCTTTATAATAAATGGTTCAAGCATGTTTCTCTTAATTTTGTGGGACCCTCTATTTCGTCCTGCATCAGAGATCTCATCATTTTTCAACCAGCTCTACTTAAAATTCAGCACTTATTTCTCCTTCTGCCCATTACAAAAATTATGGCAATATTTATATATAGTTTCTCACACTTCAACACGACCGTCAAGTTGGGATTGGTGTGTCCTACATGCTAATTCTAGCAGTGACGACACTTGATTGGGATCGCTTTACTAAAACTCACACACCATTGTGCATAAGATGCATAAATCCACTAGTCCACATTGCTGTAGTTGAGGTGACTCGGGTATGTGGATGAGATCTGCATATAGGGGATATGAGTCACCATGCATACTGATGTAGGTTCGCAGTCGTTGCTAGGCTGGACACCTAACATGAGAGACTGTAACACACTGGCTTTCTCCTAGTGAGAGATGGCCTATCTCGGTCATTGATATGAGATACTAAGTCAAGATGTGTTGATGTAACTGAAATACATCGAATAGAATCAAGAGTTGAAACTGGTCTTAATTACTGTCATCCAAAACCACAGTACCTCTACTGCTAGTTGACTAAAACCACAATCCTATGATGTGTTACGAATCTTAGGTATGGTGTTCTCTACTTTGACCTACCAATCAGTGTGGTCTTTGACAGACCTAAACCTGGGTAGATTGGGTAGTTAGCATTAGGCACTAGGGAACATAAGCAATCATTGGAATTCCATATCCCTTGAGGGGGACTGGGTGGCTCATTGAGTGACTCTCATGAAGGGTTGATCACCAAGGCTAGTCAGCCATACTAATGCACAAGGGGGTGATCATAAAGCATTGAGAAGTCAGGACTCAATTGGGTGGACTAACCTAAGAAAGACAGTCGGTACTAATCTTAGTTAGTTGCACGAAAACGGGCTTGGAATAGTTCAAGTGCAGCATAGTAGGGTAAAGGGTACTTGGATAATTACTAATAACCTCAGAGTACAGCAGTGTCTTAGTAGTAGTTATAGACATTGTTCACTGGTGTGGCCTTGGCGATGGTAACAGTAGGAGCCAAGGTTATCAGGATCCCGAAAATTCCAACTCCTAGCAACCTCCTATAGCCAAGCGAACATAACCCAATGTCGTTAGGGTTTACTGATAGTGGTTTAACACCAGTAAAACGAAGGGGATGGGGATTAGGAGATATAGCTTAGGTTTACATAAACGGTTCCACTCTCAAATCCTCTACAGAAGGAAAACCTAGTTTGACTAGGGTTCCTCAGTGGCACCCATCTGGTAGGTTCCAGGCTTGTAGAATGAAGACATGGATATTAATGTGTGCAAATTAGTCATGTGTGATCCCTAGGTCTTTCTAGGATCACTAGGACTTGACTAAGGTTGACTAATTTGACTTTTCCCCGGAAAGGTCATAAGTGTCAATTAGGGCAAAATTGGCCCTATGACATTCTAGGAGAAGTCATCAGAGCCAAGTCAAGTAAACTTTGATGACTTACCTAAAATATAGGAAGTGCCATAAGTGTTCGGGGATGGAGTATGACTCTATCTCCCTCTCTTGTCAACATCCTTTTGGATAGAGGAGATGGCCCCTGCAGGGGAATTATCATAATTGTCCTAGATAGGTGTTGTGAGATAATTAATTACTTTCTCTTGTTGGTTGCCGAGTTGGACTAGGAGAAGCAATTGGCACAAGTTAGGTTTGACCGCAGTCAAATCGGGCTAACTAGTATGCAATCCTTTCTCGACTTAAGTGGGTGCCAGAACCCATGGGTGCCTCTTGGGTATGGTTGGATGCCCCCTATGGGTACTACCAATGAGAATTTCGGCCAAGGGATTAAACCTAGTCGAAATCCTCATATGGTAGCAACCATCAGTGGTTGAGAGGATAGCGATCCAAGGGATCTCAATCCTCACAAAATAGGAAATCCCTAAAGGGGATTTCGGCCATTAAACCAAACCCTAGCCTCCCCCCCCCCCCCCCCCCCCCCCCCGACCATCCGAAGAAGCAAAAATTGTCCCCCTCTTTCCTTGAGGGTTTCGGCCAAGAGAGAAGAGAAGAAAAGAAAGAGGAAGAGAAAAAGAGAGAGAAGAAAGAAGGTATTTCTCCCCTCCGGCTTGCACACTGTGGATCTGGATTGTCTTTATCGAGAGCCATCATGAGGATTGTGAGGAAGGAAAAGACTGCCACAAGTCTACCATCGCCGGCTACATGCGTAGGATAGGTGTTGAATCGAGAAAGTTGCGAGATCAGATCTTTCAGCTTCATCTTCATCTTCATCTTCATCAACGGATCTACAACCTTAGGCATCTATAAGTCCTAAGAGGTAATAATCTTGATAATCCATAAATGGTGTTAATAATTAGATTTAATTATTCTAATGTCATGATAAATCATTATTAATTATTATCTAGCAATGGTAAAAATTTGGGATCAATCGGATTTAAAAATTTTCACATCCCGATTTTTCGCTAGGTAATTTTAGCCCAATTTCTATAAGGCATTTTAGCCACCGAACTCAGGCCCACCACCGACCACACCTCCGCTACGAGATCCAATAGTTGGTATCCGTGCTCAGTTCATGCTAAATAATTTTTTTTAATTATGATTTATATGGATTTGTTAAGGGGTTGACCAAGTGAATAAATATTGCTATTATCATATGCTTAGTAATAGATATTGCATATTCTAAAAAGATTAGATAGCTTGCGATGATGTATCTATTTTTTGCATAATTGTCATAGATGAGATCTATGTAGTATTGTGCTTGCTTGCATATTGCATCATATGACAAGATGGAGTCCCATGATCCCTAGTTATTTGTTTGCGTTCTGTGGCTTGTTTATTTTGGCCATGTGTAAGGGGCGAGTCTGAAAGCTCCATTTCCCTAGGCCCTTGTCTTTTTTTTTTCTAGATCTCTTGTACACCTCGTATTATCTGAGCCACTGGAGCAAAGGTCTCCTCGTAGTCAATGTCATACTTCTGGGTAAAGCCACGAGCCACCAACCGAGCCTTGTACCGCCCAACAGATCTGTCAGGTTGTCACTTGACCTTAAAGATCCATTTGCAGCTAATAGGCTCAACGCCAGCGAGGAGAGGGATGACAACCCAAATCTGAGTCTAGTGAATGCCTATAACTCCTCTCCCATGGCCCGCCGCCACTGAGGGGACCGAGCTGCCTCGTGATATGACCAAGGCTCCTGATCAGTATGAAGGGCAGTAAACTAAGGGAAGTAGATGTTGACAGAAGCAAAGCCAAAGCGGTCAGGGGGGCCAGTACCAAAGCTAAAGCGGGCAGGCGGGTGGCACTCGCGTTGGGAAAAGTGACACGGGCGTAGATCTACGGCAGGCAGGGACGGATCAAGCATAGTAGGCACAGTACCAGACGTATCCACAACATCGAACGAGCCAAAGGGACCAACCTCTAATGGAGGGGAGGGAGGGGAAGCGGTCGGAGGGACCCGATGAGTGTAAACCTAAGGAAAAGGACTACATAACCTAGGAGGAGAGGTCAAAACGAACAAAGATATGGAGTCACCAGAAGAGTCCCCAGAAGTAGGGCTAGAGGTGACTGGCGAGGATGGCAGAGGTAGAGGTGCAGGTGGAGCATGTAGAACAGGTGTAAGGGGAAGAGTAGACGTAGGAGGCAAAGTCAAAGTGGAAGGAGGATCTAGAAAGGTATGATCCTGAGACTCGAAAGAGTAGTATGGCATATCCTTGACAAATGAGACATGTCGAGAGATACAAAGACGACGAGCTAAGGGATCATAACAGCGATAACCATTGTGCTCTGAGCTGGCCCCAAGGAGGATGCACTTAGCCGCCTATGCTGATAGCTTCGTGTGCTTATGGGGAGGAAGAAGGACAAAACAGGTGCAACCGAAGGAGCGAAGCAGACTGTAGTCAAGAGGTGAATAGAAAAGTTGCTCGTGAGCAGACATATCACTAGGGAGGATAGAGAAAGGAGTAATGTTGAAGAGATGGACAGAGGTCAAGATGCCCTCATCCCAAAAACATCAAGGAACGGAGGCAGAGAGGAGAAAAACACGCGCAATCGCCAGAATGTGACGATGCTTCCTCTAGGCAACACCGTTCTACTCATGAGTATGGAGACAAGAGTGCTAAAAGAGAGTCACGTGGGACTGAAGAAGAGTCTGCATAGCAGCGGATAGGTACTCGAGGGCACAGTCAGACCTAAAGGTCTTGATGCGTCAAGCAAACTGAGTGAGAACCATAGTGGTAAAGTCCTGATAGGCCAGGAAGACATCAGAACTATGTCAAAGGATGTAAACTCAAGTATATCTGCTGAAGTCATCAATAAACAAGACATAGTACACATATCCATACATTGAAGGAAACGGATATGGATCCCAAATATCAGAATGAACTAAATCAAAAGGAGCAGAGCTCTGAGATACACTATGAGAAGAAGGAAGGGTTGCAGCTTTAGCAAGCTTGCAACAAGTACATGTACTCAAAGAAGAAAAAGGACCCAGAGCCCTGGGAATAAAGAAGTCTCTCGAGTCGAGGTTCTGAAATATGACCTAACCGCTTGTGTCATAGGTCGGTATCAGGGGAGACAGCACCGCAAATGTTGTACTCTTTTTCCTTCGCTTTAGTTTTTTCTCACTGTGTTTTCTTACAAGGTTTTAATGAGGCAATTATCATTGAAAGGTGGACATCCAAAGGAGAGTATTGTAAATATCTTTATATATAGGTGGTTGTCAACATTCATCCCCCTTCGGGGGGAATACTGTTAGGATCTCTATTCTTGTAATTTCTATATTTATCCATTGTTTAATTGGCGAAGAAGTTATATTGCTTTATAAATAAGGATGCTATGTAGAGATGTGATGAATGTGAAAAAGTTTCCTCTTATTTCTTCTTCTCTTTTCTCTTATTTCGCAACATATATATGTGTGTGCGACCATTCAAAAAAATATGTATGTGTGAGTGTTATGTTCTAGGGGGAACTGTTTTATACTTAGTTCTTTACAGTTAGGACTGGCAATGGGCCAAGCTTGGGCCTAGTAAATACGTATTTTTGAATAGGACCGACCCGACATAGTATAAATGAGGCCTGAATTTAGACCCATTGCCACCCCTATTTACACCTCTCAGCCATCGTCAGATTAGAGGGAGATACAAAGGTGGAAATCTCCTTTCATCGCCCCAAGTGGCCAGCCCATTAAAATACCCCGAGCGTCCAGCTATTTGGAACGAGGCAGCCCTTCACTCTGCACATCCTTCACAGGAAATTTTTTTGCACATCCAGCGTACCATACAACCGCAGAGCCCACTGCGATTCAAGAGACATGGGGTAGCGAGTACCAACACAAGGGATAGTAGTCCCCAACATCTGCGTGTGCTAATAGGCTCTAGGTGTTGGAATGATATCGGAGGCGCAGCGGAAGGTGAAGTCGATTCCGAGGATCGTTTCGGTGTGCGATACATTTTAAATTTTCATTCATATTAATCATATGCGTAAATGATAAAACAAATACGAATCGAACCCCTATAGTCATCTATCGAAATGATTAACATATCTCATATGTATGCATTATGATAGATCTAGGGGTTAGTAGGTTATACCTTCGTGCGGGATTTAACACCACGAAGAATTGCTTCAATGTTGATGAAAACAAATTCGGATCTGCACGAACACACTTCAGTGCAAAGGCCGTAACTTTTTATCCGGACATCAGAACGGAGCGAAACTTGATTTGCCGGAAAGAAGACTTCAACGCCAAGAATTTGCAACTGATTTGAAGTCATTTGGACTTCTATAACTGCTACAGTGATCAAAACAGTACATATCTACCCGTAAATTCTGGGCAGCAATCACGAGCGGGATCCTCGCGCAAGAGAGAAATGAATCTCATCGGATTCACCCGATCTCACATATCATCCCGGATCCTTGCACTCTAATCTATGAGTGCCTCAGAGTGCAAGCGATCTCCATCAATCTCACACACACACTTGGAGAAGAAGATAAAGGAATAAGAGAGAGATGAACCCGAGAGAGAGAGATGGCAAAAATCCGAACCATAAGAGAAGGGGGTTTGATTCTTCATGGGAAATCTGAGAAGGATGTACTATTTCAGATCTGAAATTCATGCCCCTTACTCTCCCTTGCCATTTGAAACCGTTCCTCTCTCTCTCCATCTCATTACTCTCAAATTCAATGCCCCTTTTTATTACTAGTTGCCATATTAAAATTGTTGCAATTAAGGAAATGATTTAAAATCTTTCAAATCTGAATTAATCCCTTAATTATAAGTTTGATGGCCATGCAAGCTAGCCCTAGTGAGGATGGCGGTCACTAGGGCATGCGGGACATTTTGAAATGACCAAAATGCCCCCAGACATATAGTGGTCGTTCACCTCATGCGGGACTATGTATGGCCCATCTACGTGCATGATAATGCACCCTAACACTTAGGGCACCTCATCGGCATCAGCAATAAGTCAATACACCATGGGATGATGAATAGTATTTTTACTATTTACTAGGGTGCCCTTAGTAAAAGGTAGGGTGCCCCATAGTAAAAATTACTAAACTCGCATTCTGCGTTCTAGTGCCACGCACACACGGAATGGACTCCTCATGGTATAATGGCAACATCGTATGTCTCTACACTACTCTGGGGTTGCCCCCTAGTGAACACACTTAGTACTGTGCAACCACCATGCTCCAGTGCGATGCACTCACGGAACACAGGACGATTAGGCATTATTTCTTCAACTTATAATATGCAGTGAGACAAGGAGAAAGTAATGATCCGTAACGATCGTGGATAGGGTGGAACCTTCAGGGACTAGGATTCATGGCTTCCAACCGAATCCGATCGACACACTATCCAAGTGTCCCTGTCAATCCTCTGGGTCCCGATTAACCTGCGTGGCCACCCAGAGTGCGACGCAGGTTGCACTCCAATTCTCCCAGACATATTAAGCTCTCTCACATACCCCTGATCTCCGCTTAGTATTGGTAATATGATGTCCCTCCACTTGGTGCCATGAGTCAACTCGAGCGGTGGAGAGCACCGTCAGACTCGAGTGACCATATGACTAGGTTCCTTCCAGGTTGACTATCACATCGCACCTTCGATCGCTTTGCCCAAGCAACCGGATCTGGTCAACAGCTCAACTGCTGACCACCAGGCCTGGGTTTAGTGCGGTGTATGTCATACCAAGAAACGCACCTCCCGGTAAGGATATGGATGGCCTGCAAGAGTGGCATGCCGATGCAACGCCAGCCCGGTAACCTAGCGCACCGTGGTATTGGGTCGTGGTTAGATCCCTCACACGTTGGTGAACCAAAGTTACACGCAACTGGTTAGTCCATCGGTCACGGTTCCTCAGGGTTTAGGACCGATTACCCTAAGCAGAAACACGACTATGTGCACCGGTGTCTGCTCACCGATCTGTGCACCGTGTTGGTTCCATTCGGCCACAGACATTGTGCCTGGTAATGACCATTATGGAGATTCTCATGCTCTGTCATTCCAACAGCTTATCCTGATAGGGCGACCAACCTAAATCAGAGCTGCGAACGATTTAGGCTCATAGGACTGATCCACTGAGTCTCCCACTCAGATGGACTACTATATAGCCATGGCTCCTTAAGTTCTGTAAACAGAACACGTATAATAATACGTACCTTTATACAATCCTAAATAAACTATCAACTATATACAGCCAAACCTAGGGTTTTACGAGCTATAGACCACATCAAACCTAACACTAGGGGTAGTGGGGGTCCGTAGTTCTATGATACGCAGGATGTGCTGAAAATTTTTTCATCCTTCTCAGAGAAGGAAACAGTTGCCAAACTCCCCAATTCCCCTCCTCCCTTCATGCCAACCGCACTTCAAAGAGAGGGGAAACAAAACCGCCCATCGCCCTGCTCGGCCTCCTGGACTCCACCGTGCGCACAACCTCAGAGAAGAGATCGCTCCAACTTTTTCCAACAAGGTTGGTCCAGAGGATATATTACGAACTTAAATATTTCCAAATGCTCCAGAGCTTATGGAGATTGGACTCGATAACTATTTAGGCACATAACACACCACCATGTTTTCGCGACCGACGTCTTCGTTGACCCACTCTATCGACATCGGCCCTATGGTAGCTCTTTCCCATTTTTGGACGAGGTTTACTCACCCATTAGTATTTTAATCCAGCCTATAGGTCATCCCTTCCAAATTTGATGAAGATTGCGCTCGATAACCATTTAGGCACATAATAGGATATCTTTTCCACAAGCTCTCTCTCGCTCTCTCTCTCTCTCTCTCTCTCTCTCTCTCTCTCTCTCTCTCTCTCTCTCTCTCTCTCTCTCTCTCTCTCTCTCTCTCACTCTCTCTGTGTGTGTATGTGTGTTTCTCTCTCAAAATACTCACCATAGTGAATAACTAGTTATTCATCCATGCCTAACGGTTGATAGTCAACCCCGAGCAACCAAGATTAGTATCATTCATACAAAATCTCAAGAGCAATTTTAATGGGCAAGCTTTCCTCATTGATGAAATTTCTTGGAGGTTCTTTCCCATCAATCAATTTAGAGCAATTATTCTTCTATTGAGCATTTACTTCCTTGCTTGTGGAGAAGGCATATCAAGAATGACATTGTACTTGGTTAGTTTTTAATCCAAGCAAAATTTGTAGGTGTACAAGCTACTGTATTTTGAACTGTGATCCTACGAAGTTTGATTTCCCATTGATTGTGGACCAACACCCCCCCCCCAGCACGCGCGCATGCCACCCACCGACATCGCTACCTAGGAATAAATACTGTAGAGAGAAAAAGTGTTGTAGAGAAGGAAGTTGCAAAGAGAGTGACACGGTGTTCTAAAAAATGGTCTGGGCAGCTGTCTAGGCACTAGAAAGCCCCCTACCGCCCAGCCTAGTCCTTAGGCAATGCAAAAAAGGGTCACATGCCACTAGGTGGCCAAGGCAGGTCCATGCGAACCTAGGTGCTAGAACGTTTATAGATGCTATTCTATTATTAATAATCTTGAATTGATGGTTTGAATTATATTAAAATCATGGATAATATGATATTATCTCATAATATCATGTTTACTTTTGTTCTTGTTAATCTTGAGTTTGTGGTTATGAAAATGATACATGCTCTTTAAATTAATGGTTGGGATAATCTTGAATTATAATAATTTTAAAGCATATATATTATATATAATATCAAAATAATAATAAAAATAATTTTAAAAATGCCAAAATGCATATGCCCTGCCTAGGCATTAGAAGGCCGCACCGCTCGACTAGTGTCTAGCGCTTTTCTGAACATTGAAGTGACAGAGAATCGGAACGTAGAAAATAAAAAAGAAATCATCGTAAGGAGTAAGTTATAGAGAGAGAAAGTATCGTAGGGAGGGAATGTTGTAGAGAGGGTGATACGGAGAAAGTGTTGTAGAAAGAATACTCTAGAGAAAATGTCAAAAAGAAAAATATGTTGAGAGAAGTTGGAGAAAGAGAATGATATAAAGAGAAAATATCATAGAGATTGTTAATGTATATACCGGGTCGGGTCCTATGTACAGTCGGGCCGGGTTGTGTGTGTATACATGTATATATATATTGGGCTTCAGTCCCTCAATGAGAATGATTCCATTTCCTCCAAACCCTAGCCATCATCTCCTAACATGGTATTAGAGCTTTAGGGTTCTCTCGCGTGACGACAGCAGTTACCCCAACTCCAATCTCCCTCCTCCAGGCCACTCCAGCAAAGACAATGCCCTTCTCCAGCCTCCCGCATCCCCCCTCCGTCCTCCTCCGCCATCCAATAGCCCCCCCCCCCCCCCCCCCCGGCCTTCTCCTTCACCCGACATCCCCATCCCCCTCCGGCCTCCTCCGCCATCCGCCAGCCCCCCGGCCTCTCTCCTTTATCCAGCAACCCCCCCCCCCCCCCCCCCCCGGTATCTCCCCTCCACCCGTCAGCCCCCCCCCCCCCCCCCCCACTCCCTCACCCCTCCTCTCCACCCGACAGACCCCCAGCACCCTCCAGACCCTCCCCTCCACCCGTCACCCCCCCAGGCTTCTCCTCCACCCGACAGCCCCCCCCCCCCCCCCCCCGGCCTCTCCCCTCCACCCGACAGCCTCCCCTCCACCCGACAGCCCCTTCCCTTCACCTGTCAGTCCCCCTCCCGGCCCTTTCTCTCCCCCGCAGCTCAGCTCTCCTTTGAGATTCCTCCATGGCATCTCCTACTGTGCCGCCCGTCGTTGCGATCTCTCCACCGCTGAAGGCACCTTTCAGTTATCCTCGACCTGCAACTGGCCTGATTGGTCGCTCACCGTCGAGGCCGCGCTCTTCAGTCGCGATCTTTGGGGTCACATCACCAATGATGATCCTCCTCCAGTTGCCTTCTCCGGCTCCTCCTCTGTTACCAGTAACGCCGCCAACAACACCACATCCGCTGCTGTGGCTACTACCATCGCAACCACGGCTGCTACCCTCATATGGCGTAGCCACGATCAGTCCATCCGGGCCTATCTTTTGGACTTCGTTGCTCGTCCACTTATTACTCCCATCATCCGCATTCCTACAGTGCACGCGATGTGGGTGTATCTTCAAGACCGGTTTCTCCCATGCAGCAGTGCACACCGGTATCAACTTATCTGTGACTCACAGTCTTCTCGTCATGGGGAGCGTACAATCCAGGACTTCTTCAGTCTGATGAGTACCTACTGGCATGAGCTGGACTCCCTGATCCCGGAGCGGTATGTTTATGCAAGCTGTAGGGATTTCTAGCGCAACCTTGATGAGGGCCACCTGCACCAGTTTCTGGCAACGCTTCTGCCAGACTTTACTCTCATAATTACTCAGCTCCTGCACCGTGAGCCACTCCCTCGGCTAGAGGATGCCCTACTCGCCTTGGCCGATGAGGAGAATCTCCTTCAGACTCAGGGCACTCATACTCCTCCACCTGTCCCTAGCTCAAACAGTATCCTGGCAGTCGGGTTCTCCGATAAGACTATATTATATCACTACTGCAAGGAGCCCGGACACATGAAGCGTGAATGTCCTACACATCCTCCATGTAACCCTCGCTGGGGTCCGGATGAGAGAGCATCACACTGGACTCCTACTTCCCAGGATAATCGATGAGACGATCGAAGTGAACAGAGTCGTAGACGTGGTCAGTCCTCTTTCGCCACTTTGGTGATGTTGCTGCTTCTGTAGAGACTCCAGAGACCTTTGCTACTACTATTGCACCGTCTCCACTTGAGCTGGATCATCTCTAGCGACTTGAGGAGCTCCTGCTTCATCATATCGCCTCCACCAGCTCTTCGTATGCTACCAGCCTGGCTACTTCCTTTGGTACTGCTGCCCCTTGGATTTTCAATTCAGGTGCTTCCTATCATCTCACAATGACTCCACTGTGCTCACCGCCTGTACCCCTACTCACATGGAGATTCGTACTGTGGATGGTACTCTTGTACCTATTCCGCAGTGTGGATCCATCACTCCTACCTCGGACTACACTGGTCGCCTGACTCTATCTCATGTTTATCATTCTCCTCTTCTTAATATTAATCTACTCTATATTAGTTCTCTCTGTTATTCTGGACTCACTGTCACCTTTACCTCCTCTGCTTATGTTGTGCAGAATTCGCAAACGGGACAGAGGATTAGGTTGGGTCATAGGACGAAAGGACTTTACCGGCTGGATCATCTTAATGTTTCACCTGCTTCTGTTGAGTCAGTTATGTCAGTCACCTCTGATGCCGACTTGTGGCACAGAAGGTTAGGTCATGTAACATCCGCCCCAAAACACACAAGATATTGTCCGCTTTGCCCGTGCCCGCACGAGGACTTCCCAGGGAGGTCACCCATCCTGGTACTACTCTCGTCCGAGCACGCTTAACTACGGCGTTCTTATGAAATTCGTAGCGGCGCACGGCTTTAAAACGCGTCTTCTATGTTTGGGAGGGGAAATTATATAAGTAGCTCAGGATCTCCTTCTCTCCAGGCGATGTGGGGCTAACTCATGGCCTTGTACACCTCACCTCACCTCACCTCACCTCATCCATCTTGGCATTCCCGCCTTAGGAGTCTTGGCTCTTGGCTATTGGCCTATTGGATCTTGGTCGTTACAATCCACCCCCCTTAGGGCTACACGTCATCGTGTAGGGTTAGACCCCCCCATTGCGAGGAGAACCGGCTCTGATACCATTTTGTAACATCCGCCCCAAAACACACAAGATATTGTCCGCTTTGCCCGTGCCCGCACGAGGACTTCCCAGGGAGGTCACCTATCCTGGTACTACTCTCGTCCGAGCACGCTTAACTACGGAGTTCTTATGAAATTCGTAGTGGCACACGGCTATAAAATGCGTCTTCTATGTTTGGGAGGGAAAATTATATAAGTAGCTCAGGATCTCCTTCTCTCCAGGTGATGTGGGGCTAACTCATGGCCTTGTACACCTCACCTCACCTCACCTCACCTCATCCATCTTGGCATTCCCTCCTCAGGATTCTTGGCTTTTGGCTATTGGCCTATTGGATCTTGGTCGTTACAGATCATCTGTTCAGTGATCGACTCAAAAGTGTTTTCCGTTCGGGTACTTTGGGTCATGTGTCCTCTCCCCTATCTATTTGTACAGGCTGCAAATTGGCAAAGCATTTTGCTCTACCATTTTCGGCTAGTGCTTCCAAATTTGTTGCTGCTTTTGATTTAGTGCCTTTTGACATTTGGGGCCCTGCCCCAGTTGCTTCTTTTACTGGTTTTTCATATTATGTAAATTTCATAGATGATTACTCCTGTTGCACCTGGGTCTATCTCATGTGTCGCTGCTCCGAGATTCCTCATATTTACCAGACCTTCATTATTATGCTTCACACCCAGTTTGGTCGGTGCATTAAGACATTTTGGTCTGACTGTGCCCAGAAGTATCTCTTCTCCAAGATACATGAGATTCTTCAGACTCATAGTACTCTTCACCAACAGTCATGCCCCCACACCCATGAATAGAACGAAGTCGCCGAGCGCAAACATCGCCATATCCTTGAGACAGCACAAGCTCTCCTTCTGTCTGCTTCTGTTCTGCATTCCTACTAGGCCGAGACTGTTTTGACCGTCGTTCACCACATTAACATTAGTCTGTCATCCACCCTCTCTGGTATTACCCCGTACGAGCGGCTTTACTCCACATCTTCTTATTTCTTCCTACTTCGTACCTTTGGGTGCACGTGTTTCATTCTTCTCCCTCCCTATGAGCGCACCAAACTCTCAGCTAGGTCTGTTAGATGTGTTCATCTGGGGCTCAGTTGGGAGTACAAGGGCTATCGGTGCTACGATCCCATAGCTCATCGGATCCGTGTCTCTCGTCATGTTTCTTTTGTCGAAGACGTTTCATACTTTTTCACCGAGTTCCAGGATCTTCCCTTACCTCCTATGTCACCCTCCGCTCCTTCACTACCTCTCACTATCCCTATTTTACCTCTGTATCATGCTCCTGCACCATTGGTTGTGTCTTCTCCAGTTGGGTCTCCTCCTCCCTCAGTATCTCCGCCCTCAGTACCTCCACCCTTCCCTCCCACGTCTCACTCGCCGCCTCCACCACCACCTGTTACTCGTGTCTATGTTCGTCGCTCTGCAGCTCCTTTTCCAAAGTCGGTTCACATTGGTACTTCCTCGCCTGCTGCTGCTTCTCCCTCCTCACTGGTCATAGATCCTACTCCTGTTCGGCGCTATCCATCACGCAAACATCACCCTCTTGACAGATATGACTACTCTCCGGACATGTTTGGCTACTATGTCTTTACCTCTGACTCTTCTGACCCCTCTGGCTACTCTGTAGTTGCCTCCTATTCTCTATCTTATCAGGCTTTTCTTACAGCTCTTTACACCCATCGGGAGCCCCAGTCATACCGTGAGGCAGCTTTACACCCAGAGTGGCGGCAGGCCATCTCAATAGAGCTTGAGGCTTTTCAGCAGACCCAGACCTGGGATTTGGTGCCTTGTCCCTCAGGCATGGTGCCTGTTAGCTGTAAGTAGATATTCAAGGTCAAGACTCGACCTGACAGATCCATTGAGCGGCACAAGGCCCGCCTCGTTGCTCGTTACTTCTCCCAAGAGTATGGAATTGATTACGATGAGACGTTTGCTCCAGTTGCTCGGATGACTACTATGCATACCCTCTTAGTTGTGGCAGCTGCTCGAGGGTGGCCTCTCCATCAGATGGATGTCACCAATGTGTTCTTTCACGATGACCTCTTCGAGGAGGTATACATGGCTCCCCCTCCGGGTATTTCTGTTCCTCCAGGGCATGTTTGTCATTTGCACCGTGCTATGGTTCAAACAAGCACCTCGGGTATGGTTTGAGTGATTCCGCAGTACAGTTCTGGCAGCTGGGTTTATTGAGAGGCACTCTGACTACGCTCTGTTCACCCTCTCCTCTAGTCAAGGTATTGTTGTGCTGCTTTTGTATGTGGATGATGTTAGATTTGATGTGGTCTACAGCTCGTAAAACCCTAGGTTTGGCTGTATATAGTTTATTTAGGATTGTATAAAGGCACGTATTATTATACGTGTTCTGTTAATAGAACTTAAGGAGCCATGACTATATAGTAGTCCGTCTGAGTGGGAGACTCAGTGGATCGGTCCTATGAGCCTAAATCGTTCGCAGCTCTGATTTGAGTTGGTTGCCCTATCAGGATAAGCTGTTGGAATGACAGAGCATGAGTATCTCCATAATGGTCATTACCAGGCACAGTGTCTGTAGCCGAACAGAACCGACACGGTGCACAGATTGGTGAGCAGACACCGGTGCATATAGTCGTGTTTCTACTTAGGGTAATTGGTCCTAAACCCTGAGGAACCGTGACCAGTGGACTAACCAGTTGCGTGTAACTTTGATTCACCAATATGTGAGGGATCTAACCATGACCCAATACCACGGTGCGCTGGGTTACCGAGCTGGCGTTGCATCGGCACACCACTCTTGCAGGTCATTCACATCCTTACCAGGAGGTGCGTTCCTTGGTATGATATACACCATACTAAACCCAGGCCTGGTGGTCAGCAGTTGAGTTGTTGATCGGATCCGGTTGCTTGGCCAAAGGAATCGGAGGTGCGATGTGATAGTCAACCTGGAAGGGACCTAGTCATATGGTCACTCGAGTCTGACGGTGTTCTCCACCGCTCGAGTTGACTCATGGCGAGAGAGCTTAATAAGTCTGGGAGAATTAGAGTGCAGCTTGCATCGCACTCTGGGTGGCCACGCAGGTTAACCGGGACCCAGAGGATTGACAGGGACACTTGGGTAATGTGTCGATCGGGTTCGGTTAGAAGCCATGAATCCTAGTCCCTGAAGGTTCCACCCTATCCACGATCATTACGGATCATTACTTTCTCCTTGTCTCACAGCATATTATGAGTTGAAGAAATAATGTCTAATCGTCCTGTGTTCTGTGAGTGCATCGCACTGGAGCATGGTGGTTGCACAGGACTAAGTGTGTTCACTAGGGGGCAACCCTAGAGTAGTGTAGAGACATACGATGTAGCCATTATACCATGAGGAGTCCATTCCGTGTGTGCGTGTTGCACTAGAACGCAGAATGCGAGTTTAGTAATTTTTTACTATAGGGCACCCCACCTTTTACTAAGGGCACCTAGTAAATAGTAAAAATAATATTCATCATCCCATGGTGTATTGACTTGTTACTGATGTCGATGAGGTGCTCTAAGTGTTAGGGTGCATTATCGTGCACGTAGATGGGCCATACATAGTCCCGCATGAGGTGAACGACCACTAGATGCATGGGGGCATTTTGGTCATTTCAAAATGTCCTGCAAGTCCTAATGGCCGCCATCCTCACTAGGGCTAGCTTGCATGGCCATCAAAATTATAATTAAGGGATTAATTCAGATTTAAAAGATTTTGAATCATCTCCTTAACTGCAAAAATTTTAATATGGCAACTAGTAATAAAAAGGGCCATTGAATTTGAGAGTAATGAGATGGAGAGAGAGAGGAATGGTTTTAAATGGCAAGAGAGAGTGAGGGGCATGAATTTCAGATCTGAAATGGTGCATCCTTCTCAAATTTCCAAAGAAGAACCAAACCCCCTTCTCTTATGGTTCGGATTTTTGTCATCTCTCTCTCTCGGTTCATCTCTTCTCTCTCCCTCATCTTCTTCTCCACGTGTGTGTGCGTGAGATTGATGGAGATCGCTTTCACTCTGAGGCACTCAGAGATTAGAGTGCAAGGATCTGGGATGATATGTGAGATCGGGTGAATCCGAATAGATTCATTTCTCTCTTGCGCAAGGATCCCGCTCGTGATTGCTGCCCAGACTTTACGGGCAGATCTGTACTGTTTTGATCATTGCAAGAGATATAGAAGTCTAAATGACTTCAAACTAGATGCAAATTCTTGGCATTGAAGTCTTCTTTCCGGCAAATCAAGTTTCACGCCATTCTGATGTCGAGACAGAAAGTTACAACCTTCGCACTGAAGTGTGTTCGTGCAGATCCGAATTCATCTTCATCAGCATTGAAAAAATTCTTCGCGGTGTTAAATCCTGCACGAAGGTATAACCTACTAACCTCTAGATCTATCATAATGCATACATATGAAATTTGTTAATCATTTCGGTAGATGACTATAGGGGTTCGATTCATATTCGTTTTACCATTTGCACATATGATTAATATGAATGAAAATTTTAAAATGCACCGCACACCGAAACGATTCTCGGGATCAACTCCACCTTCCGTTGCACCTCCAATATCATTCCAACAAATGGTATCAGAGCCATTTTGGTGTGTGATTCATGAGAAAAATTTTTATGGAACGAATCGTATGTGCATTTGATGAACGAATGCGTCACCGGGGTTTGCTTAGATCATATATTCATATATGTCGCATGTTATACATAGTGTGTTTTACAGGGCACCGCTATAAAGTGATTGTTTATTTTCGGGGTCGGGCCCCGAAATATAATTTTATGATATTTCGATTGTATCTGTGATGGATGAATATAAGGCCTAATGGGACAAGCGTGTAGAGGTTGATCACGGCTTGGTTTTTTCCGGGCCTTATTTCTATTCTTGTCTTTATTCTTCTGCCTAGGAAAATATGTACGAACGAGCAATTGCTCGGAGTGTACTAGTATTTTCAGTTACAGGTTGAAGTCATGGAAGACAAGGCCAGATCGGAGATTCATCACTAGAGGACCGAGTATGGTGGCCCGAAATAAGAGGAATATCCGAAAGATGCCATGATAAGAAATGTCAAAGCATTGCTAGTCAAGTTTAGGGGTCGGAGCCTGAACTTGATATCAATGGATGTTTATTTTTTCTTTGGTTCGATATTTCTCTAAACCCCGGTGAAAAAATATAATCTGATGCAGTATGTGTTAGATTGTGGGATGCCCTTTCCCCACAATTTGTGGGATTCCTATTCCCCACTTGGTCCCTGCGACCATTAGGTTAGATCTCCATTTAATGACACTCATAGTCTAATTGGTGTTTGATAGTAGTTGGATCCCATAACACTTGGTTATGCCATCGTTAGGTCGAGGCCGACGGAGGTTGTCGGATGTCCCTAATTGGTTTGATATCGAAACCAATAGTGATGTGGTGATCTTCTACGACATCAGACATCAAGTTGCATACGAGGAGTCATACTAATAGGAGACCTTTCCTTGTATGTCTAGACCATAGGCTAGGCTCTAGAGCACAAAGGGTAATGATCATTTTATTTAGTATCAAATGCTTGGAGAGTACATAATGTGATTCTCGGGAGAAAGGTGACAACTGAGTATCCATGGGATATGGACTATGGTCCTTTCCAAGTCTATTTATACTTTATAAGAGGTCTTAACTCTAGTGGGAGCGCGGTATGACCCAGGTCTAGGTCTAGGTTGTCGTAACCTAGGATCTAAAATACTTGCATTAAAATAACCCTCATAATAATTAAGGGATGTGTAAGAGGACTCAGTGTGAGTGTCCCTGGCCTCCACAGCCAACTGTTGAGTTTCCGGGTGATAGGGTATGACTCAACATCCGCCTCGGGTGAGAGTTATGTTCTGTCATGCCGGAGGCTTCGCAGTCTCCTTCGGGATATAGTGGTCATGATGCCAGGAGAGAAGGGCTTTTTTCGCCCTCACGGGGGCCACATGAACTCCCGTGTCATGATTGCCTAAGCTCGTGGGTAAGCATCCGAAGTACCCGTGAGGCTATCCGTTGCATCGCATGGAGATCACGGGGGGCTGGCCAAAAGGTACCATGGTCCATCATAGCCCGTCTGTGGCAGATTTGGATTGGGTCGGAAAGACCCAATGTGAGCGGATGACGGTACACACTACCCCCTTGGGCGGGTGTATCCGAATCCTAGATCTCGCATACATGGTAAATTACTCCATGGAGATGTCTTCGCTTTGAGGGAAGCGTTGGCATATGGATGTAATCAACTTGTTTTAAAAATATCCTTAAAATAAATTTTAATACAATCAATATTCAACCATAGATCCCCTGTCCTCTATCACATTAGACAACTAGATAACGGGTACCGACTTCGTAGACCGGTAACGCCGTCATGACCTTATATTTAAGGTTGGTAAACTACAATGGCTATAAATCTTAATGTCCCTAAACCAGACCTATCAGGTCCAGATGCCACTGTGGCACAGGCTAGGGCATTTAACGACTAACGAGAGTCTATAGAGATGTGCAAGTGCTATGTCATAGCATACTTGCGGACAACTCTTCAGAAGTAAGTCGGAAATATGTCGGGTCCTCTGATTTAATATTCTGTTACAGCATCAGATGTTTGAGGGTGCAATCAAATGACTCGCTATCTCACCATCAAGAAACTCGTCAGCACTAAGATGTTTGATGGAATACCGGTTTGGAAACACATTCTTGGGTTCCAGAGCAAACTAGTTTTCTTTGCATAGTGCTAGATGTCGAGGTGATGGAGAACATCTGTCTTGCATCCTTATATGGAACCTTTGAAGGCTTTGTCAGAGACTTCAGCCTTTACAAGTTGGATATAGCAAATGCAGAACTTCTGGGAGCTATCCAGGTCATTAAGGATGGGATCAAGATTAAAGGTGATGCCTTTAATGCGGAACTTAGATCTTCTCTGAAGAGCCTAAAAGTAAGAACTAATCAGAAAGCAAAAATTATGCCTGTATGGAATCAGGAGCGGACTCTTAAGTCTGGTGAAGCCTAGTACGAAAGTGCTTCCGATGTGGCAACAAAAAGGGGCATTGGAAGATTGAATATGGTCTCCGGGTGCTAGCACAGGTAAACATCAACTCTTGGTAGAGTCGAATTGCCATCTAGTAGCAGTGCTTCTACTTCTTGAAATATGGACTTTGTGTCTATAGAGATTCAAGAAAAGTAGAAGGCTACTTATTGGTAAGGTGGTCTTAGCATTGATACTGATACCATAACTACTGCGGAAGCTGTTAATATGTTATATTAGATTTTCTGATTGAAGGATTTTGATCCTTAGAGATTTAGTTATGTTTCCTCCAAGCTAAACAAATATTTTCAGTTCTAATCGATGGCTTTAGTGCATCTCTTAAACTGAATAAGTACCTTCATTGCTAAAGGAATAGCTCATAATAATCTCTTTGTATTAAAATCCAGTTCGAAAATAGATTACATAACATCTGTAGTACCTAATTCATATTTATCTTAATCCTTTGGATAACCTAACCCAATTGTGGCTCCTATGACTTAGATATATTGTCTCAGACATAATTCAAAGATTAGTGAAGGCCGAGTTTCTAGATACAGATCCCTTGGAGACCCTTCCGACCTATGATTCTTGTTTAGAAGGCAAAATGACTAAAAGGGCCACTGAGGTATTGGAGTTAGCCCATTCTGACATATGTGGTTCCAAAAATATCCAGATGGATAATAACCAATGGATGAGTTCCACAGGTACCTGATGGGGCATGGGATGATATCCCAATTAATTGCTCCAGGGACACCATGCCAGAATGGAATATCCAAGAGAAGGAATCAGACCCTGTTGGATATGATCTATAGAATGATGAGTTTTGCCAAGTTTACTACCCACCTTCTATTGGTTACACCTTGAGAAACAGTAGAGTATATCTTGAACAATGTCTCATTTAAGTACCTCATACCCCTGAAAAGCTGTGGTCTGAGCGAAATCCTATACTATGACATTTTAGTATATGGGGATATCATGCATATGTGCAGAAGGATAAAAGGGATAAGATGAAGACTAAGTTCAAGGTGTATCTGTTTATAGGTTATCCTAGAAAAATATAAGGTGGACTATCCATGATCCTGAGGAATAGAAGGTGATCGTTTCTACGAATGCCATCTACCTAGAGCGGGATTCTATTATAGACCATATGTCCACTAGTAAGGTAGTTCTGGGTGAATTACTGGATACTAGTGGAGAGCGCATGATCGAAAACGTAGTGGTAGTAGATGATGCAGGCACTAGTATACCAAAAATTATAGAAATAATTTACTCTGTACCACAACCATCTTGTCGCAGTGGGAGCACCATTAGAGCTCTTGAAAGATTTTGTGGACAAACTTTGTAAATTAGTCCATAAATTCAAGAGGATGGCCCTTTGAGCTACGACGAAGTAATGAAATTTTTAATAGAACTGTTTGATTGAAAGTCATGGAGACAAAGTTTGCATCAGTGTCTAGTGATACTCTTTTGTATCAGGGTTCATCAAAGCTTTATTAAAGCATATTTGGATTGGGTCAAAGTTAAAGACCCGTGTAAGCGGATCACTGTGCGCACCCTCCCTTGAGTGGGCGTATACTGAATCTAAGGCTGGCGCACCTGGCAACTTAGCCCATTGGGTAGAAGTTGGCAGAAGAGAGGATCTATGATACAGTTTCCAGGCTTAGGAGTTAGCAGGTCAGGAATACCTGGCTTACAGAATTGCAAAGGTTCTTTTATGGACTGAAGTAAGTATCTAAGAGAAGCAATATCTATTTTGATCAAGTATGATCTATTCATACAGATTTGATCAAAATAAGCCAAGTGTGTACAAGAGGAGTGATGGAACTATAGGGGTGTACTTAGTACTTTACATAGACGATGTTCTACTGATTGAAAATAAAGTAGAAACATTGTCTAAGTTAAATGTCTGGTTATTATCTTAATTCGACTGAAAGACCTTCATGAGGCGAGTTATGTTCTGGAGATCATGGTAACTCGAGATCGTCAAAACAGGATTCTCATGCTATCACAGGCTATGCATAGAGATATGGTTCTAGCCATAATCAATATACAAGACTCCAAAAGGGGTTTCTTGCTAAAGCTTGAAACTGTCGAATGGTATAAATCATATGACACCTAAGGAGATGGCAGAAATACAGAAGGTGCCCTATGCTTATGCAAAGGGTAGTCTTATGTATGTCATGATTGTATAAGATGCTAGTTATCTGTTGCGCTACAGGAATGGTGGGTCGGTTTTTGTCGAATCCGGGTCCAGTTAACTAGACTAATGTGAAGAGTATACTCGATATCCTTATCAAACAAGGACTGCGAGTTAGTTTACACTTCACAAGACTTGACGCCAATTGGATACACAAGATCTGATTTAGCATCAGATATGTAATCCAGAGAATCGACTTCAGAAATAGTTTTCACCTTGGGATGAGAAGCGGTTAGTTAGCGAAGTGTGAAGCTATAATGCATCACGGGATCCACTACAGAAGCCTAAGCACATTGAAGCGTGTGAGGCTGAAAAATAGGTAGTATGGCTCGGTAAGTTCATAGTAAACTTATAAAGCATACCAGAGGCTCAGTTTTTTGTTGTAACAACAAAAAAGCGGTAGCAAGAGCCTAGGCACCACTATAAAGGGGAAACATATCAAATACAAATTCTGCTTGATCTGGTAGTTTTATGAGGAAAGGCAAGTGGCAGTAACTGAGGTAGCATCTGCAGATAATGTTGCTAATTTCTTTAGGGAATTCCTGCAAAGGCTTTGGGGCAGCATGTAGAAGCTATAAAGCTCTAGACCGTTTTTCCTCGCTAGACCAAGTGGGAGATTGTTAGATTTGATGTGGTCTATAGCTCGTAAAACCCTAGGTTTGGCTGTATATGATTGATAATTTATTTAGAATTGTATAAATATACGTATTATTATACGTGTTCTGTTAATAGAACTTAAGGAGCCATGACTATATAGTAGTCCATCTGAGTGGGAAACTCAGTGGATCGGTCCTATGAGCCTAAATCATTTGCAGCTCTGATTTGGGTTGGTCGTCCTATCAGGATAAGCTGTTGGAATAACAGAGCATGAGTATCTCCATAATGGTCATTACCAGGCACAGTGTCTGTGGCCGAACAGAACCAATACGATGCACAGATTGGTGAGCAAACACAGATGCACATAGCCGTGTTTCTACTTAGGGTAATTGGTCTTAAACCCTGAGGAACCGTGACTGGTGGACTAACCAGTTGCGTGTAACTTTTTGTTCACCAACGTGTGAGGGATCTAACCATGACCCAATACCACGGTGCGCTGGGTTAACGGACTGGCGTTGCATCGGTATGCCACTCTTGCAGTTCATCCACATCCTTACCGGGAGGTGCGTTCTTTGGTATGACATACACCGCACTAAACTCAGGCCTGGTGGTCAGCAGTTGAGCTGTTGACCAGATCCGGTTGCTTGGCCAAAGCAATCGAAGGTGCGATGTGATAGTCAACATGGAAGGGACCTAGTCATATGGTCACTCGAGTCTGACGGTGCTCTCCACCGCTCGAGTTGACTCATGGCACCAAGTGGAGGGACATCATATTACAAATACTAAGCGGAGAGCAAGGGTATGCGAGAGAGCTTAATAAGTCTGGGAGAATTGGAGTGCAGCCTGCGTCGCACTCTGGGTGGCCACATAGGTTAATCGAGACCCAGAGGATTGATAGGGACACTTGGGTAGTATGTCGATCGAGTTCGGTTAGAAGCCATGAATCCTAGTCCCTGAAGGTTCCACCCTATCCACAATTGTTACGGATCATTATTTTCTCCTTGTCTCACAACATAGTATGAGTTGAAGAAATAATGCCTAATCGTCCTGTGTTCTGTGAGTGCATCGCAATGGAGCATGGTAGTTGCACAAGACTAAGTGTGTTCACTAGGGGGCAACCCCAGAGTAGTGTAGAGACATACGATGTTGCCATTATACCATGAGGAGTCCATTCTGTGTGTGCGTATTGCACTAGAACGCAGAATGCAAGTTTAGTAATTTTTTACTATGGGGCACCCCACCTTTTGCTAAGAGCACCCCAGTAAATAGTAAAAATACTATTTATCATCCCATGGTGTATTGACTTGTTGTTGATGCCGATGAGGTGCCCTAAGTGTTAGGGTGCATTGTCGTGTACGTAGATGGGTCATATATAGTCCCGTATGAGGTGAACGACCACTAGATGCATGGGGGAATTTTGGTCATTTCAAAATGTCCCGCATGCCCTAATGGTCGCCATCCTCACTAGGGCTAGCTTGCATGGCCATCAAACTTATAATTAAGGGATTAATTCAGATTTAAAAGATTTTGAATCATCTCCTTAACTACAACAATTTTAATATGGCGATTAGTAATAAAAAGGGGCATTGAATTTGAGAGTAATAAGATGGAGAGAGAGAGCGGAACAGTTTCAAATGGCAAGGGAGAGTGAGCGGCATGAATTTCAGATCTGAAATGGTGCATCCTTCTCAGATTTCCGAAGAAGAACCAAACCCCCTTCTCTTATGGTTCGGATTTTTGCCATCTCTCTCTCTCGGGTTCATCTCTTCTCTCTCCCTCATCTTCTTCTCCAAGTGTGTGTATGAGATTAATGAAGATCGCTTTCACTCTGAGGCACTCAGAGATTAGAGTGCAAGGATCCGGGACGATATGTGAGATCGGGTGAATCCGAAGAGATTCATTTCTCTCTTGTGCGAGGATCCCGCTCGTGATTGCTGCCCAGATTTTACGGGCAGATCTGCACTGTTTTGATCACTACAGGAGCTATAGAAGTCCAAATGACTTCAAACTGGATAAAAATTCTTGCCTTTAAAGTCTTCTTTCCAGCAAATCAAGTTTCACTCCATTCCAATGTCGAGACAGAAAGTCACAGCCTTCGCACTGAAGTATGTTCGTGCAGATCCGAATTCATTTTCATCAACATTGAAGAAATTCTTAGTGGTGTTAAATCCCGCACGAAGGTATAACCTACTAACCCCTAGATCTATCAGAATGCATACGTATGAAATATGTTAATCATTTCGATAGATGACTATAGGGGTTCAATTCGTATTCGTTTTACCATTTGAACATATGATTAATATGAATGAAAATTTTAAAATGCACCGCACACCGAAACGATCCTCGAGATCAACTCCACCTTCCGTTGTGCCTCCGATATCATTCCAACAGATGATATGATCATCACCGGGGATGACAGTGCTACCATAGCTTCCCTTCAGCATC
Organism: Chamaelirium japonicum; assembly: GCA_947650365.1. Classification (NCBI taxonomy): domain Eukaryota; kingdom Viridiplantae; phylum Streptophyta; class Magnoliopsida; order Liliales; family Melanthiaceae; genus Chamaelirium; species Chamaelirium japonicum. Next base: position 55,550,215 of record OX393560.1, read on the forward strand.
ACCTCTAGAGTTAGTTCGAGATGAAGGATCTGGGCTATCTCCGATACTTTTTTGGCCTTAAGATTGCTCGGTCAGCTCGAGAATTGTTGATCTCCCAACAGAAGTACATCTCCGATATTTTTGCCAATGATGCTCTTACTGACTCTCGTACTACTGACATGCCTATAGAGCTCAACTTGAAGCTCCTCTCTACAGATGGTGAGTCTCTCCAGGATATCTCTCGTTATCAACAGCTGGTTGGGATGCTAGTTTATCTCACCATGACTAGGCCTGATATTGTCCATGCCGTTGGTATTGTCAGCCAGTTTGTTCAGTCTCCTCGTTCGTTTCACTATGCAGCAGTCCTTCGGATTATTCGGTATCTTTGTGGCACTATCACTCGATCGCTGTTGTTTTCCTCCACATCTTCACTGGTTCTGTGTGCTTACTCTGATGCAGATTGAGCTGGAGATGTTGCTACTCGCCGATCTACCACCGACTACTGTGTGTTCCTTGGTGATTCTCTCATTTCTTGGTGCAGCAAGAAACAGGAGTCTGTTACCGAAGCCGAATAACAAGCTATGGCTTCCACCACTGTAGAGATTGTCTGGCTTCGACGTCTTCTACTCGACTTGGGAGTCAGGATTTCTGGAGCTACACCTCTATTATGTGACAACTGGAGTGCTATTCAAATTGCTGGCAACCCGGTTTTTCATGAGCGGACTAAACACATCGAGGTCGACTGCCATTATGTTCGGCAGGAGTTTCTTGCAAACATCATCTCCTTGTCGTTCATTCCCTCGACGGAGCAGACTGCTGATTTTCTCGCCAAGCCCCTGACGATTGCTAGATTTCGTCATTTTATTAGTAAACTCTCGGTACATGATCCACCGTGAGTTTGAGGGGGACTGTTAATGTATATACCAGGTCGGATTCTATGTACAGTCAGGTCGGGTTGTGTGTGTATACATGTACATATATATTGGGCTTCAGTCCCTCAATGAGAATGATTCCATTCTCTCCAAACCTAGCCGTCATATCCTAACAGAGAGCATGGAGAAAAGAGTTGCAAAGGGAAAATATTCTAGAGATAAAATACTCTCATGTCTTCTAGAGGTTATTTATTCTGAATCCATTAGGTGTGTTACAGTATATACTCAATTGCAACAATTTTTTTGTGAATCTAATATAAACAACTTCAATGTTCTGATATCAATGTGAACCACCCATCATAGGTCTCATGTACAAGAATAGTTGTTAGTGGGTCTCTATTATTCCAAGAAATGGGTTGTACAATGTTACAGTAGCCCAGCAGTCACAAATCTGCCCTCTATTTGAGTTTAGAAGCTCAAAACTTTGCTTCAATTTAATCTTGCAGTTTAGAACTTTATTTATCAATCAAAGTGCTGTACAAATTTAGTTATTTCTACTTAATTATTCTAAATAATGTCTATCAAGTTATTCTGAATTGGAAGATTAGTGCCCATCTACTTGATTGTTTGAAGGGACCTCTCAATTAAAATCAATTGACTTAATTACTGTAAGGGCCCTATCAATTGCACATGATCAATTGCACCTACATAGAGCTTTCAGAATTCGCTAATTTTTTTTTGAGGATGGATTATTTCCAACACATTATAAAGAACTTTGGGGTCTGTTTGGATACGCTCCGGTTCCAGGATTCTGGAAGCCCAGAATCCCTAAAAAAGACGAAGAGCCTGTTTAGATACAACCGGATCCTAAAAAGTGTTTCTGCGGAGAGCCAAAATGTACTTCTGAGAGTCATTTTTCTAGAGCCCAAAATCGAGGCTTCGGGCTCCAGAGCCCTTTTTTGAGATTTTGAAATTCCGGGCTCCTAGAATCAGAATCCTATCTAAACAAGGGGGATTGTTCGGATGCGCTCCGGATCCAGGATTCTAGGAGCCTAGAATCTCTAAAAAATGATGAAGAGCCTGTTTGGATACAACAGGATCCCAAAAAAACATTAATTCGGACAAGCCCAAATGTGCTCCTGGGAACTATATTCTCGGAGCCCATAATCGAGGATCTAGGCTCTATAGCCCTTTTTTGGGATTCAGGACTGCAAGAATCCCAGAATCAGAATCCTATCCAAATGGCGCCTTTATGCAGGTGCAATGGATCACATATCAAACTATAAGCGAAAAGTGACATGTTCACAAGACTTGATCTAATCAGAATACTCGTCGACAAGATGAGTGCCCATCTACATATCACAAGACCTAATCGTATCCGAATACTAGTCGACAAACCCTAATCAAATCCAGCAAGAGTGACATGTTCATCACATGGTTCAACGGATCAGGAAGTCTTACTAGCGTAAACCTACACGGTCAGTAACGTATGGTGGGGCCTGGTTGGATAGTGAGGCAGACATTGGCGAGGCGGCTGGAGTGCTCGAGCTAGCCATCCGCTCGCCGAACAACAAAGGATAAGAGATGGTGAAGTTGCTGGAGACAGAATTTTCTGATCTACTATCTACTTGTCTGCAAGACCAAAGGAAAGGGCATACAACTAGGTCTGCAAACGCGCCCAGCGTAGCTTTAATCCATTTAAAGCTTGCCATGTTTACTAAGCAAGCCTAAAATCTAGACTTGGGCTTGGCTCAATTATTAATCGAATAATCTCGAACTAGCCCTTACCTAGCTAGTTTATAAACTCCAGAATCGGTCAAAAGCGTAGACAATTCGATACCGGTTGAGACTAAAACCCCCAAAAAAAAACACAAAAAATTGTTCGCACCAGTCGGTCGCCGGTTCATACCAGCCAACACGGACCGGTACATATCGGTACAGACCACGTATCGAAATCGGGGGCAATATCAGTACCGGTCCCGGTCCGATCAAAACCTTGAAATGCCAGTATCGGTCAGTTTTTTGAACCATCCTAGCCGCTCATGAACAGCTTGGCTGGTTAGAGGTCCAGTTTAGAAACTGCAATCAAAAGTTACTCAACACACATGACAGCAAAACATATGGAGGATTGAGGGATTCAGCTCACCTTGTCTCCAGACTGTAAAATCAAACTTCCTCCGATTCGTTACAAACCTCGCTGGCTCGAGGGAGGCACTTTCAGGTGAGATGCAGCCAGAAGCTACGACTAAATATGGACCCGGGGAATCATACATTGCAAATTTACAAGCAGTCACTAAGCCCGGTTCATACATAGGCTGAGTCGATCGTAGACACGATAAACCCAAGGGTACGGAAAACAAGTCAGTCATGGTCGAGGCTCCAAGACGTTCTGATACTAAAACTGAGCAACCCCGCTCGCAAAAAAACTTCAGGTTACAAGAGGTGCTGATGTGATCATTTAACATTCAGAGTTTGTAAAGAGGAAGGTTTCAGGCACCGAGGCAGGATCAAGTTCCCAATAGCCTCGTAGCTTGCCACCTCTTTCCTCCGTCAACCGGAAGGCGGGTATTTGATGGGAGAACCGTAAGCGTTCGTCCGTTGGTATCTCGGTTGCTGCCATTACCCTTGACTCTGGCATGAATACAGCTCTGTAGCCATTCACCTTCGTCAACACCAAAGCCTTCACCCCAGAACTAGTCTGCTCAACAACTTCCACTACATCGTATTCACAGTTTTCGAGGTGGGATTGTGTCCATCCAGCATTCCAATCCTTGTATATAGCCCAAACCTCACCGGCGCTGGGCCAGATATCGTACTGATCCTTTCTCTTGGACTGTTTGGCCTGCACCAGATGAGAGAAGGCATCGGTCGTATCGAACGTCGACACCTCACGCGAGACTTTGAATGTTCCACATGCAACGGGTAGATCTTCCTCCAACCACTCTTCAATCGCCTTCTTTCGCTCAGAACAAGCCTCGAGCCATACCACGTGCACTTCAAAGTTGTCGAACTCAACTTTCTTTAAACGGCCGTAATAGTTTGGATACTGATCTATGTCACTATAAAACGCCCAAATCTGGCCGCGTTGAAGCTTCTCAACCGACCTCTCCTCTTTGAACTCATGGAATTCTGAATCAGGGTATTCAAAGGAGACAGGGTTTGGAGACGATGGCGGAGAGGGGCTTTGGTGTTCAGCGGCATCACTGGGATCAGCGTTCTGAGATTCAGTCTTCACTTTCTCATCAACCTGATGTTTGGGTGGCATTGCTTCGCCTCCCACATGCCGACCAGCACTATCTTGACTTTGTCTCTGCTCACAAAGCCCCTTTACCCCCTTAGGAGAAAGGCCTCCAGTCGTGTTCTCTGCTCCCGAGACATTCTTATGATTAAGTTCTGCAGTCTTCTTGTTTGTACCAGTCGAGAACTTCTCTGTAGCGGTTGTAGAATTAGAACAAAAACCAGAAGATTCATCACCCGGATCAACGGCAGGAAAAGTTTCTTCTAAGTTGGCAGGTAAAGATGCAGAATCAAGTTCAAAGGAACCTTCCGGAACACCTTTCCTTTCACTCCCAGTGAGCCTATAAGAAGGAACCTTGTGTGAAAACCTAAGCACTTCACCTGGTGGTATGGAAAGTGGGGCCGTTCGCTTAGCTTTCGGCCGCATGAACAAGCACACAAACCCTTTTACCCTAACTAACCGGATGACACTAGCCCCAGCACCCTCAGAGAAATCTGAAAGGACTTCAACAACTTCATATTCATGGAGCCTATGGCTGTCTGCATCGGAGCTCCAGCTAACATCCCAGCCCTTGAAAAGAGCCCAAACCTCACCTTTTCTCGGATATATATCATATGAATTCCTTTGTGAGCCGGTTTCCCAAGACATGAGATGAGAGAACTTCAGCCGTTCTTGGGTGGATTTCAACTTACCGAGTGTGTAGTTCCCACAAGCAATAGGCAGTTCCGCTTTCAACCATGCCAGCTCAGCTTCACGAATGGGATTGTGCTCTAACCAAGTGAAGCGCACCGAAAAATTCGGGACGCGAACGCTCCTGATTCGAGCATAGAATCTAGGCATCCCTTCCAGATCATCATAGACCGCCCAGATCTGATTGACTGCAAATTGACTTGCATCCTTCTCCTTCTCGAAATCGCAAAATTCCGGATCAGGGTAGGTAAAAGAGCTAACATTCGGGGAGCTCTTCATGCTAGAATCAAGACCAGAATGAGCATTTGAACTTGCTTCAGGTTTAGTTTTTGCCCTCACCTCGCCTGTTCTCTGTTCGCCATCATGCGTCTTGAATTTGTTCACTTGTTCCTTTCCATTTGGTAAATTGTCCTCATGAGACACTCCCCCTTTCTGTCTGTTGTCGATCTCGTCAGAAACAGCAGTCCCACCGGTTTGTACTTCGACACCAATGGAATCTCCTTTAGAAAATGTTTTAGTGCTCTGACCTGCAGTACGTGACGACCCACCCTTCCGTAACCTTTTAAAACTAGAAATCTTCTCAAAGCCATCATCATCCTCGCTTATATTCTCATTATAAGTAACATCTCTCTTCTGCCTAGTTGATCTTCGTGGATTAATGCCAGTTGTCCAAGCATTCTGCTGATCAGGGTTGTGGACTTCTTCAATAACTACATCCTCACTATCAGAACTATCTGAATCACTAGATTCCACGATCTTTCTGCCTCTCTTTTGTTTCATGTTTCCTGTCGTATGTTTCCCCACATGCTCACTTTTCTTCCCTTCATTAGGTTTTGCGTTTTCAGCTTTCGCCTTATAGCCAGCCCCACCTTCCTCATCCGCCTTCACATCTTGTACATTGCTTGTTGATCCACCACCATGCTCAGTGTTGATTCCTGATCTTGCCGAAGGTTGCCATGCTGTGGAGCCTCCATCGACATTTCCCTGAAAGCCCATACTAGACGAAGCATTGTCGGGATGAGCCTGCTGGGTGGTTCCAGAATGATTCCATGAAAAACCAGAGCTCCCACCGGTAGGCACAGCTTGTGCATTCAAATCACATGCAATAAAAGGTTTCAGGCATTGTCGACAACGAACGGATTTATTCAAAATCATCCCATAGTATTGGTATCTCATGCTACAGAAAGGGCATATGGTCCAGAAAGTATTGGGGCCAGAGAATGCCGATGGCTGCGGCTGCTGATTTATTCCCTTAGTGTGTGCAGCTGTATTATTTGGGATATTGTTCGAAACCACAGTCTGCTTCCTGCCAGGTGGTTGAGAAGGCTTGAAGGGGAAAGGTCGGACATTCGACTTTCTTTTCATGTCATAGATTGAACGTTTTGTTTGGTCGGACAGCGTCATATATGCTTCTCCGATAAGCTTGAAAGCGGCTTCGGCACCTGCAAACTTGTTTTTATCAGGATGAAGCTGAAGAGCAAGCTTGCGGTATTGCTTCTTGATCGATGATTCGTCTGCGGTAGGCACGACTTGAAGAATTGCATACCAGTCCATCTCCCCATTGACCTTAACCCCGGCAGAGCAATGCACTTCGCAAACAGTTAACATCTGAGAGATGTTATCGAGGTCCGGTAAGAGCTGTTGGGCCTTGAGTACAACCTTCATCGCCCCGACAAAGTCTTTAATTTGCATCTTCTTCTCGGCAATGTCCTTCGCTCTGATAGCCTCTTCCTTGTTGCAATCCATTGTTGTGGTTCTCAAAAGAATGTCCTTGGTCTCGCTAGTGCCAGTTGTACAGACCAAAAAAAATGCCATTCCTCATCATGTTTGCGCTACTCATAGACCGTGGGTGAGAACGGTGCACACCTTTTGTGGATCCTCTCAAAACAAAATTGCTTCTCTGATAAACAAAAGAGACGGCTAATAGTTACCTGGATTCGATCTAGTGATTGACGGTGCCACCGGCCCCAAAATATTCATCACATCATAAAATTAAGATGCACCCACCTGCATGAAGTTGAGGAAAAGGGTTACTGAAAAAGAACAGAAAATCGGGAAGGTCAACTAAAGAGGCGCTATCAGATAAACATTTAAGGATGTTTTGTTACGAACATAAAAACAAGACACTAAATAGAAGATGTCTACAACTATATTCCCAAAAGCAGAATTGGTTTGTACATCCATAACATTTAAGATGCTTATCCTGCAGAGATGACGCCAACCCGCAAGAATTGTGACTTTATGACATCATCTCATTATTCTAATTATAGCAGTCAAAAAGCAGAAAACATTAAAAGAGAGGCTCTATAAGATAAAGAGCTCACAGCAGAAAGCAAGATTTTATTTGAGATCAAGAAAAAAAAGGTAAATTGAAACACAACTCCTTGGGGAAAAAAGAACCAGGCATTTTCAAGTTTCAACCAAGCAGTTCGTATCTTTCTACAACAGGGGGGAAATCCAACAAGCACTGTAAACCACTTATTAAAAAATAAACTAGTACCACCTTTCCTGGAATATAAAGAGGTAAATAGATCTCACTTTACTAAAAAGTTTGAATTTCAAATCGGAATAAGTAGAAAAGAAACTAATATGGAAACAATAATGATAAATGATTTCTGTAAAAAGTTAATGGCACTACACAAAAATATGGGGAACAAACTAGCATTGCCCTGGATAAAACTATATTTTTAGATATCATCCAAACTTCAATCAGTCAAATAGCTTCTCTGAATCTTAAAGTTCAAAAGCACCTGTGGTAACCCTTTTTAAGGGAGCACTTGTCACCATCCTCAATGCTATACCAAAATGTGGTTTCCATTTGTCCAATTAAAATCAAAAAATAGAACTAACTGAATTTCTCCCATTAACAAATACCTAAATTAGACATTACACTTTAAAAAATTTGTCCAGAATTTGTCCCTAAACGACAATTGAGGACCAACAAAAAAGAATTAAAGATCAATGAAATTATTACTATTACACGGTTTACAACTTATGTTAAGAGATTTCAATGCCACCCTCAAAAGACAAGAGTCAAAGGTATACACCTTCGGAAATTGGTCAAAGCTCACTATGTTTTAATCTCGTTAATGATGATCTTGCTTAAAGCAGACAAACGATCTGCTAGACTGCTACTTAAGATAACAAAAACGCCAAGAGTACATTTCGATGGCATACACAATATGACATTCAAGTCGACCATAAGTTGAGGTCTTCCGGAAGTAAAAGGACAAAATGGTTTACAGAAACAATGATCAAGTGTGCGTTTGATGAACAGAAACAAAATAGAAGGTTATATTCTTGGTCTTTAGTCTAGGGGTCACATATCTTTGGAATCTAAATATATTTTGGGCAGCATTTTGTATACAGAATGTTTGTTGTGACAAGTCGCTAGCACAGTTTTTGGCTCTTTTTGTGAGTCCCGTGTCGATACTCTCTGCAAACAGACCTGTACCAGAAACGTTCTTTACGAGAGGAAAAAATGGGAGCTTCTTTTAAAATGGAATTTCATGCACTAACAGAAAACCCAAACGGGAGGACATATGTTGAGACTTGAGAGACTGAAGTATCAGCAGATGTGATAAGGCTTAACGTGCAAAAAAAAGAATCCAAAAGGCATACGCTGAATAATTTGGGTTTAGTTTTCATGGTTGTGATCACCCAATTGAAAATGTGCATTAGTCAGGTGACCACTGCTCAAACTAGTAGTTATCAAACCTCTATAATGCACTCCTCCCGACTTGCCAACTATTATCAAACCACTTAGTGTTGCATCACAAGATTCACAACTAATAGGTGCAATTAGATGTCTTCACTTCTTCATTCATCAAAACGCATAAAATTCCCAAGTGTTAAAACTTAAAAGTTTGTCTTTTGTTGTTTGTTTAGGGTGAGACATGAGATGTAATGGGTTGAATTATCATCATATTTGCAAAAGGGAGAAATTGTAGATAAGTGCAGTAATACATTTATAGGGCTGCATATCCCTGAACTTAGAGAAGTCGATATAATTAAATTTTAGATGATCATAACTTTCTGCCTCTTTAATGGCTAGTCATAAAGTAGTACAAACTATGTTAGTTGTGGTCATCCAAAGGCACACCAAAGTCATACAGATGCATACAGAAAAGTTGATTGTTGTTTTCAGCTATGCACGGAAATCGATGCAGCTGATCGGAAAAATAAATAGTACATTTTATTGCTCTTTTTATTCTAAATAATTTTTTGTTTTTGTTTCATGTCGATCGAATATGTGGATCAAAAGTTATGATCGTTTCTATTGTAGGTTAACTCAGGTGCTAGAGTTGTGTTCGCACCAACCTTGCTAAGTGGCTAATTAATAAAATAAATAGGCATCGTCGGATGAGTCTCATCAAGGGATGAAATTAAAAGGACTTTAAATAGCGATCAATGGGCGCGATTAAATTTCCTCCGGGATGGATGGATGGGATCAAAAGGAGGTCCAAGAGAACACAAAACCTAACCCTGGCCGCCCCCTCTCTCCTTTCATCCATGCGCCCATCTCAGGAAGCATGCCCGCGGGTAGGAGCGAATGGCCCCTCCGTCCGGCCCGTTCTCTTTCTCCCTTTCCTTTCCTTCTTTGGATGGGATAACTCCGGGGCCCCTTCGCTTGATCTAACGGCTCCCGTGCATCTTCTATGAAACCCTAATCTTATTAAAAGGGATTTTTGAAGAGAGAAATTTCAAATCTGAATTTTGATGAAAGAAACCCTTATTTTCCTCGAGTGTTCTTCGCGGGATCGGGAAAACCTTCTTCGATGAATCTTTGTTGCATCTTTATCTCTTCCTCTTGATCATTGGCTTCAAAGCAATCCCCCCCCCCCCCCCCCCACTTCATCTCGTTTCTAGCAAAAGATGCCACTAGAAGGCTTCTACGTCATAGTCATAGATCGTCATCAACTTGGCTTCGGACCTCCCTCTTCTCAGTCATACTCATCCTTCCGCCACTTCATCTCAAGCATCAAGTGTTCCTCGCACAGTCGGGCCTCGCCAAGGTATTTTTTGGGACGCTCATCATGTATCTTCTATCCCAAGGTAGCCCTAGCCATAGATCCCTATTTTCTTGACCCTACGGTCATGTTATCGCTTCCCTTATGGATTTTCTACTTGTTGTCCTTTCATCACAGCAGTCCTATTTTGGCATTAAAATCATTCCGGTTGCATGAAAAGTTAGATCCATCCATTAAGGGACTTATCCGATGTCTATGCCTATGTTTTAATCATCTTTTTGTTAATTTCAGCATGTTTAAATATCAAATCTATTCTGAAATTGAATGTTAGAAAGGTCAGAAATATTATTCGAGTGATCTTTGAGCAGCTAGACTTGCGTGTATTCATTGGATGCTTGTTTAATTACTAATTTATAAAGTTTTCTTTAATATTTCATTTGTATCCATTCATTAATTTAGCAAACATATCTCAGTTGTCTGCATCAAGTTGGTATCAGACCACAGCGTCTTTGTGTTCCTACACATAGACCGGTCGAGTGCACATACGCAAGCTTACTGATTTTTGTTTTTTACTTTTAGTTGTGCGTGTTTGAATATCTTGTTATTGTCCTTTTTGCATAATCTTTACACCACTACACGTAGGCACAACATCGCATCGTATTGAAGCATCATTGTCAAATTATTGCCATGACTTATCTGGGTGAACGATCTGAATTTAGTTTGGTTCCACTCTTCTCTAGTTGGCGATACTCCCCGTCACATCTTAAGGACAACCCACCTTATGGTCGTGCCTATGGCCGACATGTTCCATACCAAACTAAGGGTATTTCTTTATTTACAAAGAGATTAAATCCTTTCTTTTTTGCATTTCCACCGACGTCCTCTTGGGATAAAGACTGTGCAATCCAAATCAAAGAGAAAGCCAATAAGCTAAACCTTCCATGTCGACCATCCAATGGTTCCTCCATGAGCCTGAAGGATGGACATGTCAATCACGGTTTGCAACTGTGTTAGATGTGATGGATGTTATTGAACATGAGTTAGGAGAAAAAGAGCAACATAGGAAATAAAGGAACAAAAGAAAGATAAGGCAAATGCTACCAAGGGTCAACCAGTCAAGGCATCACGAGAAGGCTAGAAGCTACCCCCGAACCTTCTAAGGAGCCTTCACCAGAGAGTGACGTAGAAAACCCTAATCTTGGATGCCATAATGATAAGGAGGAATTAAAAAAGGTTGATCTCAGAGAAATTGACTTGGCTCTAAAGCCACATGAGTCAAGTTTTCTACCTTCCATATCCTCCCAGAATCAGAGTGACCCTCTTGTCAGTCCAAAATTAGACATTCCGACAAGCTTTCCATATGAATATCTAAGGCTTAACGACGGTTGCATTATATTCTTAATCATACTGCATGTGCATCTCATTTAGAGTCTATAGGTCTTCAATGCATACATGAAAAGAATCGCATCAAGCACAAGAAAGAGACTTTTAACATTGAATGTCAGCAATATAAATATGTTGCAGATAATATAAATAAAAGACTCACTTATAATGCTTATATGTCTTGTGTTTTAACAATCTTTCAATCGGTGCTTGAATTGAACCATGCTGAAATTAATTGCATCGCACTGCAATATGGTCGTTTTTTTGATAAGCAACTGCAACCTATAGACATATATGACACCTTTTGCTTATCGCGCAAGCCGATGACATGCAACACATCTAGCACCCGCATGAACCTTATGTCCTCCTACCTTGGCATAGATGTTTATCTGTTTTCTAATGTAGTACATAAAATGCAGATGGTAGTATGCAGACTGTTTGTGCAGGTTCCGGAACACTTCGATTGCAGCAGTGGCGAGATCAGATACTTTGGCGGAGGTGGCTACACACTTGACTTCATGGCATTCCCCGTTATAGTGCATTGTCAGACCAGTACCGAAGACGCTGGAGAGGACGACTAACTCCTAGCAGGGCTTCTACTGGTGATTCTCAGCTTTTGACTCCTACTCGACGGGAGTCGAGTTTTTCAAAGCCAGGGAGAGTTGATGCATGCAAAAAAAACTGATTGTTGTTTTCAGCTGTGCACGGAAATTGATGCAGCTGATCAGAAAAATAATTAGTTCATTTTATTGCTCTTTTTATTCTGAACAACTTTTGTTTTTGTTTCATGTCGATCGGATATGTGGATCAAAAGTTATGATCGTTTCTATTGTAAGCTAACTCATGTGCGAGAGTTATGTTTGCACCAACTTTGCTAAGTGCCTAATTAATAAAATAAATAGGCATCATCGGATGGGTCTCATCAAGGGATGAGATTAAAAGGACTTTAAGTCGCGATCAATGGTTAAAGATCTTCCGGGATGGATGGATGGAATCAAAAGGAGGTCCAAGAGAACCCAAAACCTAACCCTAGCCGCCCCCCCCCCCCCCCCCCCCCCCCTCCTTTCATCCGTGTGTCCACCTCGGGAAGCATGCCCGAGGGAAAGAGCGGACGGCCCCTACATCCAGTCCGTTCTCTCTCCCTTTTTTCTCTTTCCTTTCTTTCTTTGGATGTGATAGATCCGGGGACCCTCCGCTTGATTTAACAGGTCCCGTGCATCTTCTATAAAACCCTAATATTATTAAAAGGGATTTATGGCGAGAAATTTCAGATCTGAATTTTGGTAAAAGAAACCCTTATTTTCCTCGAGTATTCTTCACGGGATCGGGAAAACCTTCTTCGACAAATCTTCCTTGCATCTTTGTCTCTTCTTCTTGATCATTGGCTTCAATCTCCCCGCCCGACTTCATCTTATTTCTAGCGAACGATCGCCGCTAGAAGGCTTCTACCTCATAGATCGTCATCAACTTGGCTTCAGACCTCCCTCTTCTCAGTCACACTTATCCTTCCGCCACTTCATCCCGAGCATCGAGCGTTCCTCACACGGTCGGGCCTCGCCAAGGTGTTTTCTGGGCTACGTTCATCATGTATCTTCTATCCCAAGGTAGCCCTAGGCATAAATCCCTATTTTCTTGACCCTACGGCCACGTTATCGATTTCCTTTAAAATTTTCTGCTTGCTGTCCTTTCATTGCAGCAGTCATATTTTGGCCTTAAAACCTTCCGGTTGCATAAAAAGTTAGATCCATCCATTGGGAGACTTATCCGATGTTTATGACTATGTTTTGATCATCTTTTTGTTAATTTCAGCATGTTTAAATGTCAAATCTGATCTGAAATTGAATTTTAGCACGACCATAAATATTATTTGTATGATCTTTGAGTAGCTAGATTTGTGTGTATTCATTGGATACTTGTTTAGTTACTAATTTATAAAGTTATGCACTTATAATATCGTTGATAACATTGTTAAAGTCCTCCTTAATATTTCATTTACATCCATTTATTAATTTAGCAAACTTGTCAGCATCACATACAAGATCAAACCCTGTTGAACCAGTGGTGAGTGGTGACTTTACAAGTTAAAAGGTTGTGTCAACAAAAAAAAATCATCATCATCCACGTCTTATCCCATCAAGGTTAACTATAAGGAAGATTGATAAAAATTCCCAACCAGTTGTAAACCTAATGTCAACCCTCAAAGACAGGTGTTGAAAACTTTACCCAAGGAACTTGGCAAGGGGGCATGCCGAGTAACCTAAAAGGCCAATCGATAGGTAGGAAGACCTAACTCGTTGATTACGCAATTTGAGCTCGTGTAACGAGGAAGCAACCCTCCAATGTTCCCCTAGATTAAAAAATCGGATAAATAAAAGGATCCGAAATAAATATTTGACATAGGGAATTGCATTAATCTTTGTGACACAAATGATAAGCCAAAGAGCTGAAATAAACTAACATTCTCAATAGGTCAAAAACAATTAACGGTCATCGTAGTCAAATATGACCGAGCATGGTATAATATAGGACTAATTTTGCCATATGGGAAAAAAAAAAGTCTGTATGAGCAACCATGGTCAAACAAGGGCAGCTATATTAGCCAATTGTCGACAGTCGACCATGGTCAAAATAAATCATTTTTGCTCAATCAATGTAATAGGTAGCCAAACATGGCCTAAATGTTGACCTATGTGGTCACAATCTCTCTTTCTCATAAAAAAAAAAAGAAAGAAACGTCAGAAACCTATTGAACTAACCCTGAAAACCCCTAAAACTTTCCCAATACCATATTTCATTAGCATGTATCTATATTTTTCAAAGGACAACAAACAAATCTCCATTCAAATATAATTCTCCACAACTCCAGAACTTTCATTTCCTCTGTAAGACCTAAACTATTGGAAATCCCATCAAAGTTGCGTTAAAGCACCGTGATCCACTGTCCCTTCATCTTTTATTTATGCCCATGAGGGCCATAAACAACACCATAGTGCAAAGCTAAAATAAATAATCCATGGCAATCAAACAAAGTTTTGGTGAGCATAGCCGAGAGGATTGATCGAACAAACAACAAAGGATCTTAGTGCTTGATAATAGGCAATCCACCCAGAGACAAAGCAAATGTACACATGGATAGTTCTTTTTACTTTCTACTTTATTTTGGAGGGAGATTTAAAGCTATCTAGATGAGATTTGGTTGGGTACTCTCAGTTGAGTTGTTTCCTTATTTATATGAGAACTTGATGGACTCAATTTTTCATCTATTTCCAATTAGACCCCTAAAAAAATTGAAAAAGAAGTTATTGGCGCTTTTATTATCTCACCTTAATCCTCATCCCAACCCCTTCTACCTGCCCTTTTCATCTCCCACCTTTTTTTATTTTTTCCTAAGCCTCTTATTCAATATTAGATATATGCAAGTCAACCCACCTTAAATCCCCCTTAAACCCTAATCCAAAAGGCACTGAAAATAAACTGTTTCTACCAATTTTACCTTTCTTTCCTCAAATTTATGAGAACAGACCTGAAAACTATTAAAATACTTAAATATTCAACCTTAATAATCGTTCTATCCTAATCCCAAAAGACCTTACTTTCTACTCTCATTCCCAGTCCTAAATCAGTTGAACCAGAGTTCTAGTTAACAAGCACAATCATTCACATTGTTTTGCATTGTATGTGCAGCCAAACAACAATTGGTGCACCGATTTGGTAATGGAGCAGGTTGTTCCTGCTTGTTGTGGGTATGAAAGCAAAAGCAGAGCTGTAATGGATACATAAAAAATTCTATATAACTGGAGAGACGAGCTACACCCGAAGGTTGAAGCCATTCACAACATACACAGGAAGTCACAACTGGAGGACAAAGGAGGCAACAGGCAGATTATCAAACAAATGAAGTAAATTCTAAATCCCACATTGCTACTATTCTGGTCAAAAAGGACAAGACCGTCTGGGTGATCGTTGATGGAACGGACTCATATAATTAGAAGTAATGTTAGAAGGATACTAAAAAAGCTAAACTCTTCACGTTAAAAATTCAAACTTTTGGGAAGAACCTAGATAACAATGACTGGAGACAGAAAGGTGTCTCTAGAAAAATCGCAATTTGTAGTGAAAATTGTGCAACACCACAAATGAGGGAAATACTAGCAACTTTGTCTACACTCAAACTTGTAGGGAAACTGAATTTAAGAATTGAGCATAAGGTGGCACCTCATAACGTAGCATTGCTACAAGATCCTGATCGGACTACTAGGAAGATCAGACTCTTTTAGGTCGACCATAAAGAAATCATATGCCCCGTAATGTCATTAGAATATAGAAAGATGTAGCAGACCATATCGCTAATTCACAACAATTAAAAGCGCAATAAATGAGACATACTTCAACGGACAGCCAAGGATTAATTTAAAGTAC
Organism: Chamaelirium japonicum; assembly: GCA_947650365.1. NCBI lineage: Eukaryota > Viridiplantae > Streptophyta > Magnoliopsida > Liliales > Melanthiaceae > Chamaelirium > Chamaelirium japonicum. The sequence continues at coordinate 55,565,766 of OX393560.1, forward strand.
AGTATAAAACTGTGCTGGCAGGGGCCACAAGAACCATGACGGCACTATGCAATGGCAGAAAAAGGTGTGGAACACTTTAAAAGGTATGCAACTTGCATGAAGGCCATAGAAATATACGTGTTGACACCATAGCTACTTTTAATTACATTATACTAGATATTTTTTGAGTAATTAATTCTTCCAACTAGAAAAATAAGTTTCAGAAAACACATTTTCTGATGAACATAACCTAACTAAATTAGGTTGTTAATGAATTAGAAGTCCAACACAGAAACTAACAAAAAACAGTGTTATAGTGGATTTAACATTCTAAAGCCAATACAAGAAGCATAAATTTTAAAGTAGGGATGACAATGGATCCCGAAAACCTGGTTATCTGATCCAAAAAAAAAGGGTTGGAATAGGTTTTATACTCAAACAAAACTTGGGATGGGTGAGGGTACTGGATTGGTACCCAGGCAATTTTTTAGTACCTAGATATAGACCATGCTGGCTAGTACCTAACGAGCTATGCTCGTAACCTCAGGTGACCTTATATAAAAGACTCTAAAGTCTAAACAGGCCCGTCCTCTGGTTTTTTCAGCTGCTATGGTTGTTGCCTCGCTCTAGCTCTCCCTCACAAAGCAAACTCACAGTCGACGATAGTAGGTTCCTCATTTCAAAGGCTTACATACCGAAACCCCAAGTTTTATGTTTATGTTTTATGAGAAACAATGAAATATAGAGATAGCCCTTAAATGAATGATTGATGAAAGAATGATTCATATAGCCAACCCCAAACAGATGATACAATGCTAAATGGTATGGTTATATAAAACAAGCTATAATATTTGTATTGGTTTGGATCCCAAAGTTAAATTTGATTTTAATGTGATCAACCACGCCCACTATCGGTGGTGAGTGGACCCTATTAGGTTTTAAATTAAACCTAAATAATCAACGTCTAGAAAGTCGGGTTCTAGGTTCGGTTCATTAGAACCTTAACTGAAACCGTTTAAGATTCAAGTTTAATTAGTCAAAATTGTTAAAGACAATTTTTGCCTTGTTTCGTTGATTATGTGATAAATTGTCTTGACCTTGTAGTCAACATAGGTTCATGGCGATCCTAATTGGACAATTCAATCACTAACCTAAAGTAGTTGGAATGTGGAATTTGTGAGTTTTTACAAAAATGGATGCAGTCCCAACTGTACACCAACTCAATAGGCCACAACGTGTACACCCGTTAGAAGATGGCACATAAGTCCTTCAAGGTAAGTCATGTGTGAACCCCCCCCCCCCCCCCCTTCCTTCCTTCCTTCCTTCTCAAGGAGGAACTTAGGCAGCAGAGACTTGTCACACAATGGGACCCCGCTGAGCTCGGATGGAAAGCGCAAAGGGTCCGAGCTGACCCCTTCAATGATGGGAACAAGCAGAACTCCAACATCAAGCCAAGCTCTTCGAGGCTAGTCTTGGGGCTTGGACAGCCTATTTAAGTCGAGCCACTAATTGATATCAAAGCGACCGGTCTTCTTCATAGGAGTCAGAGCTATGTGCTAGCTTTGTGCCATGGCCCAACCTTGCCCGAAGGAGCTCAGAAGGGACTCTTGTCGTGATCAGGACTGCTCGAGCACAAGCAAGGTCAAAGCGGGTAGAGCACGATTATATAGTTGTCAACAATGTTTAAAAAGGTGTTCGAGGCTTACGCCTCAAGGCCCGCCTCGAGACGAGGCGGTCCTATGTTGCCTCGAGGCGCACGCCTCAGTAGCCACATATAAAAAGCCCTAAACCTCTGCATCAAGACGCGTACGCCTCTTATTCCATGCGTGAAACATAGGGCAGGGTGGGATTAAAACCAATGTTTGGTGTGAGGGGCACTAAGGGTTTGTATATAAATTGTCCACATGGACTCTTTTTCCACCAATTGAAACCTCCTAAACCTTTTAGATCTTTTTAGGTTTTGAAGCCCCCTTATCTCAAAAAACCCAAAATCAAGATCTAGTGCTCATTTCTTTTCCGATTTTGATTCCGAAGTTGTATTCTTCGTCTTTGTGTATTGTCTACCAACTACAAGTGAGAGATAAAGATTTGTTTCAAGTTTAGAGGTATGGATCATGATACTGTATCTTCTACTAGGTTTTTCTATGTTTTTTTATTTGTATTTTACCATTCTTATGTATTCGTATCATTGTTTGTTTGTTTTTGAATCTAGACAATGTTAGTCCTATATTCGTATTTTATTGTTTGTTATTACTTGTTAGTTGCTACTTTAATTATTATCTTGAATATTAAAGAATTAAGCGTATTTGAGCAATTTGATTTTCTATGTTGTTATTAGATTGCTCGATAGAGTCCTCAATCGTGTCATATAAGATATTTTATAACACATTGTGATTTATTATACATATCTAGTTCAATTATTGTTACACATTCAATAATAGTATTTATTCTGATTTTTTTCTTTTTTTAACTTTTTTTTACCAAAGCGCCTCGAAAAAATTCGAGGCTTACGCCTTGAGGCGTACGCCTCGCCTCGCCTCGCCTCTCCAGAGGAAAAACGTCACGATAAGCCTTTCGCCTTTTTAAACATTGGTTGTCAAGGCACTAAAGCGAGCCAAGACATCTGCAGGGCGTCTTATTAAATACACACACACTATGCATATGATTCTATGTATATAAATGTACAAACATTACAGTAGAAACAAACTAAACAATATTAATATAATAAAAAATGCACAGTAGCACATGGAAATTGAAACGAAATATATATTGATATATGATTAAATGCATTTCAGCAGAGATAACATACAAAAGAATTTGCATCTGATGTATTCAAGGTTCGAAATTTCGATTTTGATGCTCCAGGATATGGAAATATTACGTGGAAATATTTCGACAGTGTGGAAATATTGCAGCTTTATAGAAAGTGGAAATATTTATTTTTATGGAATTTTTCAAAAAAAACTCTAAATAGTAATAAATCAAGCATAGATACACACTTTGGAACACTTCAATAATATTCGTACCCTATCTAAGGGTGTTGAGCAATGTTTTTAAACCCGGACCGAATTGGCCGGTTGAACTGGATCTGAACAAAACCGATTCCCTTTCTGGTTAGGCTGAATCACCAAATCCAGATTTATAGTATAACCGTTTTAAAACTGGAAGATCGTTCAAACCGGGCCAAAAATCGTTGAACTTGCCTAACCGTCCCCGATTTACAACTAACGGGTTTTAGCTACATAGTCATTGAATATATCTCGAACCGAGGCCCAATTCCTGCATATCACGAATTGTGAAAGGCTTCGTTGTAGACTGCGGCATTGCTCCTTCTTTGAAGAACCCAAAGTCCCCAAACCCTATATTCATTCCCCCGTAACCCTCCTACTCCAACGACTGTGTATTGCACTATATCATGGTGAAGGTCCGGCGACTCCTTGAACACCCAATTAGGCCGTTACCCTAACCCTCCTCCAGCGATTGCAAGTTGCATTGAACGTCGGCGAAGGTCCAATTTGGCCATAAGCCTAACCAAGGTACTAAAAATCGATATATTTAGCGAAATTTTACGAAATCTCTCGGTTAGTTGAAAACTCGGCACAAAATCCGGCATACAAAATCGAACAACATATAAAATGTTATAGTTTTCCGATATTCGAGAAGTTGATCCTGAATATCAAGAAATTGAAATTTCATAACCTAATTCAAACCAACAAATCTGTGGAAGATTTGGTGCATTTTATTCCCTACAACAAATTTCAAAACCAATTTCCCAGCCGTATTCAGTATAAAAATTAATTATAGGGAAACCATACCAGTTTCTATGACGTTCGATTTTGTATGCCGGATTTTGTGCCGAGCTTTCAACTAACTTATACATTTCATGAAATTTCACGAAATATATCGATTTTTAGTACCTTGGTTAAGCTTACGGCCAAATTGGAGCTTCGTCGACATTCAGTGCAACTCGCAATCGCAGGAGGTTAGGGTAATGGCCAGATTGGGCGTTCAAGGAGTCACCGAACCTTCACCGGCATGCAGTGCAAATCACATTTGTGGGTAGGAGGCATACGGGGGAATGAATCTAGGGTTTGGGGACTTTGGGTGCTTCAAAGAAGGAGCAATGCCGCAGTCCGCAACGAAGCCTTTCACAATTCATGATATGCAGGATTGGGCCTCGGTTCGAGATATATTCAGTGACTAGCTAAAACCGATTGGCTGTAAATCGGGGACGATTTGGCCGGTTCAACGATTTTTGGACCGATTTCAACAGTCATCCGGTTATAAAATGGTTATTCTATGAATCTGGATTTGGTGATTCAGCTGAACCAGAAAGGGAACCGGTTCCGTTCAGATCCAGTTCAACCAGCCGATCCGGACCAGGTTTAAAAACATTGCTCTACACCCGATAAGGTACAAATATTATTGAAGTGTTCAAAGTGTGTGCTTGATTTATGACTATCTAGAGTTTTATTGAAAATTTCCATAAAAATCAATGTTTCCATTAATTCTATAAAACTACAATATTTCCACACTGTCAAAATATTTCCATGTAATATTTCCATATACTACAGCGTCGAAATATTGGTCAAAATCGAAATTTTGAATCTTGGTAGTTGATAGGTTCTGAAATTAGAGCATTTTATTCACTACAACAAAATTTCTGATGCTTCTATGATAGCAAAGATTTTCTTTAAAAAAAGCGTTAGATTGCATGACTTGCATAAGACAATTATCTCTAATCGAGATGTTAAATTTGTGAACTATTTCTAGAAAACTCTTTGGAAAATGCTAAACACCAAGCTTCAGCTTTCTACTACGAATCATCCACAGATTGATAGTCAAACTAAAATCAACAAAAGTTTGGCGTCTTCTAAGATGCCAGGTTGGTGATCCTTTAGGAAGTTGGAATCAATGTCTTCGTATTGCTGAGTTTGCAAATTATTGTTTGGTAAACGATCTACTAAAAGAAGTCATTTTCAGACAGACACTGGTTATAAACCTAGGAAGCCTATAAATCCTATCCCCTCTCCCGAAATTAGGTCTAGTCAGTATGTAGATCCATCTGCTAGATATATTCATGACTTACATGCTGAAATTAAAAGACGTTAATTTAAGTAATGATAATTATAAGTCTGATACAGATTTCAAAAGTTTCAAGAATGGGGCATGGTTATGGTACGGATACAGCTTGAAAGAATTCCAAAGAGTACCTTGAGGAAGTTGACTATAAGGAACAAGGGATTGTTCAAAATTCTTTGTCGCATTAGTGCAAATGCATATATCTTAGATATTTGTCTAGACATGGGAATTAGCCACACCATAAATGTGAAAGATCTTATTCAAATACAATGAGCCAATTGCACCCAACGACCCTATGCCCACTATATTTATTGATGCATCCCAAGATTTACCAATGCCATTTGTTGCATCTGCACCTACAAACGCACCTCCCATTCCACCAACTTTACTTGTAACACCTCTATCAGCCTTACTCAAGACGAGAGACAATAGAGGGTATTTTGGATGAATGCACTGTCTTGACTCGTTCATAAGCATATCATAAGTTTTTCGTCAAGTGGAGAGATAGGTTGCTTTCAAATAGTAATTGGATCACCAAAGAGCAATGTTTAAAAGGCGAAAGGCGGACCAAGACATTTTTCCTCTGTAGAGGCGAGACGTAAGCCTCAAGGCGCACCGAGGCGTAAGCCTCAAATTTTTTCGAGGCATTTTGATAAAAGAAAATTTTAAAAAATAAAAAAAATCAAAATAAATACTATTATTGAATGTGTAATAATAATTGAACTACATATGCATAATAAATCACAATGTGTTAGAAAATATCTTATATGACACGATTGAGGACTCCATCGAGCAATCTAACAACAAAATAGAAACTCAAATTGTTCAAACACGCTTAATTCTTTAATATTCAAGATAATAATTAAGTAGCAACTAACAAGTAATAACAAACAATAAAATACGAATATAGAACTAACATTGTCAAGATTAAAAAAACAAACAAAAATCATAGAAAAAACTAGTAGTCTTAGTAGAAGAAGCAAAATCATGATCCATATCTCTAAACTTGAAACAAATCTTGATCTCTCACTTGTAGTTGGTAGACAATCCACAAAGAAGAAGAATACAACTTCAGAATCAAAATCGGAAAAGAAATGAGCACTAGATCTTGATTTTAGGTTTTGGAGACAAAGGGGTTTCAAAACCTAAAGAGATCTAAAAGGGTTTAGTAAGTTTAAAAAAGGGCCCACGGGGGTGATTTACATATCAAACCCTTAGTGCCCCCCACACCAAACATTGGTTTTAACCCCCACCGCCCTATGTTTCACGCTTGGAGCAAGAGGCGTAAACCTCGAACGCCTTGAGCTACGCCTCGGACAAAGGCGTACGCCTCTTGATGCAGAGGCGTAGAATTTTTATATGTGGCTGCTGAGGCGTGCGCCTCGAGGCAGCACAGGACCACCTCGCCTCGAGGCGTAAGCCTCGAACGCCTTTTTATACATTGCCAGAGAGGAGTTGATTTGCCTCAACCCGGAGTTGTACGAGCGTTACATTAGCTTCCATTCGCCAAAAGTAAATCTTTCCAAGATGAAGAGAGTTGTTGGGGATTGGAGCCATTTGAGTCATTCGCTAGAGGCGAATCTTTCCAAGTCGGAGAGAGTTGACTGGGATCGAAGCCATTTGAGAGGCCATATAAAGACGTATTGTCATCACATTCACTAGTCGTGGAAAGCTTGCGAAGGAACTTTGGAAGCTTTAATTTACGTTATTTGTTGTCTTTATATTTTTATTTATGTTTTGGGCTTGTTGGATCTTGTATTGGGCTTATTGGGTCATATATTAAGTCAAACGTGTCCATAAATTAAGCTATATGGGTTGGGTTTGAGTTTATGGGCATTTATGTAAGCCCACATGTATAGGGCATTTTAGAAAGATCAAATAAAGGGTAAGGAGAGGGGCCAATATGTTGACCATCCTTAACTGAGTCTTTCCCGAGAGCGCATGGATGACAAGGAGTTTCCCATCACACATGATTTTTCGCAGCTTGGGGAGACTCGTGAGTCCCACGGGTCCTTTGGCATCTCTTCTTTTTTGCTTTGGCTATTTGAGTTCCTTTGGACTCTTTTCTTGCATCTTTTAGCTTTGAAAATTAAGGAAAAGAGAACTTCCGGTTGTATCATCTACTTCCTTGTGAGACAATCCTTTGGAGAAAATCCATTTAACCCTAGTGAGTCAAGAGGCTCGAATGCATTTCGTATTTTCCTCTATTTGGTTGGGTTTTCTTATATTTAACCTATTTTTTATAACTTCTTAAAGCTTGAACCTTTTTTACTTGTTTTCATCATTGAAACCCAACAGAAACATTTTGAAACCCGTCGCTTTCTTCACATTATGCTGCAACCTGCACATATGAAACAAAACCCCTTTCAAACTCTTCAAAATCCAATCTTACCACCTCCGAAACGCATACATATCGAAGCTCAACCATTGCCTAGCTATTCCCACATAAAATGCCTCACTTTTGATCGCCAACACCTTTAAAACAGAATCAAGACCAGATATGGACACTTTTGACTCTTTTCTTCACCCAAAAAGGCCAAAACCATAGCCTTTCCACCCTGCACCCTACAATTTCCCCCAGCTAAAACATATGAACACATTGGTCGCTAAATTCTGATTATGCATATTTCTCTATGGCTTCAAAGTCAAGAGCAAGTGAACCTCCTCAATGGATTTGGTGTCGTATGTTCCCCCACAACTACCACGACATTCAAAGGAGCTACGAAGGCGGCCCAGGAGTTCTCTCTTCCAATCAAGTGCCCACGATCATGGTAGGGAAGTGTCCCTACCTACTTTGTTCCATATTGAATCGTTTGGCTTGTTCCTTACTTGTAGCAAGATTTAGAACTGAACTGCTTACTTGATTACTTTAATTTCAGCACATCATCATATTTAGCATAAATATATGGTTGTATGGACCACAGGGATGGGGGTAGATCCAAGGCTCAACCTCTTTTTCTATCATCACATATAATTTAGAAATCACATTTAATGCTTGTTGTCAGAAAATCTGATTTCATTGATCGTCGTCATATATATGCAAGTGTCCTATATAGGTCGTCCTACATCAAAAACACATTAAATAGGCATGGCATTATTGAGAATAATTTGTGATAAAACAAGAACTGAGCTCCAAATGAGTAAATTAAAGGAAGTATAGATGAAGATGACATGGGCATGTGACATGAAGATCTAAGAGGCTCCATAATTAGTAACTCTAATTTGTTGAGGGTTTAACCTTCAGGTTTTGGTTTCGATCTGACCCCCGGATATTGGTTTCAGCGGTTTCAATTTCAGATTTTTTATTAAAAAAAACTAAAAAATAAAGGAAAATTCTTGAAAATTTTAGGCATTACTTTATGGTCATATGCACTGTGTTTTAAAAAAATAGCCACGAAAAACTTCAAATTAAAAATTGGAAGGAAAAAAAAAATTAAAAAAATCTAATTAAGGGAAAAATCTTTTGATCAAATAATTCAAATCTACAATTTATTTGTAACCCTACATGTGATGCAATCATAGAATCATAGAAAAGAAAATAACAATTGCCCAAATTGCTTGACTCTTCGTTTCCGGCGAGAATCTGTCCAAAATCGCTCCAATATGGCCTCCAAAGAACGAAAAATTAAGTGATTTGAGTGACAGAAACCTTGGAGAGGTGTTTCTTTCCAAGAAAAAAACCAAAGCCCAAGCTTAGAGAAATACACAAATAACCCCTAAATGACCAAAATCAACCTTTAGAATAACCATATTAACTGGGTTTAATAAAAGAAAAAGGAAGACCAAGGTGACATCGATGGATGTTTTGTATGAATTTCGAGATGGCAATGAAGGAGGTTATTGCCCTTTATATAAACAAATGGAAGGAAGAAAATTCATAGTGCCAAGCGCAAAAAGTCAGAATAATAGTTGTTTTCCAACATCAGGGTATGTTCATCATTAAATTAAAAAAAAATAGTATGGAAGTTGTAAGAGAGAATCCGAGACGACACTGAAGAAGGTTGTAAGCATTAGTAGTAATAATGAAATCAAAAAAATTTATGTTGTTAGCCACATGCATCAACAAAAGTTGTGTTTTATGATAGGTTTTTAATTATCTCAAAAAACAATGGAAACGTTGAAAAACAATGGAAACGTTGTCCTCAAGTCCGGAAAGAGAAATTGTAACATCTTGCGCTCCTTACACGTTGAAATCCCAATGTGTCATATGCTAACTACATAATTAAATTCTAAATGATGATTATATGGTTTTGATGCATATAAACAATTTGACAACATGCAACATCCAATAGAAAGCAGAGCCTATAAAAAATACAAAAAGTATGTCATATATACATGGAATCAAATTTCGACAAATGTCGGTCGAAATTATCGACAAAAGTCGATATTTGGAGGCTTCGACATTAAAAAAAAAAGTCTGAATTGTCGATATTATAATTTGTCAGTCGACAATGTCGGTGGATGTCGACATATGTCGGTGAATTGTCGGTGCTGTCAGCGAAAAGAACATGTAGCTTTACAATTTTTTCATTTGTCGGGCTCTTGTCGGTGACATCACTGACATTTGTCGGTTTGTCGGTGGATTTCAGTGGAAAAGCGGGGATTCCCAGCTTGTATTAATAGTTTGCAATCGTATGCTTATATTTTGTATGTGACTTGAGTATTCTAGCACTATGTTTGTACTTTGTACAACTATTCTACAATCGTTGTTTATTCTATGGTTATGGGTTCTACTTTCAATTTCAGACTTTAAGTGCCTTTGAGATTTTGTGTGGCATTCTACTTTGTAATCATTAAGTGGTTTAAAATTTTAAATATGAATCTAAAGTTCTAAATAAGTAGATATGCATATTTATGTCACAAAAAGGTTATCCTGAAGTTTTGCTGAAATATTCTATCTTTTTCATATCAAACAAACAAAATCGAAATCTGACCGAAAAATGATAAATTTTCATCGAAAAACACCGAAATTTGATCGAAAAACGAAATATTTCCACCATAATTTGTCTGTCCATTTTACAATTTTTCCACCAACAAATTACCGAAAAACAAAAAATTTTCCTTTTTTGGCTGACCGACATGGACACTAAAAACAACATTTGAAACCTTGCTTTTATAGCAGCCATACTAATTATTATATAAATCCAAAAGTAGATGAGTAACTACATAGGTGCACTAGTGCAAGAGCTGGAATACACTTGGCCCTATGTGACTTCATCATTGAACTTTTTATGAATGAAAATAAAAGAGGATTAATAAGTCTCTCCAGCTACTTAGATAAAAAAAACTTGAGCTGCAAATGAAATGGATAAGAAATTTAGCTCAACATGAATGAGTACATCCGATGCATGTGTAGATTCAGCACGGTAAATAACAACTTATACCTTGGTCACCTTAGTCACTTAAGTAGAATGAGGTGTTGGAGCTTGACAGCGATGCTAACCAACGAAGGTTTCAAAATCTGCAATAACAAATCATCTATTTCAAAGCCCTAACTCTAAGCATATTACATTTCTCATAGGTCATAACTCAAACGATAAAGAAGCATGCCCGGAGGCTAGTCCAAGATCCAAAATCTCAATTGAATAATCTGTCTCAACTACTATTAACTTAGTAACCCTCTAAGTTTGCTGCATATAAAACCAACTTCAACTTAAATAAGCAACATTTGGAACAGGAAGTCCCGCGAAACTAAATAAAGAAACGGGTATAATATAAGGGGAGTATAAGACTTTCAGTACATACAAAGATCCCACCAACTAGCCTAATGCTCAAAATTCTAAATTTGACAAAAATATATAAGAAAAAGAAATTTGGGATGTCACTGGAAATTCAGTTGGGTAAGAAAAAAAATTCAGACTTACCTAAGATCTTAACCATCTTAATTTGTGAACAAGAAAGAGCCAAAAGAATGAAGCGGAAACCCAAGATTTCACTGATTGACAATACCTCAACACTAGATTCATGCCACGACGAAATCATGGAGCTGCAATTGAAGCAGTGCTGGGAGAATTGCTTGAAAGGGAAAAAACTATACATTTCAAGCTGTGCTATTTCAACACACATCGAGAAAAAATGCACCTCACAGTGACCGATGCACGCCACATGCTGTGTATCCAGGTTTGTGTCCCGAAGTGCCTTCAAATATTTTTTTCCCCACCAATTCCCATAACATCCTCGCAACTGGACTAGTGGAAGTAAGGAGGGAACAGGGAACCACCAAAACCCAAGAAATGCCGTCCAACATGTCAAAAGATCATGAAACATCACTACCTTAGTTCGAGCCCGAAACCCTATATGAAAGAGATGTGGAAAACCTGATACTCGAGAGGTCAAAGTGGAGAGGGGGAGGGGGAGGGGGAGGGGGAGGGGGAGGGGGGAGGGAACAAGAGGAATTCCTCGTTAACTTCTCCAAAGAGCAACGAGAGGGGGAGGACGGAGTAGCAAAGAAGATTAGAGTTGGTGATGGAATAGAATATCCACAGCACGCCAGCCCAATAGGAACAAAGTGCAAATTAGAGGAAGTACATGGCCTTTTAACCAACTATATATTCGAAACATGTGTTAAAATATTATCCGAGGTATAATGGTGATATATATATATATATATATATATATAGAGAGAGAGAGAGAGAGAGAACTGTGACGCTACCTCTCAAAGCAACGGTTGTGCTGCTTTAACAACCCACGACGGCCGCGCCACATGTGATCTCCGGCCATAATAAACATCAACAATATCTGATCACCTCCACCGGTGATCTCCGCTAACCACCTGTCGACGTCCACCGATAGAGGACCCCGGTGACTACTTCCATTGCGAGCCATCCATTCATCACCTCACCTCATCCGGCGACCTCCGACGACATCCGCAGTCGGCGACTACCACCGGTGACTTCTAGCACTTCCCAATTGTGAGTTCGGATGGCATTTGTCATTGCTCATTGCTTTGATAGCCACCAACAACTTGTCAAAGCAGCAAAGAACGCTGCTTTCGAAGGTAGCATCTTGTTTCTCATATATATATATATATATATATATATATATATATATATATATGGGGAGGGATACTCTTTCTTATGGAATCTTACTTATGCAATTATACACCGCCTTTTACCTACCCTAGAGGATTCAGAATTTGATGAAACTTGGTGGGGATGCTCTCTATGGCAAGTTGATCATCCTCACCAAAAATCATCAAATTTTATAACCTCTCGGGGCATCAAATATGCTATTCAAATTAACGATTAAAATGAACAGTTGATAAAACTTCACACGTTTGATGCCCCTAGAGATTATAGAATTTGATGATTTTTGGAGAGGATGATCAACTTGCCATAGATAGCATCCCCACCAACTTTCATCAAATTCTGAATTCTCTAGGGTAGGTAAAAGGCGGCGTGTAATTGCATAAGTAACCATTCCATAAGTAAGAGTATACATGCCATATATATATATATATATATATATATATATATATATATATATATATATATATATATATATATATATATATATATATAGAGAGAGAGAGAGAGAGAGAGAGAGCCGGTACGCTACCTCTCAAAGCAGCGTTTTTGCTGCTTTGACAACCCACCACGATCGCGCCACATGCGATATCCAATCAGAAACAACATCAACAACCTCTGATCGCCTCCACCAGTGATCTTCGCTGACACCACCTGTCGGTGTCTACCGATAGAGGACTCTGGTGACTACTTACATTGTGAGCCGTCCATTCATCACCTCACATCATCCGACGACATTCGTAGCCGGCGACCACCTCCAATGACTGCTAGAACCTCCCGATTGTGAGTTAGAATGACCTTTGTTGTCATTCATGGCTTTGATAGCCACCAGCAGTCTGTCAATGCAGCGAAGAACGCTGCTTTCAAAGGTAGCATCTTATTTCTCATATATATATATAGAGAGAGAGAGAGGAATGATAAAATGCGGCGTACGGTGCACGCAGCGGATGCATCAGACGGCTGCGGTGCGACACCGCACGCCGCATCCTAACACGCCCCTATCTATATATATATATATATATATATATATATATATATAGAGAGAGAGAGAGAGAGAGAGGAATGATAAAATGCGGCGTGCGATGCATGCGGCGTCGCACCGCAGCCGCCTGATGCACCGCTGCGGTGCATTCGATGCACGCAGTAGTGCATCAGGCGGCTGCGGTGCGATGCTGCACGCACCGCACGCCGCATCCTAACACGCCCATATATATATATATATATATATATATATATATATATATATATATATATATATATATATGAGCGTGACCTTGTATGCCCATGCATTGAAAGCTTCAATGTATGCTCCTCTATTGACATAGAGGTTTCCAAATTTGCTAAATATTTTTGGAGATGCTATCTATGTTTAAATGATTATCCTCAGAAAAAATCAACAAGTTCTGAAACCTCTGAGCATTTCAAATAACCTCATCAACTTAACGGTTGAAATTGATGACTGATAAAACTTCTAACATTTTGATGGACCTAGATGTTTCAGAATTTGTTGATTTTTGGTGGATATGCTATCTATTGCAAGATGATCACCCTCACCAAAAATCAGCATATTCTAAAACCTCTAGGTGTATCAAAATGATATAACTTGTATCGTCTGTCCATTTCAACCGTTAATTTGATAAGCTTATTTGAAATGCTTTGAGGTTTCAGAATTTGCTGATTTTTTGTGAGGATGATCATCTCAACATAGATTCTCCAAAAAAAATTAGCACATTTGGAAACCTCTATGTATGTATGTATGTTAATAGAGGAGCATACATTGAAGTCTTCAATGTATGTATGTTAAGCAGGCAACGTGCGGCACCCCCTTCGGGTGTATTTTTGGGTTTTTTTTTTTTTGTGATTGATCACCCACCCTTGGATAGCACACACAAAAAATTTCAGCTCAATCCAAGACCTGTAGGCCATCCAAATGTGTTGATCAAAATGACGATAAAAATGAACGACTGATAAAAGTCGATCACATTTGGACGGCCTACAGGTCTTAGATCGAGCTGAAATTTTTTGCGTGTGCTATCCAAGGGTGGGTGATCAATCCCCAAAAAAAATACCAAAAATACCCCCGAAGGGGGTGGCCGCACGTTAAGCCGCAAGTTACCCGGCCGCAATGTATCATTGCTCTATATATATATATATATATATATATATATATATATATATATATATATATATATATATATATATATATATATATATATATAGGGTCAGGATCGGATGACCCAGCAAAATTTTGACCCAGCAATAACCCAGCACCTTTTGATGCACCTAGAGGTTATACAATGGGCTGATTTTTTGTAGGGATGTTGTCTATGGTATGTTGATCATCCTCACAAAAAATCAGCCCATTCTAAAACCTCTAGGTGAATCAAAGGGTGCTCTTCAAATCAACGGTTAAAATTGACAGTGAAAAACCGTTGAATTGAAGTGCACATTTGATGCACCTAGAGGTTTTAAAATGGGCTGATTTTTTGTGAGGATGATCAACATACCATAGAGAGCATGCCTACCAATTTTCATCAAATTCTAAAACCTCTAGGTTCATCAAAAGGTGCTGGGTCAAAATTTGATGATACTGTGCGACAGCTTAACGTGCAACACCCACTTATGGGTTTTTTTATTTTTTTATTTTTTTATTTTTTTGGAGACTGATCACCTCCCCTTTGATAGCACACACAAAATATTTCAGCTCATTCCAAGACCTATAGGCCATTCAAATGTGTTCATCAAATTGACGATAAAATTGAACGACCGATAAAAATTGAGCACATTTGAATGGCCTATAGGTCTTGGAATGACCTGAAAATTTCTGTGTGCTATCAAGGGGTAGGTGATCAACCTCCAAAAAAATATTCAAAAAATCCCCAAGGGGGGTGGCCGCATGTTAAGCCACATGATAAGCAGCCGCAATGTATTGCCATTATATATATATATATATATAGAGAGAGAGAGAGAAAGAGAGAGAGAGAAAGAGAGAGAGAGATGCTATAATGCGGCACAGCACCGCACCGCAACCGTCTGATGCACGCGCTACGTGCATTCGATGCACGCAGCGGGTGCATCAGACGGCTGTGGTGCGGTGCCGCACGTACCGCATGCCGCATTATAGCATGCCCCTATATATATATATATATATATATATATATATATATATATATATATATATATATATATATATATATATAACGCTTACTCACATAATTACTAATGGACATTGGCCTACATAGAAGTTTCAAAATTTGCAAATTTTTGGTGGATGTACTATCTATGGAAAGGTGATCCTCCTTACCGAAAATCAGCAAATTCGGAAACCTATAGACGTATCAACTATGATATTCAAATTAAAGGTTAGAATAGACGGACAATAAAGCTTCTAACCTTTGATTGCCCTAGAAGTTTTAGAATGTATCGATTTTTGTTAGATATGATATCTATGGTTAAGTGATCAACCTCATCAAAATTCAGCAAATTCTAAAACTTCTATGTAGGTGAAAGTCTATTGGTAATTACATGAGTTAGCGTAACATTAGCTGACGAATCCCTCCCACTATATATATATATATATATATATATATATATATATATATATATATATGCGTGTGTGTGTGTGTGTGGGGGGGGGGGGGGGGGGGGGGGGGGGTTGGGGTGGTGGTGGTGGGGGGTTTCAGGATCGGAGGACACTTTTTTCACTCAAATTTTAACACCGATTTCCAAATCATTAGATAGAGGTTTTAGAAGTTGTTGATTTTTTGTGAGCATAATCACCTTGCCTTAGATAGGACATTCAAAAAAAAAAAAATCAGCACTTTCTACAGCCTCTAGACTTGTCAAATATGTTTTTCAAACTAATGATTAAAATGGATGGTCAATAAAGTCTTTTATATTTGATGTACTTCAGAGGATTTAGAATGTGCTGATTTTTTTTGGATGTGCTATCCAAGGCAAGGTATTATGCTCACAAAAAATCAACAACTTCTGAAACCTCTATCTAATGATTTGAAAATCGGTGTAAAAAATTGAGTGCAAAAACAGTGTCCCCCGATCATGACCCTATATATATAGGGTCGGAATCCATATACTCATCGTTTTTGACCCATACTTTTACCCATCATCCAAACCATTGGATAGAGACTTTAGAATTTACTAATTTTTTGCGAGGAAATTCACATTGCCTTAGATTGCACATCCACAAAAAATCAGTACATTCTTAAACCTCTAGGTGTGTCAATTCAGTACATTATTTATTTATATTTATATATTAGATTCCCAATATATTTATAATGAAATTAGAACAGATTTGATGAAGTGGAAGGGGGGTTTGCAAAGGTGTAGTGAGTTAGGACATGCTATATGGATTCACAACATAATTATACAAACTTTTTCCAAGTAAAAGAATTTATGACTCTTGCATTAAGTGTAGATAATTGTTGCTAGAACTATTCTAGATTTAGGAGCTCCACAGTAGCACATCCGGAAGTCAAAGCATGCCTCCAACTTGAAGGCCTGAACATGCTGTGGATTAAAGTTCCAATCACTCTCCTGAGCATATCAAACTATGATATTAAGGTTTCCATAACACAATATGCTATATAAAGAGAGGTGAAGCAATTTGTATAGGAATTCCAATGGGTCAAAAAAGTCCATTGAGACTTTGATTCGAGTTCAATCCAGAAACAATTGAGATTGGACTTTAAAATTAAAATCATCGGTCCAATAGTTCAGATTTGGTCTCAAATTTAACCCTTATATATTAGGGATTTTTGCATATAACACCCTAGAAACTAGGTTAATTACATATCAATCTATAGAAACTTCATATTTACATATCGACCCTAAAAACTAGGTTACTTGTGCAAGTCAACCCCTCAAATTAACTGCCATCTATTTGGGGGCAATAATCCATGTATATTCTGAGTTTACCTTCACCCACCGTTACCAGATAGACTTTAGTCATGGTCTGTCTTTAACCCGAGATCTCAAATGATCATTCTACCCTAAATGTCAAGAGTTAATCCAAACTCCTTGCTCTAATTTAGAGTTTTTGTTTAATTCTCCAATCCTAAACAAGTGTAAAATCGTGAGAGTAAAACCATCGTACGAAAGTACCTATCAAACCACCTTAAATAGACTTCAGTTAACCTGAGGGGTTGATTTGCATAGTAACCTAGTTTTTACGGATCGATATGTATATAAGAAGTTTCTAGGGGTTAATATACAATTAGCCTAGTTTCCACTGGGATATATGCAAAAACCCCTAATATTATTATATCTGACTCAGACCCATATTAATTGGCCCAATAGGTAATTGTGATAATAGTTGTAAAGGGTTGTGACACGTGAAAATAACCCCATGGTGGAATTATCAAGCAATTCAAAATCTGTAAGTTACAGAGTAACTCACACACTGAACCAGGAAAAATAAAGACTAAATAATACAAACCACAAGAAGACAAATGGTATCCGTGGTTACACAAAATCAAGCTACAATCACGGGGGAGCGAGAGACCTTCGGCAACTTAAAGCCAAAGTAATACATGGCATAAGGGTTTAAACAAGACATATATCAATTCTTCATTCCTTCTAAGAATCCCTTATTCAAATTCTACAAATCTTCGGCACAAGAGAATAAACTCGAGAGAACAACAAGAGAAATTAGCACCAAGGGAGAACTACAATAACCATTAGAAGCCACATTGAGATATCTTAGTAAGAAGGAATAACAAACTCTCTCTCTATCTGTGTGTGTGTGTGTGTTTGTGTGTGTACCCGCGTGTGTGTGCACTATTTACACGAGCAAAGCACAAAAACATGTAACCATAAAGTCCCATTTTTATATAACTAAACACTAAGAATAAAGACCAATTTTATTCGTGGGCCCTAAGTTAGATCATGATAATTATGACACATCACAACATTCTCCATCTTGGATTATATTTTCCAGACAAACTAGAAGCATGGTTTGTGATTTTGATTTCATGTCTGGTTTCGGTTGAGACCAAAACCAAAATTTCATGAATTATATATAAAATTTTCAAAATTTTGGTCGAAATTTGTCCGAAATGCACCAAAAGTCACCAAATTTAATGATTTCACTGACAACCCACCGAAAGAGCAAACATATTTCGACTGCTAACATTATTACGATCCCAACATGCTTTTGACCAAAATTTCGTCGAAATTCACACGAAATTTTGACGAAGTTCACACGAAACTTTACCAAAATGCATCAAAATACAACGAATTTCATCGAAATCCTATGAAATGCACTGATGTCGCCCGAAGTATAGGGTTTCGCACAGGTGTTTTGTTTCAGTAGCGACCAAAACCGAAATTTCGTGATTTCAATCGAAATCTCAATCCATGACTAGACGAACAAGCTCAAGTCCTCGACCATCATCTCTCAAACATCCCCTCCCCATAGCGGTTCAGCTAACTCAACATTTCACAAAACGCAAACTTGAGTCACGCTTATATCTGCACTTCTAAAAGCGGCATAGGCACACTCTCCTATTATCTTATGAATATATCCTTTATCGGCTTAGCAAAAGTTACTTCAGAAGATTGTTTGTTCGTCATTGAAGCATTCCGATTATGGAACCGCTATCCATAATCGAAATTTGATTATTTCATTGTGCAAGACATGGAACCATGCAGTATGTCAGATCATAATCGGTTGGCATATATCCAGCATAATCAAGTCAAAGTGTTTGAGATATACGGTTTCGTTCGTTTGCCGGGTCCAGATTGGCCAAGTCGCGGTTTGTGTTAGTTCAAAGATAAGCAGAGTAGGAAAATAACAAAGTTTCGAGAATACGCATGATTAGGGATGTTGGCGTGTCGTGATCGATGACTAGAAGCACGATACACTTCAAAGGAGATAACGTTGACTACTTTGGTGTTCGATAAATCAGGAACTACGACGAAAATCAGAAATTTAGCTTACACAGAAATGCTGGAATTGTAAACTAATTCTAAGATTAGATCGTACATATTCTATTATATTAAGGTAGGAAGAGAAAAAAACTATAATTTTTTGGAAAAAATATAATAAATTGAGAAAAAACATAAGGACCCCAAGAGTCATCCACCCTTACTCTATGTTCCCCTTTCTCTCTCCTACCCATTATCAACCATCCCTCACGTACCAGCTCACCACCACAATGACCACATCCCTCTTCTAAGGGAAATGCTTTTATTTAGCTTCTCTTTATCTTTCCCGCTCTCCTAGTTTCACAACCAGGGAGCCTCGAGAGCTGGGGGGCGGGGTTCCGAGACCAGTAACAGAACCTTGTGAGGTTCAACAAAGAAATGGGCAGGAAACCCTAGATTTCACTGATTGCCCACACAAAGAAAACTAGATTCTTACCAAGACGAAATCACAGAACCGCCACAACATAAGAACTGCTTCCATGGGAGAATTGTCCAAAAGGAGCGAGAGATGACACTAAGTCACAAGCAAAGCAATCCAATTCCTCAAGGGATCCTCACGAACTGAAATGGAGGTTGGAATCGCTAGAAGGGGACACCCATGGAAGCATCACCCCCGCAGTGCGAGCTCGTGGCGACCCGAAACCCTAAGCCAACGGAGATTTGAAAAACCCTGGCACTCGGGAGAGGTCGAAGTAGAGAGAGAGAGAGAGAGAGCTTACCCGTCGACTCTCTCTGAAGAGCAGAAGGATGCGCGGGGGTGCGAAGGAGAGAGAAGCGAAAATCCACAGCGCGCCACCCCAAAGCGGGGAACAGAATGCAAACCAGAGGAAGAGCCTGGCCCTCCGACCAGTTATATTTAAAATAAATAAATAAAATTGGATTAAAATATTGTGTAAACTTTGGAAAATGAAGTGGTAACCACTGATCCACTACACATATTACTAGGAGCATCACATTTTTATTTTAAAAAAATAGAAATTGTTAATGATCATTTTCTATAACAAGTTTCGATTAAGGTTAGTTCTTCTAAACCGCAGCCCACGGTGGACGGAAGAATAGTTTTACGGACAATAACACGTGCAACCTACCCATACCCTTTTTACATTCAATTTGACTGCTCTTTTCCTTATCCAGTGATCTGATGTGAAATTGGATTTGTCCGCGTACTTATTGCAAGTCAGAACCTCTTGTGCAAACTAGGCCTATGGATGAGGGCAAC
Source organism: Chamaelirium japonicum (assembly GCA_947650365.1). NCBI lineage: Eukaryota > Viridiplantae > Streptophyta > Magnoliopsida > Liliales > Melanthiaceae > Chamaelirium > Chamaelirium japonicum. The sequence goes on from OX393560.1 coordinate 55,586,016, forward strand.
TTAGGCCCGCCGCAGCCACAACCGCGTGTTACGTGCAGGATGTCGCCCACCTCCACCATTTGCATTCACTGTCATTGGCCTCATGAAATCCCACCTCCTCCTCCTTCCCCCTTTTTCTTCCACCTCCTCCTCTTCCTCCTTCTTCTTCCTCCTGATTCTTCCTTTGTTCCTACTACTCCTTCCGTTCTTCCGCCTCTTACACTTGGTCATTGTATGCACAGAAAAATATTCGGGTCGTCTTTATTACACAAAACGAGATTACAGAGGTCGGGACCCGGGGACTCAAGGGTGGTGAGCCGGGTGCGGCGAAGATTTGATCAGGAGATTGTGGGAGAGATCCTCTGGAGGGTACCTTTGATCCGTGTCTCCATGTTACTTCGTGCGAGAGTTCTGAAGGGGTTACCCAGGAAAGAGATCTTTACAGGGTGAAGGTTTCTTGAGAAGCTAAGGAGTTCTCGCCGCTGCTTTTGTCTCTTCCGTGCTTTGCGCTTTTTCGGCTAGGGGGTTTTTGGCTTTTCTCCTCGGTCTTTGCGTCTCCCTCGGCTCTGGCTTGATCTCAGCATCCTTAATCGTCGGTTCGCGGCGTCGATCGTGCTTCTGGCGTTGGCTTTGGCTTTTGGCTTTGGCGTGGCTTTGTCTTTTGCTTTGTTTTGGCGCTTACGCTTAAACATAGACAGGTAGAGGCTTGCGATGCTTTAGTTCTTCCGGACTTCAAGTCGTATCGGCTAGAACGTGCGGTGCTTTGCTCGTGACCGTTGTAGTTGCTTGGCTTTGGCACGTATGTTGCTTTGGCGCGGGCTTTACCGGTGCTTTTGCTTCGGCTTCATGCGTTAGCTTTTGCTTTGGCATTAACTCGATCTTCTTCTAGAACGGCGATAGCTACGCCTTTATTTCTCCTTAATTCTTCCGGCTTTCTCGACAGTTGTGGCGTCGGCTTGATTTCGCGTCTTCTTCAGGCTTCTTTGGAGCGATCGGAGTTGAAGACTTTGTTTTGAAGACGATAGGTGTAGCACCGCTTCGGGTGTCCTTCTCCAAACTTTCTACTTCGTGAATGGAGCAGATGTTGTTGAAGACGACGGGGTGATGCTGCTTCAATCTTCTTCTCCGGACTTTAAGGCTTGATCGGAGCCGAAGGCTTGATGAAGACGACAGGGTAATGTTGCTTCGATCTGGATGTTATTGAAGACGACGGGGTGATGCCAATTTGATCTTTTTCTCCGGGCTTTTGGGCTTGATTGGAGTCGAAGGCTTGCTGAAGACAATGGGGTGATGCCGCTTCTATCTTCTTCGTCGGGCTTTTGGGCTTGATCGGAGTCGAAGGCTTGTTGAAGACGATAGGGTGATGCCGCTTTGATCTTCTTCTTCAGCCTTTGCTTCTGGCGTCTTCGGAGTTGAAGGTTTCTTCTTCTTCGAGCTTTCTCCTTCGTGCACGGAGTCGAAGGGTTGATCTTCTTGTGCAAGGGTCTTCACGTTGATGAGGACTTTTAATGAACTAATCTGGTCCCAAAGGGATAGCCTTGCCCGAGCCTCGTGAAACCTTGGGTCGTTGAAGGTGTGTCTCCTCCTTTGTAGAGCTTCTTTGCTTTTGTCTTCTGACCTCTTGAGTCTTCCCCCTCCCCCTCTATTTATAAATGAAGGGGGATGTGAGAGATATGGGAAGATTTATTTGAATCCCTTTAATATCTCTCCCATAACTACCCAAGATTCATTCATTCATTGATGGGGGGAATAAACATTTATTTATTTTCCTTTTCTGATGAAGTAGTTATGGCCCAATCATTTTGATTTTTTATTTGAATCTTGCACATTAAATCGATGGCGACTTGGCTTCGTTTCTTGTCCATCGGATCGAGGGATCAACGTAGATCCACGCTTGTGTAAACGTCTACGCAACCTCCCCCCGCATGGCATTTTTGTTTCCTTTTTTTTCCTTCTTTTTCTTCATTTTCTTTCTTTCTTTTCTTTCCTTTTCTTTCTTTCTTTTCTTCCCTTTTCTTTCTTTCTTTTCTTTCCTTCTTTTATTTCCTTCCCTTGGACGGCCACCCCCTACCTACGGGTAGGGGGCACGGTTTTCCAAAACAAAGGGGGGACAGGTGGGCCTCACTTGAGGATGGGCCCACCCGGCCTCTCCTTTAGCTCGGGTTGGGTCTGGCGGGCCCCGGGTTGGTGCATGCGAGTCAGGTTCAGGTTTGACAAAATTTGTGTGTCTACAGTCATTTCAGACCGAGTCCCTAAATTGTGCTTTCTGCCATCGAAGGCCGAGCTCTCAATGGTGGCTGAATGGGATGTATATGCACTCGGCCTCAAATGGCCGAATGCACAATAAAGAAGCCCAGGTTGAAACGCTCAAGTGTAGCAGGAAGGAAGAGAAGGATGCGACGATGGCGGTGGGTTAGATGGGATTGGCGGTGATGAATGGCCGACGGTGAGCAAGTAGTGACCTGCACAAGTCTATCGATTATAGCGACGAGCACTAGCATATGGGAGGAAGGGAGAGGAGAGGGGTATGGGATACTCTAGGACCCGGGCTGCCTTCCCAATGGGCAATTGCCCCTAGCAATATGTGTAGAGTAAATAGCCAAACACGAGGGGATCAAGTTGCTATTTGCACCCAAAAAACTACCTTTCCCCAACTTTAGATTGAAAAAAATACCCAATGGGTCCTTGACCTCCTATGTCCATTGTCCATTCGCTCCATTACTAAGTGCACCCATTTCCATAGCCGAAATTCATGCATCACGTTGTTACCCTTAGTATCAATGCAAGCCCAGCATAGGCTCCTCTTCCCTTCCTAATTACTTCTCCTCCTTCCTCTTCCTCCTCCACCTAGCACTCTCTCTCTCTCTCTCTCTCTCTCTCTCTCTCTCTCTCTCTCTCTCTCTCTCTCTCTCTCTCTCTCTCTCTCTCTCTCTCCTCCGCCTAAACCCTCACTAGAGTTAGGGTTTCAATAGAAAGATGGAGGAAGAGGAAGAAGAAGGGTGGTGGGGAAGAAGGTGGATGGGATAAGGATGAGGAGGAATGAGAAAAAGGGGAGGAGGTGGTGGCGACCTAAACGAGGACCTGCAGCATCAACGGCGATGACGACGGTGACTTGCAAGGGATCGATGAGATCAGCGGTGACATTGATCTGCACATGGTCCGACGATCAAGGGTAAAGGGGGGGGGGGGGGGGTAGTCATCAATGGGGTGCACCCAATAATATATATTTTTGGGTTGCGTGTACCAAGTAACTGGGGGGCACTTGGTTTTTACATGGTGCAAGTAACATTTCCCAAAAGTAGGTCGGTGGGTGTATGTTTGTGTGTGCTTACGCGAACGCGCGCGAGCAGTTGAAAAAACTTTTTGCCAAAACCTACTTGAACAGGGTTTATGGTTATTACACCATGTGTAGATTAATATTATGTTGTAAATCTAGAACCATTCTAGATCTAGGACCATCGTAGCCGCACTTGAATACCATAAGTATTATCCTCTTTTTTTTTGTTTGCAAAACTCAAAGTATTATATGTTGTGAATGGAAGTTCCAATCACACTCTTAAACATAGCAACCCTTGGGGTTAAGATTGCTTGTGTAAATGTTTGAAGTCCACATTGACAATCTAGTTGTATGGGTGGTTATATAAATATCATCTATATAATAAGGGACAACGGTCTACATGCTGACTAGAAAAAAAAATGGAACAAATAAGCTGACTAGGACAAAACTGAGCAAGCTGACTAGACAAAACTCTCCCGCGCACGCGGTCACAGCCGTTCGCTTTCTCTCTTCCCCGATCTCTTTCTCTTACTATCTCTCTCTCTTTCCCCGATCTTTCTCCCCCGTATCTCTCTCTCTCTCTTCCCCCGATCGCTCTTTCTCCATATCTCTTTCTTTCTCTTCGCCTCTCTCTCCGTTTCTTTCTTTCTCTCCCCGGTTCACTCTCTCTCTGTATCTTCTTTCTCTTTGCCTCTCTCTCTTCCCCATGTATCTCTCTCTTTCTCTCTGTCTCTATGTTCTCTCTCTTCGTTCTCTCTCTATATGTCTCTGTCTCTCTCTCTTCCCCTAACTCTCTCTCCCCAGTTCTCTCTCTCTCTCTCCCTCCGTCTCTCTCTATCTTCCCCCGATCTCTCTCTCTTTATCTCACTTTCTCTTTGTCTTCCTCTCTCTTCCCTATGATCTCTCGCTCTCTCTCTCTCTCTCCATATATCTCTCTCTTTGATCTCCGTATCTCTCTCTCCCACGATCTTTCTTTCTTCCCCGATCTCTTTCTCTCTCTCTCTTCGGGCTGGCACTTTTGGGCCCGACACGAACTTAGCGAGGTCCGGGTTTGGGTTAAACGGGTTTGGGTCGTAAACGGGTCAAAACGACTAACTCGTTTAGTAAACGGGCTGGGTCCGGGTTTTGTTTCCGACTCGTTAAGCCCCTTTTAAAAGTCAATGGTTCGGGTCTACCTAGCATCCGATCACTGTGTGCAATGGGTTCAACGGACGACCGTGATCAGGACACCCATGATGGTGAGTTGCAGTGAAATATAAAAATAAAAAATTAATATTTAAACGGGTCATAACAGGTCAGATACGGGGTTAGGGTCTAGACATGATTAGTTAAACGGGTCGGATTTGGGTTTAGGGGTTTTGGAATGACACGAACATGACATGGCCAGACTCATTGCCAGCCCTACTCTCTCTCTCTCCATCTCTCTCTCTCTCACACACTCTCTCTCTTCCCCTGATCTCTCTCTCTCCCCCGATCTCCCTATCTCGCTGTATCTCTCTTTCTCTCTATTTCTTCGTCTCCCTCTCTTCCCTCGATCTCTCTCTCTTACCCCGATCTCTCTCTCTCAATCTCTATCGTTGTCTTTCTCTCTTCGTCTCTCTCTCTCTCTATCCGTTGGGGCGGGGATGGTGTTGCCACTGAAAGTGTTTTTGATGTCAAAGGTGGTCAGGTGTATTACCGCCTAATACAACAATGGGGGTGGGGGTGGGGGTGGTGATGCCCAGGGGGTGTCTTTGCGGCCGAATGCGGCCCGTTGTATTGCTGACAGTTGTGTTGTCGACAAAGACGGCCCGCTGCATTGTCGACAGATGTGTTGCTGCTAAAGGCTGCCTGTTGTAGTGCCAACAGGCACTGGCATGCACTAGTATATACATGTCAGAAGAGATATTTTCCTTTCTTTTTTACTGGAGCGGATAGACGTTTAGAGAACATGGCGCTAGAGCAAGGGCTCAAAATGGTCTAGAGATCAAAACGGGGGGAAGGCATCATATTGCTATTTATAAAATTCCATAATCACATGGACATGACATCAACGCAGGATTCATGCGCACAAACAAAGATCATAGGCCTCAAGAGAAAGTTCGCTCCACTGTGTCCATCCCCAGAGTCGAACATGGAACCTCTCCAACGGAACCTCTCCAACATGGGAAAGAGGAAGTACCACTAGTACAGCCTGTTGGTAGAAGAGATATTCTCCTTTATACATGGAAATGGAGTCATTTGCATTCCATAATTCTTACACATAATAAGAATGTAACTAAAAATGGTCCTTAATAGTTTACATGGAATACGGAAGATGATTATGGTCATTATGCACATGTTGTTAGAATCTTAATTTTCTTTAAAGTTTTTTATAAAAAAAATCAACAAAAAGATCAAAATACTTAATTATTTTTTAATTTAGTTTGTTATTACATTTAATAGAGTCCCTCTAGTGAGATCACTTGGTGCGATTCTCTTGATGAGATCCTATACTATTTTGTGACATCCTATATATAGAATCCCTCAAATGCTACAAGATTTCAGATTGCTATAGTGATTTTGGGATAATTGTTGCAGTGATTTCGATTGCTACAATATTGCAATTAGTGTGACAGCCAGAAGCTTTAATGTATTATAATATTTATGCTAGAAAGATGGGATTTGGCATCTGAAGAGATGTACTAAATATTTTTAAAAAAATCCAATTGCATAACTAGCCGAAAATTTGTTTGTTGCAAAGAAGGATATAAGAAAAATGATAAACAAAGAGTAGACATGAAAAATCCACGATGGCATATTAGAGAGGGTTGCAAAACAACAATGGGCATCAAATTAAATGACGCTAATGTATGGGTTGTCAAGTCTTTTGTGGAAGAACATACTCATGTCTTGGTCACACGTTCCAAAACAGCAAAGTTGCGTTCTCATAAGGCCAGTTAAGTGTGCCGCAATGCAATCATTGATGGTCAAATTTAGTGAAAGCTTTGAAGCCTCACATATTACAAATGTTCTAAACACATTAGATCCTGCAGGAGGTGCAACTCTTAGCATGACACTCAGGATTATCTAAAAAAAAATTCAAAAGAAGATACTTGGAAGTGAGTGTATGCATATTATTCAGAGTTTCAAAGAGAAACACGAGAAGGATGTTGATTTCTTTTTAAAAATGGAAATCGACGAAGATTGCACGATGAGGAGTATCTTTTGGGTTGACGGAAGATCTAGGAGAACAAATAAAATTTTTGGTGATGTGGTTGTCTTTGATACAACATATAAGATAAATGATTAATCATTGCCATTTGCACCATTCACAGGAGTGAATCATCATGGCCAATCAACTTAGTTGGTCATGCTTTATTAGTAGATGAGACAGAGGGATCTTTTTTATGGTTGTTTAAGACATGGTTGTGAGCCATGTGGGGAAAAGAGCATGTGTCAATAATTACTGATTAATGTGTGGCTATGTCGAATGCCATTAAAAGGGTATTTCAAACACTCGGTATCGATTTTGTTCATGGCACCTTGGTCAGAATGAGATAAAACATTTGAACCAAATCAAGAATCAAAATCCCAGTTTTGTAAGTGATTATAGTAGCTGCTGTAAAGACCTGATTTTTTCCATATAATAAAATAATATAAATATATTATTTTTCTTTTATGGAACATTAGTGTAATGTCATGTGGCACGTGCGGGACTATCCTATGACGCTTACGGGAATGTAAGTGCACAAGAGTTAAGTTCGGGAGATAGTGCGCAGAGACTGCGCATAGGGATGGCAATTATTCGGGTTTATCGGGCTACCCGACCCGACCCGACCCTATTGGGACGGGTTTGGGATGCTCAAAAACGGGTTTGGGACGGGTTTGGGATTTGCATTTAAAACCCGGTCGGGTTCGGGTCGGGTTCGGGTTTTACTCCAACCCGTCCCGACCCGACCCGGGTATATAACCTATCAGGCTATCATACGAGTCTTTGATGAGTAAGCATACCTTTGATGAGTATGCTTCCATCCAATAGTAAGCATACCTTTGATGAGTATGCTTACTATTGCTCTTAGCTTATCAGAATTTTTACTCAATACTCTTCTCCATGTAGAGCTGCAATTAGGTGGGTCCAAGAAGCTAAATATGCAGTTTTGGTGAAGCCGACCCGACCCGACCCGACCCGACCCACAATGCATAAACGGGGCGGGGCGGGGCGGGCACGGGTCGTTTCAATGCTAATTGGGACGGGTTTAGGAATTATCCTCAAAACCCGACACGGGTTTGGGACGGGTATGGGCGGGATAAAATATAATGGGGCGGGTTCGGGATAGGGCCGACCCGCCCCAAACCCGACCCGTTGCCATCCCTAACTGCGCACGGAAAAATACGGATTTTTCGTCCGATCGGGGCAGTTAGGCCCTAACTTCGGAACTCAGATAAGTCTTCAGAAATACTTTAGCATCACCTCAAGTGTAAAAAATATTCTCCCCATGTGCATTTTTATTTCTTCTGGGATCTAGGCTCACGTACAAAGAAACCAGGCCCCTTTCGCACACGAAGGGTAAAATCATCATTTTTAAAAAATAGACTTATTTACAAAATTACAAACTTATTTTGGACCTAAATGTAATAAAAAATGGGTGTTTTGGGGATTATATATATTTTTTCGTGTTTTTAGTGCTAAAGCTTAATCCTAGGTTCAGTTAGCCCTAAATCGGGTCCTAATTGGATTTTGGCCTCTCTAATCGTGCTTAGCACTAATCAAACTCTAAGTCATCTCATGACAAGTCTTGTGGGGCCCATATGACATCACATGACATCACACCCATGTGCATGCCACGTGAAAATAATTAGCAAACCTAGTTAAGAACTAACCTAAGTTAGGGACTAAACTAAGTTAGCTTAAACCATAATCTAGCCTAAAATTCACCCTTAAAATCTAACTAGACTTAACCTAAACCTAAATGAGACTAAATGGCTATAAATTGGGTCCCACATGACATCATCCCATGTGCTCCCATGATGAAAGAAATTAAGAAATCCTAATTTACGATTAACCTAACCTAGTATATAAACTAGGTTTAATTAAGGCATAATCTAGCCTAATTACCTAACTAAACCTAAAACAAACCTAATCAAACTTTGATGGAAGTAAGGTGGGGCTCACATGAACTTATTTCCACCCCCCCCTCATGTGCTAAAGAAAGGCTTTGAGGAGAATTTAAGTTTGGCATTTTCAAAAGGGACAAAACCCTTTGATTTTCATTTTTTCCTTATCCCTTCCCCTCCTCTTCATTAGTCATGAAATTTTTTCATCCATGACTATCAAAAACAGTACCTTGGAAGCTCTCCCTTTCCATAAAAACCTTAGCGAAAATCCCAGGAAAAAAGATGAAGCTCACTAGGTTCTATTTGCTAAAAAGAGAAGGAAAATAAGGAGAAGAAAAAGAAGAGCAAGAGAGGTGGGCCAATGCTTTGTGAAACTCCCTAAATCTACAAAATATAAGCTAAAATGAGTTGGATTAGGGTGGCATGATAATTTAGAGCAAGTTCTAGGTGATTTCATCAATAAGAATTAGCTTTAATCCATGGATTTTGATCGAAAAAGTATGTTAGGTGTGTTCTTTAATTTCAGTCATACAAACCATGCTTAATAATTAAAATTGATGCCATGAATATCTTTATTAGCATGTTAGCTCTAAGTTTCATGCTTCGCTAATTTCGATTCGGGAAGATTTACTTATCTGAATCTCGTATTTTTCGCAAAACATATACTATGTTATGTTCTTTAATTTCAGTCCTAGGGATCTTGCCTAAAAGTGAAAATTGAGACCATGAGCATATTTCTACTTGTTTTACTCCAAGTATTGAGTCAATTTACTGGCCTATTTAAAGGCATTCTCCTACTTTTTTTGAAGAGTGTGACACATATAGGTTTAGGATAGGTGTGGTTTGACCACAGCCGAGGAATAACCTCTAGGCCAGGGAACGTTTTAATATGCTGGAAATGGGGCGGAAGCTCTGCCCGTTTTTCCAGTTTATATTGAGCCAACTCCTTGGACCTATCCATGTTTACCATAGTTAGGGTTAGTTTCTGTCCATCGTTTAGATTACCCGGGATGCCTTAGTAGATCATCCGGGTGTTAGCCCTAGCTAGGGGAAGCAATGACTACACGTTGTTCCAACTCATATCATCGCTTGTAGCATGGTATGAAGGAGGGCTTGGTTATCTTGGACTTACATGGTTAGTGCATTTGACTCAAGAGGTCTTGTAGCCCTTTGGATAAGGACGAGTTATTTGAATGGTGGAGGTTCCTTGCAAGTACCCTATACTAGTGGTATTTGGTATTTTAAGGATCTTTTTTTATAATGTGGATAGTTAAAATGGAGGTACCTTTACAATATGTGGAGGATTATCCTCTACCGAGTTTAGGTCGAAAGATATCATGTCGCCCTCACTCTGTGAGTGATGCATTATGTCATAGTTAGGTTAGGGTAGAGGAGTCATATATTAGCATAGGTAAAGTCGGACGTGCCTACGGTACTGTTATCGTGCTGTAGGAGTCATGTGCCCTGTCCTTATTAAGTTAGGGAGGATGCCTCTCCTGCTCACTGATGACGATACTTGACAGCGTAGGTGATTTAGAAAAGACCAATTGACAGTAGCATTGGAAAGTCTTACATAACCTTTGTACCATTATCGCACTATAGGGGTTGTACTCCCTGTCCTTGTTTGGTTGGGGGAGTGCCTCTCCGGCTCACTGACGATGATACACGGATATGTAAGCAAATCCGTCCCTTTCCATGCGAAAACCGAGGCCGGCCCCCCTTTCTTTCTTTCCTCTCTCTCTTTTCTCCCTTTTTTCTCCGTTATTTTTCTCTCTTTTCCTTTTCTTTCTTGGTCCAATGCATCCCCACCCTTAACCCCCTCATTCCCTTTGATCATTGCCCTTCGTTTAAAACCTTAATTCTATAAAATGGAGACTTCTTTCATTATTTTTCAGATCTGAATTATTTTGAGAATGTTAATGTACATATAATGAGTCGGGTTTACTGTACAGTCGGGTCGGGTTTACTGTACAGTCGGGTCGGGTTTCATGTATATATATTTGGGCTTGAGTCCCTTAATGGAATCATTCTGTTCCTCTCCAAACCCTAGCCGTCGTCTCCTAACATGGTATCAGAGCTCTAGGGTTCCCCGCGCGACGGCAGCACCTCCGGCATCTCCTCCACCCCTCCGGCCTTCTCCCTCTGCCTCGGCAGCCCACCCGACCCCACCTCCGGCCCTCTCCCCTGCTCCGGCAGCCCACCCGCACCCTTCCGGCCCTCTCCCCTGCATCCGGCAGCCCCTCCCGCACCCTTCCGACCCTCTCCCCTGCATCCGGCAGCCCTCCCCGCACCCTTCCGGCCCTCTCCCCTGCATCCGGCAGCCATCCCATCCACTCGAACCCCCCGCTCCAGCCCTCTCCCCTGCTCCGGCAGCACCCACGACCCCCCCTCCGGCCCTTCCCCCCTTCCGCTGCACCCCTCCGCCTCCCTCCGCACCACCCGATCCCCCTTTCCCCTGCCCCCGAACCCCCCCGACACCCTACAGCCCCCCCCCTCACGGGCCCCCTACAGCCACCGCCCCCCCCTTCCCGAACCCCTTACAGCCCCCGCCCCCCCTCCCGAACCCCCTACAGCACTCCCGACCCCCTCCCGCGCCCCCCTACAGCCCCTGCCTCCCTCCTCCGCCAACCTTCAGCCCCCCCGACACCTCCTGACACCCTACCGCATCCTCCATGGCCTCTCCAGCCGTACCGTCCGTCGTTGCGATCTCTCCACCGCTGAAGGCGGGTCGCGTTTCAGTTGTCGTCGGCCAGCGACTGGCCTGACTGGTCCCTCACCGTCGAGGCCGCCCCTCTCCAGTCGTGATCTGTGGGGTCACATCACCGGCGAGGATCCTCCTCCCACTGACTACTCCGGCTCGTCCTCTGTCACCAGCAGTGCTGCATCTTCTGCAGCGACTGCTACCTACGGCCATCACCGTTGCTGCTCTTACGTGGCGCCGCCACGATCAGGCCATCCGGGCGTACCTCCTGGACTCGGTTGCTCGTCCGCTCCTTGCTCCCATCGGCCGCCTTCCGACAGCGCGCGCGATGTGGGAGTATCTCCGGGACCGTTTTTCTCCCGCGCGGGAGGCGCCCGCCCGGCATCAACTTATCTGTGACTCGCAGTCTGCCCGTCAGGGGGAGCATACCATTCAGGACTTCTTCAGTCAGATGAGTGCCTACTGGCATGAGCTGGACTCACTGATTCCGGAGCGGTGTGCCTGCCCACGCTCCCGGGAATTCCAGCGCTACCTTCGACGAGGGCCACCTGCACCAGTTCCTGGCAGCGCTTCGACCGGACTTTGCTCTCATAGCTGCCCAGCTCCTGCACCGTGAGCCACTCCCTCGGCTCGAGGATGCTCTCCTCGCCTTGGTCCGACGAGGAGACCCGCCTTCAGACTCAGGGCGCTCGTCCTCCTCCACTTGCTCCTAGCTCCGACTCTGTCCCTGGCAGCCGGGTTCTCCGATGAGGCTTGTTTTTTTGCCACTACTGCAAGGAGCCCTCGGCCACATGAAGCGTGAGTGCCCTACACGTCCTCCACGCAACCCTCGCTGGGGTCCGGATGAGAGATTCCCCCGCTGGTCTTCCACCTCTCGCGACGATCGACGCGGGCGGTCGAGGTGGCCGGGGCCGAGGACGTGGTTCGTCTTCCTTCCGCCACTTTGGTGGTACAGCGGCTACTGCAGAGGCCTCGCCGCTCCCCACTGCTCCCACAGCTCCTTCGCCGCCTGAGCCGGACCGTCTTCAGCGCCTCGAGGAGCTCCTTCTTCGTCACATAGCCTCCACCGGCTCCGCGACTGCGCACGGCTTGTCTGCCACCTCTGGTACTACTGCTCCATGGATCTTCGATTCGGGTGCCTCCTGTCACCTTACCTTTGACTCTACTGTCCTCACGGACTGCTCTCCCACTACCACCCACCAGGAGGTTCGCACTGCGGATGGGACTCTCTCCGCAATGTGGCTCCATCACCACCACCTCTGACCCTACTGGTCGCCTGACCCTATCCCATGTCCATCACACCCCCCGTCTTAATATTAATTTGATTTCTATCAGTTCTCTTTGTGACTCTGGCCTGACTGTCACCTTCACCCTTTCTGCTTGTGTTGTGCAGGATTCGCGGACGGGTCAGAGGATTGGGTTGGGCCGTAGGGCAGGAGGACTCTACCAGTTGGACCATCTCCATGTGTCTTCCGTTGCGTCTGTCATGTCTGTCACCTCTGATGCCGACCTGTGGCACAGAAGGTTAAGTCATATATCGAGTGATCGACTCAAAAGCGTATTCCGTTCGGGCGCTTTGGGTCGAGCGTCTTTCTCCCCCCTCTCTGTTTGTACGGGTTGTAGACTGGCAAAGCATCTAGCTCTTCCATTTTCTGCTAGTACTTCCCAGTCTGCTGCATTATTTGACTTAGTTCATTCGGATATTTGGGAAACTGCTCCTGTTGCATCTCTATCGGGTTATATGTATTATGTGTGTTTTATTGATGACTATTCTAGGTGCACCTGGGTCTATCTCATGCGTCATCGGTCTGAAGTACCTCACATCTTTAGGAGATTCACCACTATGATACACACCCAGTTTGGTCGGCGAATCAAGACCTTTCGGTCTGATTGTGCCAAGGAGTATCTCTCCTCTGAGATGCGTGAGATTCTTCAGTCTCACGGCACTCTTCACCAGTAGTCCTGTCCCCACACCCATGAGCAGAACGACGTTGCCGAACGCAAGCATCGTCATGTCCTTGAGACTGCACGAGCCTTGCTTCTCTCTGCGTCTGTCCCTCACTCCTACTGGGCTGAAGCTGTCATGACGGCTGTCCACCTCATCAATATCACTCCGTCGTCTGCTCTGTCCGGTGCCACCCCTCACGAGCGCCTTCACTCCAGTCCACCTGACTACTCTCTTCTTCGCACGTTTGGCTGCACGTGCTTCGTTCTTCTTCCTCCCCATGAGCGCACCAAACTTTCTGCGAGGTCTGTTAGGTGTGTTCACTTGGGGCTCAGTCGTGAGCATAAGGGGTATCGCTGCTATGATCCCTTAGCTCGTCGGATCCGTGTCTCCCGTCACGTCTCCTTTGTTGAGGATGTCCCGTATTTTGCACCTGAGTCCCGGGATCTTTCCTTGCCTACTTCGTCATCCTCCTCGCCCTTCTCACATCTCCACATCCATGTTCTACCCCCGGTTTCTGTTGCCCCATCCACGCCTACTACACCACCACTACCACCTCCTCAGTCTTCATCGCCACCACCACCACCACCTCCTCAGTCCCCCATGCCACCTCCACCACCACCCATTACTCGTGTCTATGTACGTCGGTCTGTAGCTCCCCCTCCAGAGTCGGTTCTCACTGGTACTCCCTCGCCTGATGCTGCTGCTCCCTCCTCCCCAGTCGTGGATCCTGCTCCTGTTCGGCGCTACCCAGCGCGCGAACATCACCCTCCTGCCAGATACGACTACTCTCCTGACAGGTTTGGTTACTCTGCTTTTCCCACTGACTCTCCTGACTCTTCTGGCTTCTCTGCCAGTGTCTCCTATTCACCATCCTTTCAGGCCTTTCTTACTGCTCTTCACACTCATCGGGAGCCCCAATCGTACCGTGAGGCAGCATTACATCCAGAGTGGCGGCAGGCCATGTCAGTTGAGCTTGAGGCTTTTCAGCGGACCCAGACCTGGGAGTTGGTGCCTTGTCCCCCCGGGGTGGTGCCTGTTAGCTGCAAGTGGATCTTCAAGGTCAAGACTCGACCTGACGGATCCATTGAGCGGCACAAGGCTCGCCTCGTTGCTCGTGGCTTCTCCCAGGAGTATGGGATTGACTACAAGGAGACGTTTGCTCCAGTTGCTCGGATGACTACTGTGCGCACCCTCTTAGCTGTGGCAGCTGCTCGAGGGTGGCCTCTCCATCAGATGGATGTCACCAATGCGTTTCTTCACGGTGATCTCTCCGAGGAAGTCTATATGGCTCCTCCTCCGGGCACTTCAGTTCCTCCAGGACACGTGTGTCGGTTGCGCCGGGCCATCTATGGGCTCAAGCAGGCTCCTCGTGCCTGGTTTGAGTGCTTTCGCAGTGCAGTTCTGGCCCGCCGGGTTTGTTGAGCGTCACTCCGACTATGCCTTGTTCACTCGCTTCCTCCAGTCAGGGCATTGCAGTCCTTCTCCTCTATGTGGATGATATGATCATCACTGGGGATGACAGTGCCACCATCGCCTCTCTCCAGCGGCACCTCCAGAGTCAGTTTGAGATGAAAGACCTGGGCTCTCTTCGCTACTTTCTGGGCCTTGAGATTGCCAGGTCAGCTCGTGGTCTGTTGGTCTCCCAGCAGAAGTACATCTCCGACATTCTTACTGATGCTGCCCTTACTGACACACGTACTGCTGATACACCCATGGAGCTCAATTTGAAGCTTCTCGCTACCGATGGTGAGCCGCTCCAGGATGTCTCCCGCTACCAGAGGTTGGTTGGGATGCTTGTCTATCTCACCATGACCCCGGCCAGACATTGCCCATGCTGTTGGCATTGTCAGTCAGTTTGTTCAGGCTCCACGGTCAGTACACTATGCAGCTGTTCTTCGGATTATCCGCTACCTCCGGGGCACCATCACCCGTTCACTCCTGTTTCCCTCCACCTCTCCGTTGGTGCTGCGTGCCTACTCAGATGCAGATTGGGCAGGAGATGCAGACACTCGTCGATCTACTACAGGATACTGTGTGTTTCTGGGTGACTCACTGATCTCGTGGCGCAGCAAGAAGCAGGAGTCTGTTGCTCGCTCCAGCACCGAAGCCGAATACAGGGCTATGGCTTCCACCACCGCCGAGATTGTCTGGCTTCGCCGTCTTCTGCTTGACTTGGGAGTGGTGATATCCGGGCCCACTTCTTTCTTCTGTGATAACCGGAGTGCCATTCAGATTGCTAGCAATCCGGTCTTCCATGAGCGAACAAAGCATATTGAAGTTGATTGTCATTATGTTCGCCAGGCATTTATCGATCACACCATCTCCCTGCCCTTCATTCCCTCATCGGAGCAGACTGCTAATTTTCTGACGAAGCCCCTGACGACAGCTCGCTTCCGACATTTTCTAGGCAAACTCTCGGTTCATGATCCACCGTGAGTTTGAGGGGGAGTGTTAATGTACATATAATGAGTCGGGTTTACTGTACAGTCGGGTCGGGTTTACTGTACAGTCGGGTCGGGTTTCATGTATATATATTTGGGCTTGAGTCCCTTAATGGAATCATTCTGTTCCTCTCCAAACCCTAGCCGTCGTCTCCTAACAGAGAAAAATCTCTACGGGAACGGTTCATGCCTCTGATCGTTGTCTTGTTCCCCAACTTTGCCATGGGATGCTTTTTCATCCTCATTTTCGCCTCGAGATGACTTATTTTTGTCTTTCCAAAGGATCCGGTGTGTTTCGACGCTCAGCCTTGCTCCGTGGAGGGATCCCGGAGCATCCTCTCACCTCACGACGGAAACCCAAGTGGTATATTCCCTTTTATCTTCATCCATCATCATCTTTGGTCTTTCTTTATTTTTCGTCCATCATCTTTACCTGTATAAGATCTTTGCTCCGTGCTTCATCTCCCGCCTCATCATCGCAACTGCTCCCTAACTTTCAGGAGACCTTTAGAAACACCATCGCCTTCGCGCAAGCCATTACCGCAACACATTACGCACCTTCACTACCATTTTAATCCTCACATTTACCGCTATCCTCACCTTTCCATAGCCATTTTTGACACCCTGGAGTTGCCCAGATCGTTGCCTGTCGGTCTCGTGACTGGCTGATACCTTTACTGTCATGTTTTGCATGTTTTTCATATAAAATCTGATTGCTACCCTTTGTTTATTATTTGCTGAATTTTTGTGTGGATGTGTGGAATTGCTTCTTATTGTTAGATTTTAACTATCTAAGTATTCTACTGCATATCTGCTTTAATTCTATGATAAACAAGTATTTGTTTGACCATTAATTGGATGTTTTGCGTGCAATATTGACAATAATTACTAGTTAGTTGATCACAGTGTTGTTAACTTAGTGATTGCAGTGACCTAGTTAGGTTGTGTCTGCATCAATATATATATATATATATATATATATATATATATATATATATATATATATATATATATATATATAACTAATGGATGCTTACTAATGGGGTTTACAAATGATCCCAGCCATCCATCCGGATCTGATGGATGGCTGGGATTAAACCATCCCTCTCTCTCTCTCTCTCTCTCTTTCGATCAACTAAAACCAGCCCCCCCGACCTCCCCGACCCCGGCCCCTTCCTCTCCGGCTCCAGCAGCCCTACGACCCCGACCCAGACGACTCCGACTATCGGCGTCGGAGCCGGAGGGGAAGGGCAGTCGGGGCTGCGCCGATCAGAACTGCTGGTGTCGTCGGAAGGGGAGGGGGTCCGGGCTGCACCGGTCGGGACTGCTGATGTCGCCGGAAGGGGAGGGTGTCGGGGCTGCCGGATGGGAGGGGGCCGTCAGGGTCGGGGTCGTGGCCGGAGCCGTAGGGGTCAGGGTCGGGGTCGGAGGGCTACCGGAGCCGGAGGGGTCAGGGAGGTCGGGGGGGGGGGGGGGGGTTAGTTGATCGAGAGAGAGAGAGAGAGAGAGAGAGAGAGAGAGAGAGAGAGAGAGAGAGAGAGAGAGAGAGAGAGAGGGATGGTTTAATCCCAGCCATCCATCAGATCCGGATAAATGGCTGGGATCATTTGTAAACCCCATTAGTGAGTGTATCCCTTCCCTATATATATATATATATATATATATATATATATATATATATATATATATATATATATATATATATATATATATATATATATATATATATATATATATATATATATATATATATATATATATATATATATATATATATATATATATATATATATATATATATATATATATATATATGGGAAATGAGTTCCTATGACATGTCATAGGGAGTACCCTATGACATATGGTGAGTTAGTAACCCTAGAATATTTAGAATGTTCTGAATTTTTATGAGGATGATCACCCTATCTTAGATAGGACCCCCACAAAAAATCGGCTCATTCTAAAACTTCTAAAGGCATCAAATATGATTTTCAATTTAACGATTAAAATGGATGGCCGATAAAGCTTCTAGCATTTGATGCCCTAACAAGTTTTAGAATACTTTAATTTTTTGTAGACATTATATCTAATGTAAGGTGATCACCCTCAAAAAAATTCAGCACATTCTAAACATTCTAGCATTATTAATTAACCATATGTCATAGGGTACTCCCTATGACATGTCATAGGAACCCAGTCCTCTATATATATATAAAATTGTAAAGAATAATATATTGGTAAAAAAACATAATTAGAAATATATAGGCTAATAAGAAAACAACTAGAAATGCATAATTGCAAAAAAAAGAAGAAGAAATACATCAAAATATAAGAAGACCACATATCCATGTCAAGGTTCCTTAGCTTTGCTCCGAGTAAGAATTTCTCGTTGACATTCTTGGAAATACTCTTTCTGTACATCATACATCATATCCAAGTCCACCTGATATTATCTTATTGTCTTCATTTCTTTGATCATTCTCATTCATTGCAACTAAAGCTTGTACGTGTGTCACTCTCAACTCATCCTTCTTCTTTTCCCGCTCAATAGATTTAGATGACTTCCTGATTAGGATATCATTCAACTTAGCTTGGGTTGCTTGAATTGATTCAAGCCTAGAATCGTGTATTATCTTTTTTTGTCGGAAATCTTTCTCGGTCTTTGTACCAATTGGCATTTCAAGGTCTCGGTCGAGGGGTTTACGTCCATGTCTGCATCCGAATCGAGGGACATTGAAGTCGAGGGAGTCAAACTATTATTCTTTGAAGATGATAATGATTTGGTTATAGTCATTCTTGGTCGAGTTTTAATTTCCTGCCACTTGCAAGAGCATTGTAGCATTTTCTTATAACTATCAGATATAAAGAGTTGTCTAACACAAGCAAAGTGCATCCTTTTAACCTCATTGATCTGTAAAAAGAAAAAGACAAAAGGCAAGTTGAATTCATCTACAACTAAAAATATGAATGAAATGAGTAGGTATCGAGGATTGTTGAAGTATATACCTTGTCCGTTTCACTAATCCCACTTTGGTTTTTAATTTGTTTACCGCCCTTTGAATCTCGGCCCATTGATTTTAGAGAGAGACAACTGTCCTATTCTTTTCAATGTCATGGTTGCTATAAAAAGTACTTGAGAACGCGTTTTCAGAATGACACCATCCCCTAGGAGTTACCAATAACCTGGTCTTGAGATACAGTCACCCAAGAACTACAGAGTTGCTCATCCTCTATCATTGTGAAAACTTTACCATGAGATTTTTTTTTCCAGATGGCATTCAACAATAATTTATACATTATATTCCTCTTCTAAGCCCCAATTGTCATCTTGACTTTGAAAATTGTCCATGATGATCAATAACCTAGCATGTACAAAACAAAAGAATCTTTAGATGCATAAGAAAAACCGAATTAGCATGGAATTCAGAATAAAAAAAAAAAAAAAAAGATCAACTACAAAAGAAAACTACATAACTTTTTATGTAAATTGTAAAAAATAAAAAATAAAAAAATAAAGAAGATCAACTACAATTCGAAACACACCTACATGATCTGATTTTCTAAGTCCATAAAAGGATGCTGCCAAGAGTCATCCACTAGCAGCACATAAACATCATATCAAGCAAAAAAGCCCTTCATGATGAAAAAAAAGATCGCATAGGATTTCTAATATACCACATTGTCTACGATTCCACTACAAATTCCAGTAAAAAACATATTAAAACAAAAAAACAGAAAATGAGAACAAATATGACTCCTTGATTAAAAAAAGATTGCATGAGATATGGAAACCAAAGCATGGATCACATCAAAACCATAAAAAATATGAATTTGGTCAAACAAGAAACAAAAAAAAACATGAATCATGCATCAATGTCATTCAGATTCATCCATAAAAAAAATATGAACTCTCAATTATCAGAGTGGAACGAATATTAACATAAATTAGTAAAAAAAGGGGGGAAATAAGATAATGGGAACTTGTGGTGAGATCAATCCATATCTTTTTCAGAATAGAGAGGAAGAAAAAATCAACAAGGACAACAAATTCACTCTTGGTGGTGATCCGAGAGAGAAGGGGAGCCGCGTTCATTCTTGACGGTGATTTGAGAGAGAAAAGGCGAGAGGGAAGGGGAGCCGTGTGATCCGAGAGAGAAGGGGAGCCCCGATCGTGTTCCCGGCGATGATTCGAGAGCGAAGGGGCGAGAGGGAAGGGGAAGTGCAATCCTTCCTGGCCACGATTCGATAGCGAAGGGGTGAGAGGGAAGGGAGTCGCGATCCGAGAGAAAAGGGGCAAGAGGGACAGGAGTCGCAATCTGAGAGCAAAGGGGGAAAGATTGGGGGTTGGCCATGGTTTCTATCAATCAGGGAATATGACCGTTGCAGTAGCCGTTGGGATTTGATGGGTGGCTCTAGACCCCTGCCAATTTGATGGCAACCAAATTTGATGGAAATCTGATGCAGGGTTGGAGTAGCTTATTTACTCTCCTGCCACCTAATTCAAATCTAATGGATCATTTGATGTAGTATTGGGAATGCTCTTATGGACGTCGGGTTTAAAACTGATATTTTCGAGTTGGGTTTATTAGATAATGACAAAAAAATGATATGTTGGTTTTAGTAGACAATGAAAAAAATAATATGCCGATGTGGCAAGCACTTTTCGACGCTGTCCAAGTGGATGTAACAACACTAGTATGCTATGCTATTGAATTAAAGAGGGCTATTATTGTGCTGCATACGGTGCTTGCGGTGTCGCGCACCTAGTCATTCGATGCACCCGTCCGGTACATCGCATACACGTAGCGGTGTATCAGACTGCTGCGGTGCGACACACGCCACATTTTAACATTTCTCTAAATTAAATTTAATATATTCATGAGCAAATGATGATGTATTTGTCAACATGCTTTTTCATTATGTAATCCTGAATATTAATCGAAGTATTGGTTTATTTGTCAATGAAATAAAATATTTTGTACTGATGAGCAAATGATATATTTGTCAAACATGCATTTTCATTGTATAATAATTTTTTTATTGTGTAATGATTTGTCATTGTGTACTAATTTTTATTTGAGATTATTATTATAGGATGAGTCAGACAAGCACACAAACAACGAAGAAGAAGTATGCGACATGGACACAAGATATGGATCGAGTTGCAATGGATGCATTTATTGAAGAATATCACAAGGGCAATAAGGCCGAGAATGGTTGGAAACCACAAGCTTTTCAGGCTGTCATTGATGCAATCGAGGCACAGTTACAAGGCAAAATGACTAAAGAGAACATTCGAAGCCGTATGAAGACTTGGAGGAAAACATATACTACAGTGGCTGATCTCTTAAACCAAAGTGGATTTGGGTGGAACGACATCACCAAGATGGTTGATGCATCAGACAGTACCTGGAATGATTATCTAAAGGTATATGAAAATTTCCAAATAATGCATTTTATATATGAATATTATTTGAATATTTTTTAAATTAATTTATTTTTACAGAGTCACTCTGGGGCAGCACAATATCGGAATAAATCTATACCAGATTACGATAAGCTCGCTATCATTATTGGAAATGACCAAGCAACTGGCATTGGTGCAATGTCTGGCATCGAAGCTGAAATAGCCGAAGATCATGCAGCTGCATTGGAAAGCGAGGGGTTGGATGATTTAGATTCTACATTCAATTTCAACAATGATGAAAATGCTACTAGAAACTCCTCTCCGGCACCACAATCAGCACCTTCATCAAGTCGGGGTAGTACTGGATCGAATAAGAAGAGGAAGAAAACACGAGAATCATGTACTGAGGAAATGTCTGAGATTGTCTCTACAATGAAAGTGCTTGCAGATGCTATTCAGGCCACGTCGGGAAAGGTGGAAGTCAATAAGCTCATGAATGAGGTGATGAAAATTGAAGATTTAGATGAAAGTTTCAAAGTAGATGCAGCTGAGTTTCTATCGTTAGACTCAAAAAAGGCGGACTTCTTCATGGCGTTACCAGAGGGCATGCGAAGGGCATGGCTGATAAAGCGTCTTTCATCCTGATCAACTTTTTTATGATTTGAAATTTTTATTTAATAATTAATTAAGTACTTATCTGGATTTGTTTACATATTTTTAGTACTGATGTATGACGTAAGTTGGATTTGGGTTTTCATTGATTAATATGGTCCTAATATTCTAAATTAGTCTTGGATGAGCAATATAGTGTTTTGATGATTGTAGAATATTTTTTTGTTGGATTTATTAGTCATTGATGTTGCTTGAAAGCCGTATTGGCAATGTGCTAGCAGAACAAAAATTTCAATGTGATAGCTTTATTGGCAATGTGAAAGCCGTATTTTTTGCTAGCAGAACAAAATTTTCAGATTTTTATTTTTCCGGCCAGGATCAAAACGAACAGTGGAAATCAATGTCTCAGGAAAAAATTGTTGAATTTCTCAAGTTCAAAAGAACAACGGAAAATTTTTTCCCAGAAAATTAATTGCATGTGTAATTCTTTGCCTAGAAAATTATTTTTCCTAGGTGATCTTTTACTCCCGAAAAGAACGGACCCTTAGCCACCTTAATGTATCGGTTTATTTTGTCGTAACCCGGCCATGAACTTGGTCATACGGGCCTCGAAATGCCCTCCGACATTTGTTCCGAGATCCTCCTCTCTCGATTTCGACTCCAACCCATGTTCAGCGGCGGCGAGATCTTTATGGGGTTCCATGGAGGTTTCGTTGCGGTTCTTCCGGACTTCTGTTGGGATCTTTGATGGGCTTGCTTCATTGGTGGATGGAGACGTGAAATGGGTCATTGGAGATTGGGGCGCTGATTGATTTAGAGAGCACTTGAGGGGCTGTCTCCGTGTTTCTTGTTCGATTTCTGCTCCGATCGGCAACGCAAGGTGAGATCTTGGGGTTTTATTAAGATTTTTTGTTGGGATTTTTATGGGTTTCATTAGGCCTTTATTGGGGTTTTTTTTTCTGGACTTCGATTCGTTAGGTGGTGAGCTTTTGGGGTTTTATCCATACTTTGTCAAATTTTTTTTTTTGAGGGGGGGGGGGGAGGGGAGGGGGGGTTGGAAGGAGGAAGTTTTTTTGGGTTGGGGTTTTTGGGTTTATTATGATTTTATTGGGATTTTATAGGCTTTATTTGGGTTATTTGGTGTGATTTTTGGGTTTTATTAAGATTTTTTGGAAGGTGGGAGATTTTTGTTGGGATTTTCAGCGTTATATGGGTTCATTAGGCCTTTATTTGGTTTTTTTTTTTCTTCTGAACTTCAATTCGCTATGTGGTGAGCTTTTTGGGTTTTATCCAGACTTTATCAAGTTCTTTTGGGTTTTTTTTTTGGAAGGAGGAAGTTTTTTTGGGTTGGGATTTTTCGGTTTATTATGATTTTATAGACTTCATTTGGGTTATTTGGTGTGATTTTTGGGTTTTATTAAGATTTTATTGGGGATTGTTTCTCATTTCTTGTTCTTGCAGAGTGTGATCAAGAACAATGCATGCCCAACCTAAGAGGAGAAGCGCGGCAGAGAATGGTGATGGGGGGATCGATGTGGGCCTCGCAACCTTGATCGGAAACGGGGAGGATTTGGCCCCCCTCGTCAGGCACGCCTTCGAGGCCGGGAAGCCCGAGGCCCTCACGCAGCAGCTCCGACACATTGTCAAGAAGAAGGAAGTCGAGATTGAGGAGCTCTGCAAGCTCCACTACGAAGAGTTCATCATCGCTGTCGATGAGCTCCGTGGCGTCCTCGTTGACGCCGACGAGCTCAAGAACTTGCTGACGGGCGAGAATCTCCGGCTCCAAGATGTGGCGAGCTCCCTCTTGTCGAAGCTCGAGGAGCTCCTCGAGCTGTACTCGATTCAGAAAAATGTTGCAGAGGCCATACGGGCATTGAAGGTATGCATCCGGGTCTCAAACCTCTGCTTGACGTGCAACCGGCACATCTTGGACGGCTTATTCTACCCCGCGCTGAAACGTCTGGACCTGATCGAGAAGGATTACCTGCAAAACGTTCCGGTCAAGACCCTCCGAAGGGTGATCGAGAAGCAGATACCGGCGATAAAGCTGCACATTGAGAAGAAAGTTTGTAGCGCATTCAATGATTGGCTGGTGCATGTAAGGAGCACCGCGAGGGAGATCGGACAGTTGGCTATAGGGCAGGCTTCCTCAGCTCGTCAGAAAGATGAAGAGATGCGTACCCGGCAGAGAGAAGCCGAAGAGCAGAGCCGGTCGGGGTTAGGGGACTGCGTGTACACTTTGGATATCGAACAGATTGATGAGGATTCAGTGCTAGAATTCGATCTCACGCCAGTGTACCGGGCCCATCACATCCACACTTGCCTTGGTATCGAGGAGCGGTTTCGCGAATACTACTATAAGAATCGACTCTTGCAGCTGAATTTGGACCTGCAGATCTCCTCAACGCAACCCTTTCTTGAATCCCATCAGCCCTTCTTTGCGCAGATAGCTGGGTTCTTCATAGTGGAGGATCGGGTCTTACGAACTGCGGGAGGATTACTGTCGGAGAGTCAGGTGGAGACGATATGGGATACGACCGTTGCCAAGATGACATCGATTCTAGAGGATCAATTTTCTCGAATGGATACCGCGAGCCATCTCCTCCTCATTAAGGACTTTGTTACTCTCTTGGGTGCGACCCTTAGGCGATATGGATACCGGGTGTCACCTTTACTTGCGGTTCTTGATAACACCAGAGACAAGTACCATGAGCTCCTCCTCGCTGAATGCCGGAAGCAGGTGGCCGAATTCATCGCCAACGACACGTTCGAGCAGATGGTGATGAGAAAGGAATATGAATACAGCATGAATGTCTTGTCGTTCCATCTTCATTCTTCGGATATAATGCCGGTTTTTCCATATGTAGCTCCCTTCTCTTCTTCTGTCCCCGATGCATGTCGCATCGTGCGCTCCTTCATCGAGGACTCGGTCAGCTACTTATCATACGGAAGTCACATGAACTTCTATGATGTTGTGAAGAAGTACTTGGACAAGCTTTTGATTGACGTGTTGAATGATGCTCTGCTGAACATGATCCACAGCGGTACCTTAGGTGAACAGCAGACGATGCAAATTGCTGCCAACATAGCCGTTCTTGAGCGTGCCTGTGATCTTTTTTCTCCGTCAGGCTGCCCAACTCTGTGGCGTACCCCTACGCTTGATTGAGAGGCCTCATGCTGGTTTGACTGCTAAGGCCGTGCTGAAAGCCTCGCAGAATGCTGCTTATAATGCACTGATAAGCCTTGTGAACTCTAAGTTGGATGAATTTATGGTTCTCATAAACAATATCAATTGGACGACAGATGAAGCCCCACAATATGGAAACGATTTTAGCAATGAGGTCATTATCTACCTTAACACCATAATGTCTACCTCTCAGCAAATTTTACCTATAGAAGCCCTATACAAGGTTGGAGTTGGTGCACTAGATCACGTTTGTGATTCTATCGTTGCTGCTTTTCTCAGTGAGAATGTGAAGAGGTTCAATCTTAATGCCGTTATTGGTATCGACAATGACCTGAAGTTGTTAGAATCGTTTGCAGATGAGAGGTATCACAGCACAGGTTTGAGTGATTTGAGAAAAGATGGCAGTTTTAGCGATTGCATGATAGAAGCTCGGCAGTTGGTCAACCTTCTATTAAGCAATCAACCTGAGACTTTCATGAATCCTGTAATAAGGGAGAAAAATTATGGTGCTCTGGACTATAAAAAGGTGGCAACTATCTGCGAGAAGTTTAAGGATTCACCAGATAGACTGTTTGGGAGCTTGTCGAACCGGACTTCAAAGCAAAATGCTCGGATGAAGTCAATGGACATGCTGAAAAGAAGGCTTAGGGATTTTAACTGAGGTTATGCTATTTGTATTCATGGTACCACCGACTCCTTTTGTCATGTGGGCTCTGAGTAGTTCTTTTTTTCTGCTCCCTTTTTGGTTGTGCACATATGTCTCCCGTGCAGATTAGATATAATGAAGCATAGTCTGCTTGAGATGGATGCCTGTAGGTGGTGATGGAACTCAAAATTTTGAATATTTTATCTCTCTGTTGATATGACGGGGCCATCTCATTGACAGTTTTTATCTTCTTTTTGAAAAAGCGATTTTACATTAAGGCTCTAATTTATTTGTTTATACTAGTGCATGCTCGTGCCGATTGGTACGAAGCGGGCGTCTTTGGCATGACCCCCCCCCCCCCCCCCCCCCCCCCCCCCCCCGAATCCCCCCACCTCCAAACCCAAATCTTATGCCCATTTCTCTGCCCCCCAAGTCATAGCCGTCCGTTGCACCCATACCCGACCCGTGCATCGCACTCAGCCCCAACCAGCAGATAAAGAAACGGATGTGATTGGCCCCCCAACATAAGCTCCATGTTGTACCTGATCACTGCCGTCCCTCCGCCTGCCGGTTGGGGTTGAGTGCGATGCACCGGTCGGGTCTGGGTGCAACGAACGATTGTGACTTCGGGGGCAGACGAAAGGGCAGAGAAATGCGGCAGAAGACTTGGATTCCCAACCCCCTTGGAGAGGGGAAAACTTTCAACACATCCTACGTAGACTACAACCGTTGCCCAGAGCCTATCAGCACGTTCTAGTGCTGGGGGCCACTACCCCCATGTGCTGGGACCTGCTACCCCATGCCTCTTGAATTACAGTGGGCCTCGCGGTTGTAGCGTACACAAGATGAGCTAAAAATTTTCCTTTTATATATATATATATATATATATATATATATATATATAGAGAGAGAGGAGAGAGAGAGAGAGAGAGAGAGAGAGAGAGAGAGAGAGAGAGAGAGAGAGAGAGAGAGGCCGTGGAAGAGAGAGAGACGGAGAGAGAGAGGGTCATTTTGTCTAGTCAGCATGCACGTTTTTGTCTAGTCAATATTCTATTTTGTCCTAGTCAGTATGTAAACCGTCGTGCCATGTTATATAGATGTTTGCTCTATTAACTTCATTTTCGTGAACATATTAGCTCCAAAAGTGAGTGTGTGAGAGATGAACCATATTTTCTGTTGTCACCTGTATCTATTAAGGCAAAAGGATTGTTTGTTACCAGCCCTTCGCATGATGTTATGCTTACAATGGATTTAGATGGTAATAATCCATCTCAAGCAACGTTTTTTCTTCAAGTCTCCTTTTGACTCCAATGGTGATTTCATTATGTGGATATTTCTCCCGCTATCTATGAATTGTTCCTTGAAAATATAGCTTTTTGTAAACGGAGGCTGTAATGCAGAGGTGTGATATTCTACTGCTGATGTACATTTCTTTTACAGTCTGCAATATGGAGATAAATATCTTTCATTTAGTTTTTGGCCTCCCTATATTTTCCCACAGCTATTTGCTGCTGTTACCATGAGATTGTGATTATCATAAATAAAGGTAATGTTATTTGCTATGAGAAAATGTAACTTGGTACCTAGTGAGTTGTTCTTAGGCATTTTTGTTGGTTGATTAAATTATATCTACATATACAATGCTATGAAGATAGGATCATGACTATTATAGATAACCAGTTTCATTTCAAATTTTGAATGGCGTCACTTCAACTGTAATTTATGTCTTATTTATAGGGTCATCTTGTAACATATTATCTTTACTTCTATTGTGATTACCATGTCATCAAGCTCCAATAAAAGACTAGTTTTAAACTTTGAATTCAAACAATTTTTATTTTTTTTTGTAAATATACGTTTCAGAAGAAATTTAGGTGCCATTTGAAATGATAAATGTATTTTGGGAAAAAAACAATTAAGCATTAGTACTGTAGAAAGTCATTTTGATGAATTTTCTTTGAAAGAATGATTGTACTTTCTCTTCTATGGCCCTACCAGATAGGTATAGCTCGTTTTTTCCCTCACTCTAATGAGATGTGATTTTGGAACTTTACATTAGCCTTAACCTGCAAACGGTAACCCATATATATATGAGGTCAGTTTTTTATGTACACGTGAATCTGAGTTGTTTCTAAGAACTTCTTATCACTAGAGGGATATTGATACTAAATATTGACAAACAAATTACTTATCACAAATACTCAATATTGACAAATGCAGTAAAACATGTTCTTTCTTGCTCTTTGACTTGTACTTAATATTTGTTTGTTGAACTATCCTCTTTCTTCATTGAGGAGCTTGCAAAATAGAGTTCCTGTTGATTACATCATGATGAGAAGCTTTGAATAAATTTAATAGCTTAACTGCATTATGTTGAAAACGTTAACGTTTGAATGTGTTTAATAGCTTAAGTGCTTTGGATACATTTATTATCTTTTTGTTTATTTGTTGCACTTTCCTCTTTCTTCATCGTGGAGTTTGCGAAAAAGAGTTCTGAACGGTCAAATAATGATGAAAAACTTTGGATATGTTAATAGCTTAAGAGCATGTATATGCATGTCTCTTCTTAAATATGTGTGGTGGCCTATGTGATTTGCATGTTACCTGCTCACTGGTTCATACTTCATTCAAGTTTGTTGGACGACTTTGGGTTGGTGACAACGACACTAACCTGAAATCCTCTGTTTAATATATTTAAATCTGTTACCAATGCCATCAACGAAGATTTATTAGTCTATTTCATTATCTTGGGGGTTCGACTTAATGAATATGCTTCGATAACTAGTATACTATAGGGAGAGAATGTTATAGAGAGGGCATATGTTGTAGAGAGGGAAACATATGTAGGAAAGATAATATTTGTGGAGAGAGAATATATTACTATGAGTGAATATGTCTTAGAGAAAGAATATTGTGACGCGAAAAAAAAGAGAATTTTGTAGAGAGAATATATGTTGTACAAAGAGAATATATATTGTAGAGTGAATATATGTTGTAAGGAATGTTGTAGAAATATGTTGTAGCGAGAATATATGTTGTAGCGAGAATGCTCTTACAGAGAAATATGTTGTAGGTATTGTTTAAGAGAAAGAATGTTGCAGAGAGAATATATGCTGCAGAGGAAGAATGTTGTGGAGATAAATATGTTGTACAGAGAGAATAATGTA
Source organism: Chamaelirium japonicum (assembly GCA_947650365.1). Classification (NCBI taxonomy): domain Eukaryota; kingdom Viridiplantae; phylum Streptophyta; class Magnoliopsida; order Liliales; family Melanthiaceae; genus Chamaelirium; species Chamaelirium japonicum. The sequence continues at coordinate 55,614,457 of OX393560.1, forward strand.
GAAAAGATATATAAAGTGAGAGAATATCACAGAGTAAGTTGTAGAGAGGGGATATATGTTGTAGTGATAGTATATATTTAGAGAGAGAACATAGTAGAGAGAGAATATTGATTGTGGAGAGAATATATGTTGTGAGATTTTCTGTATAAGGTTTTTTTATCATATATCATGCAACTGGATTGGTACATGAATGCGGAAATTCCCCAAAGAGATTGTGATTCAACATATAGATATAAAGACCCCAAGTAATTACTAATTAAGTATAATTTATTTTGTTATTCTCCAGATGTACGACATGGATCCAGTCATGGAAGACGCATGATTTAGGAAAGGAAATTGGCCATGGTGATTCTTGGCCTTACATGCTTCGCTTCAAACATCGAGCGTAACTTGAGTACGTATGAGATGTTAAGATCCGTTTACCAATCTAGCAATTCTTATGTGTTAATTGAATTGGAATGCACTTTAAGTTTTAACACAAAAATTTTAACCTTTCAACTTATTACGGAGAAGTAAAATCAGTTGGAGTAGAAGAAACTCAACGACCTAGTGTTCATGACTTCATGCAATACAACCAAAAGCTCCAAAATCTGCGGGCTGCCCCTTTCTTCTCCTCTAAAACTGCGATCATCTGCACCAGCATGGAGTACTTTAATGGATAATTATGTAAATAGTTAATATCCAATGAAAGGCATAATAGGGCATCGTTGAAATGAACGCTATATATTTCTGATATGAAAACATTAAATATCTCTGCAAGAAGACTATGCGAGAAATATTAAAGAAACAAATATGTAGAACATGACCCTGTATTTCCTTGACCATTGACATGACAAAGACCTTATTACCGCCACACCAAAAACAGATGTTTAATTAAGTTCTCATTTTCCTCCTTTAAACTGATGCCGTGTAGAATGTTACTCAAGTCCTCAGCTTATGCAAATGTTTCAAACTTGAGAGGCTTTTTGTATCCAGTGTTAGTCCTGTGTTCTAGCTGAAACTTTTCCCTCGTACCATCTTTAATGAAATGAACCTGAGTTTCAAAGTTCTTCTTTAATCATGAAACAGAGGCTTCTTTGCCTCTTGTCAAACCTATTTATTTTCGACATGCTGGTTCTTCCTGTGGCATTTTAAGCTCATCCAATAAGTTTCTAAACCAAGTTGCTCGGCGCACATGACGTCGTTGCAAAATAGAAAGCTTCACAAGGTAAGTGAACTACAACAATTTGCTTCTCTTCAAAACCTGAGTGCATATGGTAGTTGATTCAACATGCTTATCATTGTCGTTAAAACTAGCATGCTTTCAATTCATCAGATGATGGAGAGAACAATCCAAACTCATATGTACCTTTTATATAACACAATAGAAGTATGAAATCCTTGGTGCTTTTACTCGGTAACTAGTTCAACTCTGTGAAGATTGAAGAATTAGTCCAACCTCATGCATGTTAGATCCCTAAACATTCCAAACGTACTTCTGTTGTATGATGGATGTGCAGTTCATAACACTTTTCCAGGCAAGTTCCACATTCCACCAACGTGCCAATGAGATGAGAGTTTTCCATATTAAGGTTCTCCATAATCTTTTTTCCATAACATGATATCTGAACTTTACTTCAATTAGCAAAATGTATGACAAAATGCTCATGGCATCATATTAAAGTTGTCTTGTAACCTCAATTATGAATGTGCTTCCTTTGACGATCAGAAAGTCATCAAGAGAAAGCCAAACATACATATTGTGTTAGTTTCCTTGTATGGAAAGCATCTATGAGTGCATTTAGATAATACAAATTATACTATAGACTGTGTATTCTCTATTATAGTACTCTACACTCTAGTGCTTGTTTTACCCCATAATTAGCCTTCTTGAACTATATATTTTATTCCTTGGCAGTTTGTTTTCATAGAACTATGGTTATTTAGCATAAACCTCCTCTTTGCAAAAACAATTTCAAATGTTGAACTAGAATGTCCGAATTATTGGTGAGATGTGTTATATATTCCGTGCAGGTAGGGAAAAACTTCATAATAATCAGTGCCTTGTTGTTCTGGACATGCAAGACAAGCTTCACTTTAAGCTTTTTCAATATATGCTCTTGCATTCTTATTCACATGGCACACCCATATGATTTTAGTTGCTTTATGTCCTTGTGGAAAATGTTGAGTTGTGTAGTGGATTGTGTACATATACATATACTTGTGCATGTTCGGAAGGTGAGTCTTGCAGGTAGTGATATATTGTACAAGTCTTTTGTCTTTTTTCATTATATGGTTTAGCGTCATTTCTTAACCTGGTACTTGATGCAAAATCAGATGGACCACTTTGACTGTTTTTGCCCTTCGGGAAAATTACCATTTTCCACTGTAGATTTTATGTTTTATGCCCATGGATGTGTTTTTTCTTGTTACCTTTCCATCACCCGTCTCCAGGCCTCGATCAGACGATGGAATCTTAGTTTGTATTAGTGCACATACATGGAATGTCCCACCAATATGAATCTAAGTGTGTGCATAAACCAACTAGGCTAGGCTAGGATGGTCCTGACCAGATCCCAGTTGGACTCAACCTATTTGGTTCAGATCTGAACCCGTTTGGATTTCCCATTGGACTTAGTGTCATTTAAATCCTAATTGGATTCTTTTGTGGAGACTCGTTTAGATGCTTGACTTAAGTTAATTGGATTACATATTAAAACCCAATTAGATCCCAATTAAGTTAAATGGAACTATACAGAAGAACTTTGTTTGATCAATGACTTTTTTCATTATCAAAATATGCATGTCACCTCTTAAGCCGCAAAATATGATAAAAAAAAACTCCTTGTAAGTGATGGTCTGTAGTTGTTTACTTGCTTTCCCCTTTGGTAATTCATCCTACTTCTTATCCAATCTTCTTAGTCATCTGCTACCTCCTCCACTCTTGGATATTTTGCAAATTCTGCACATCATCAAGGTGCAAATTTGGATTGTATCCCCCCTCTTTTCCCATAAACCGTCCTACTTCTCGTGTTATTCTTCTTAGATGACCTTTTACCTATTTCAACCTCTTCATCTCTTATTTTGGTACTGTTTTGGGCCGAAAGTTTCGTTGAAGACACTCGGGGGGAGCGGTCTTGGGATATCCACACTTCACCTTTATCATCTTCTCATGATATATCCTTTCTCTGGGTTTAATCTTTCGTGAATCTTTTGCTGTAGATTTGAACTGCTATTCGCTAGAACGCCATATCTATATTTTGATCTATCAAGAGCAACTAGCTTCAAACTTTTAGATGTAACTTTATTTCCTTTACCTGATATTGTTACTTGCGGATGGTTTTGTGCTTGTTTTAGCTTCATTTTCCGGGGTAATAATAGTAAACAAGTCAAATTAAGAGTCTGAACCATAAAACCCATCAAACATTCAAGTTGAGGGCGAAACCTTCAATGCTTTCCTTGATATCCAATTCTGGACAGCAAACAAACGCTTGATGTTGTTCTCCAAATATGAACCAAAAGACCTCTGACAGTATCCAAGCTCAAGCAGTCAGCACCACATGCCCCAAAGCCTTGCACCTCCAATTTCCATCACTTTTGTGCCTAGTGCATCCAAAATCCGAAAGCAGAGCATAAAAACCAGAAACCTATTGTACGAAGCACATCCTACCCATATCATCGTTACATCATTTGGTACCAGAGCCCACATTGGCTTGTTTGGGTAAGATTTCTACATATTATTGAGATTGTTGTATTTGTTGCCCTTAGAGATATAACTGATGGAAATTAGGTTGCACCTGCACTAAATTTTGAAGCCCATATGAGCCCAACTGATGGACCAGTTCAGACACGGCACGTTTCTATTTTAAATGCAGATTTTTGTTAATTCAAATGTATTTTTATCATATTTTTAGGCTTAATTTCTGCACATGTCAAAGCCCATGTTTTAAAGGTTTCTAATTGTTTTAGGAGTTCTAAGCCTATACCCCTATTAGGAATATAAATCCTATGAGTTTATGTTTGGTTGTTTTATGAGTCCTAAGTCCATACCTATTGGGAATGTCAATACAAAGGGCCTCAAAGCTTTACTTTTGCTTGAAGGTTTATAACAAGGGCCTCGAAGCTTTACTTTTGATTTCATGAATGATGACTGAAATTATGATGAAGCTTATGGCTATGGAAATTGTTGTGATGGTTCTTCCGGATGGCCAGAGGCCTATGAATACCCGGCAAGAGGCTGACGACGAAAAGTCGTAGGATGAGATACCTTGGTAATTATCTCCTTATCTCCTTCTATTTCTCCAATATTCTCTCTTCTATTTTTTTAATTTATAAGCATATGTGGGTACGGACCGTACGATTTTTTGGAGCAAACTCTACCGACAAGATCGGTTTGATGGTACGAAGGGAGGAAGTATTTCCTTTCTTCTTTTCTCCTACTGGTGGAAGATACAAGTTGTTGATTCTCGAAGAAGGTGTTGATGGCATGTTCCTAAGATCTCGAGTTGAACTTCCTGAATGATTGAGGCTACTAGAATGGATAGTTTGTCTTCGGGAGGTGAACGAAGCGTAGCCTCTTATTCTTATGGATAGTTGGCACTATTGAGTCGGTTTGGATAAACTTCTTGGTTTGCTCAGAGATGGTTTCTTTGTTTGGAAGAAGTGTCTTGGCGTGTTCCCTTCTTCGAAGGCGTAATCAGGTTCTGTTAAGGAAGGGGGGAGGACTTCAACCATATTCTTATCCCTACTGGGTTTGTCCATATCTTTCTTCTTCAAGTTGGTATACGCCCTTCTTCCGAAGGGGTTTCTTGTCTTCGTGATGCTGAGTGAGGGGGGTGGATATTTTAGGTACCCCAGGCCACAGCATGCATTAATCCCCATAACCTGAAGCCATCATTACTATTGACCAAAACCTTCAAACCCCATTAATAGAAAAAATTATGTTTGTTATTTTTTGAAAATCTGCACCTTGTTTTATTGATAACTTTCATTTAGTGGTCCGTTTAACCTCAAATTTAGATCAAATCTTCATAACACCAAGACCAACACCAGCACCAATTTTCATCCCCATTCGACTACTAGATCTTCGTCAAACAATCCAATACTAGCTTGCTATGTACGAAATTCACACGTTCCTAAATTCCCATACTTCATATAGAGCGAGAGCCCTTTTGTTTTGGTGGAATCCATCACCCATCCCTCATCAAGAACATTAAATTTTTTGCTGGTGAAGGGGCAAAATTCGGAGTTCTGGAAAAAAAAGAAGGAAAGTTCGGAATGAGTTTTGCAGAAATTTGGAAACATAAAGCATAAAATTTATTATATTCAATTAGCAATTTTATATAATAAATATCAAAATTTATACTTATAATTATAATAAAATGAGTATTGTATAAAATTAGTTAAACTCAAGACAAATTCATAAAATTCATGAATAATTTGGGAGCTATTCGGGAATTCCCTGGACCTCCGAACAATTCGGAGAATAATTTTATGCCTTTAAGTTAGTGAATTATTTGTGAATTTTAAAAAATTCAGAGAACATAATTACTATGTTTAAAACACAGGATATACTGCAACAAATCCCTTTTGACTATCCTAAAGTTGACAAGATAAAAACACTTAGAAAAAGCAGCAAACATTGCCTATAAGAAGATTTACAAGAAAGAAAAGCAAAGATTACAAACAGAACACCACGAGACTGAACAAAAGATATAAACTTAGGAACTTAATGGATAATTCTTGAAGACTTGTGGAACAATTAAAGGCTAAGGAAAAACCTTATGCCTCCAATTACTATCAATTTGGTGCCTAGCGTATCCAAAATCAGAACCAAGGGTATAAAATTCAGAAACCTATCATACGAATCACATTCTACTCAAATCCTTTTTACATCATTATAATTTACTTCAATCACCATTCCTGACCCACCTCCTCTCATTTGTTCTCTAACCTTTATTCCTTACTCAGAATTTTTCTCCAATTTCTTTGACTTTCCCTTCAAAAGCTTGGTAAAACTTCCTTTGGCCTCCTTTACCTTTATTCTCCCATTTATAGCTTTTTTCCTTTTTCGTTCCTTGGATTTTTTAGACTTCAGATTCAACCACTGTCCATCTTGTTATTATTCATGAACAATTCTGTCTGCTCTTATTGTTCGTAAACCATCTCTTAATTTTTCTAATTTAGCCCCTATTTACTTAATTTGATCCTTATCTGCATATTTTAAGTCTTTTTTGGCTTTTTAAAATTATTTTTAGCATTTATACTGTCTTTTGTTGTATTTTTTTGTGGCTTGTAGTCCCTTATTTTGCCTTTAATTTCGTTCTTTAGTGCATTTTGTGCCTAGCATGTTACTCTTGATGAAATCACCCTTCTTTTGAGTTATGTTGACCATATTTGAGCTACTATTCCTTTTTTTTTTTTTTATGTTCGAGACATCCATTAGGGGCTTTCTACTTTATTGGGGTCATATCCTTGTGAAGTTGGCTTATTTCGGCTCCTAGCTTCACTGTCTTTTCATTTAATGGAATCGCCCTTTGCTCGAATTTTTATTATTTTTCTTCTTTGGGTTTGCATCTCTTCTAGGTTGTGTTGTACTCTTGTATTAGTTGCTTGTTCGTTTCTTTTGTCCCTCTGAGGATCTGCCTAAATGTTGCACTGATTGTCTTACCTTAGGGTCACTTTATATTATCTTGGCAAGCCTTGCCGCCGCCTTCTGTTGTGCTTTCTCGCAGAGGTGTCGTCTCATCATTAGTGGCTTCTTTTGGTAGTTGAAAGTCTTTCATCTTAGTGATTGTCGTAGTGATTGCACTTCACTTGGCCACTCCAACATCACGTCACATCTTCGTCTATATATACATCATCCTGCTCCTTTTCTTTGCATTAGGCAATGTTCTTCTCTTGGGAATTGGATTTCCCAGGAAATGGTCTCATTCGTATGTGATTTCCATAACAGGGCCTGTGCGGTTGCTTGTTCCCTGGGAAATGGAAGCCCACTTGTTGAGAAATGAAGTTTCTCAACAAACAACAAACATCTTAGATTTGTAGATCCCGCTGTATATGTACAGTGTCCTGTATTCATGTGTATATATACTTGCACACTGTATTCTTGTATTCTCATCTATATGTTAGTCATGTACATAGTATTATTATGTATAGGGCTATATATCGCTTGGTTCGTGTGTGGTGTCGCATCATTGTGATGCAAGTTATGTGAATGTATGACTGTCTCATGTGTTATTCTTTTCAATGGTCTGAATACCATTGGGGTTTGTATAGATCATCGCTTGCAATCTTCTCTATTTATGTATAAACTCCTGTCAAATTGATATTTACATATAGCCCCCTCAAATCATCCAAATCTTACATATGGACCCCTGCAGGTAACCAACATCCAAAACGAGATAATATTTTATATTTTACCCTTGGTATTTATCTAAATACCCCTCCGGTGAGCTTGTAAAGCATAGTAAAGGATTCAATGTTAAGGAAACATTCCCCCAATGGGGCATGGGAAAATTAGAGAAAGTTCAAAATGAGTTCAACAAAATTTTGGAATCATAAAATAAGAATATATAATAATACAATACCAATTTTATATAAATAGATATCAAATTACATATTTATAATGAACATAAAATAAAGGGTAAATTACACTTTGCCCCCCTAAAGTTTTGATAAAAAACACTTAACCTCCCTATAGTTAAACTGCATGTTGCCCCTTCAATTCAGTTTTGATCAGATAAAAAATACCGAATTAGGAAAATTAAGTAGTTGACTAAAAGGGTATTGTGCTAACAATTCAAACTTTAGGGAGCAATTTGGAACAAAATAAACTACAAGGGGGTTACTTGTTTTTTAGCTAAACTTCAGGGGGGCAAAGTGAAAATTACCCTAAAATAAATGTTATAAAAAAATATAAAAATTCGTGAATTATTTGTGAAACATGTGAATAGTAAGTGGATTATTTGGTAGTTAGCCGGTACATGCCCATACCCTTTCGGGTTTGGTCAGACCCTACCCATACCCATTCGGGTAGAAGAGGGTCCATACCCAAACGGGTTTCGGGTTTTGGTTTGGGTTTCGGGTATGAATTGGGTATAATTTTGCCTCTTTATCTCCATCATATATGCAATTATTTGAGGGGAAAAAAAATCAAGGTATTACAATGCTATATTAAGAAGCTCTTTTGGTTTCTTATTACAGTGGTTTTAGTAGAGTATAAGGTTGGGTAGGGATATAAGCCGTTAGAATTTAGATATACGACAATGAGATATACACAACTAGTTAAGAGGGGCAATTGGGTTTCGGGTATGGGATACCCATACCCGAAAGTTAATCGGATAGAGTTCCTACACCCATGACCTACCCAAACTATGTTTTGGGTATGAAATTTGTATCCATACCCAATGTTTTCGGGTTGGGTTTTTGAAGTCCATTGCCACCTTTATTCACTTGTTTTCGTAAATTATTAAGGGGGAATTAGCAAGAAGCCCACCTTAGAAATCCTTTTTTAAGCAGAAGTCCCGACCATCTTTTCATTTCAGTTGAAACCCTTTTTGGACGAAAATACTCCTCACTTCGCTTCTAATTTAGAAGTGAATGCCACTCCCTCCTCCCCCCAACCCCTGCTGATCCCGCCGCCGCCGGACCTAACCGGACCCCACCCCACCCCCGCCGGACCTAACCGAACCCCCCCCCCCCCGCCCGCCGAACATAGACAGGCCATGGGATGAACCCTAGACCTCCGGGAGACGCCACAGTCCGGTGCTAGCATGAAGACTGCCACCCGGCGGCAGGACGAACCAACCACCACCACCAGGCGTGAAACTGGAGCACTCTCAGCACTTAAAGAAGCTCTGTCACTAATCAAAGAGATGTTCCCAAAGGCACTAGTCTCTGCAAACCACAACTGCAAGCAGACACACAGCATGTAACACATTACCCGCAAACATTAACACCATTACCGCTTCGAGTTCCGACGAAAATCACAGATCTGATGACAACCATTCTTTTGCTCATTAAACCAAAACACAAGCTACGAGTTTGTCCTTCAAAAAAAGACCTAAAAACAAACAAAACATTTGGCTAACTCTTCATCCAACCCATCCATGCATAACACATCAGTTGGATTGCCATGGTAAACTCAAGCCACCCCAAAGATACATGTAACCGAGGTCGAGCCAGGCTAAGGTCAAGTTGGTTTCCGCATGTTTCGACCAGCACGAATGACTTCATCCACCAGCAGCAACTGGGCGGCGATGACAGGTCTGCAAAAAAAAAAAAAAAACTCGAAAATGATTGCAGTAGCAAGTTAACCGCCCAACAATCACAAAATTTCAATTTATTTTATTGCATACCCAGAGTTGATGATTTGGCGCTTCACCGAGTAATTGTCGAAGATACCCTCCATGTGGGGATCGATCAGGTCTCCGAGTAATTCCATTGATCAACGAAAAAAAGATCGGTTCATTTTTTTTTTTTAATCTTCAGATGGTGAGTAAACAGAAAGCAATACAAACAAAACCGGATGGAAATCTAACCGTGAGAGCTTAATGAGGCGCACTGATAAAACTGTGTTAATCTAGCAGAACTAAGAAACAAAGCTTAATCACACACTATTGTGATTGTGTTACAAATAAAAGCGTATCGAATGGAAAATTTGGAGGAAAATTTAGACAATTGCACATAACCCCTTCAACATTAGTGGTCCAATCAGCTAGTATGCTGTCATGATGTAAAGAAATACTCACAAATTCCACCATGATCACCTGTTTTGTTGTTAAAAGTTTGATCACAAATAACATCCTTTGAAGATTATAGCATTCTTGTCAAAAGGAATCAAAATTTGATCTGTCCGTTTAACCAATCTCTTTCTCACTTTTTGGTGTTGTATGGGGCTCATTAACATGATAAATCATCAAACACGACACAACAGCAAGCTTCATACCCACCACATAGGTGTGGCTAAGGAGCTACTCTATGTGACTGACAGAGTTCCAAGAAAGAATTAAGCAAAGGTTACCCGATATGATGTGGATAGTAAAATTAATAGGTCGATAAATAGACGGACATAAGTGGCAAGAGTGATGTTGGTCCAAAACCTCCTACTTGGGATCGAGTCTCACATTCCTTCTGTCTATTTAAGGCAAACTTGATACTATAACTTAAGCCTCAGAATTCCCTATGTACTACTTTTGACCATGTAATATCGATCCATCTTTGCCCTTCTTCTATCCAAACTTGTATTTACAGATATCGGTGTGTGGAGGGAATTATTTGCAGCAATTTAGCAGGCGAAGTTTAATTATAAATATTCAAAATCTTGGAGTGCAACTACATCTACTAAGTGAATTTATATGGAATCAACCGGTTAACTAATCGGTCATGAGGTGATGAGAAAATTCGAAGCCTAAAGTTCCCCTTCAAATCCTGGACGAGCCCCATCTATTGACTCCCAACAGAAAACCTAGAATCTGACCACTAGTTGTCTGCCATAAGGAGTCCTAGAAGGCCGATCACTAGTTAGCTCTCACAGGAAAATACCAAGGCATGCCGACTGCTTCCTCTTCATCTTTATCCAGGACTCAATCCCAGAGGATCTAGACTTCTAGGAGCTCAGACCACCCTATCAATAAATAAAGGGGCCGGTCCCCATGTGATAATGCCAGTCACTTGAGATAGAGAGAATGAGAGGAAAAAGTGACGAAGAGAGTTTTTGGTGGAAAGAGGCCCACTAATATTGGTCCAGAGGTTTGTGAGGTATCTGAAGTAAGATTACTAGGTTTATCGAACCCAACTCAGTTACCATCTTTCCCAAAACTGCGTGGGTACAATCACCCTGACTTCATGTATTTCTTTACCTTTGATGTACTTCATGATTTGGTAACGATGTGGATCAAAATCTGGGGTTCCCAATGTTTTTAAATCTTATGTGAGGATCTGGTACAACAGTTATCAGAGCAATATTTCCCTACAGTGCATGCATCAATAGAACATCCAATAAGATATGCATTTGTAGTCTCATCTATATCAAAGATCACATCAGAAAAATATAAGTTTAGCTTCTCAAAAGATTTATAAAAAAAAAATAGAGAAGTACAATCAATCTAATGTTACAATGGCAAGTGGAAACATATAGCACGGCAGCAGAACAGATGTCATACGCAAAATTTGGCTCACAGCAGAAATAGTGAGAGAGCTAAAGTATAAAAACTGGATGGACAAAATAAGCATACAACAAAGTTACAAAAATTAACATACAACAGTGCCGAGGATGGTCAACATGAATAGCAATAAAGATGGCGGCTGATCAAAATCTCACCAGGATAATAGCTTCATCTTCAATCGTATTCTTGACAGATCTCAGACCATCACGAACAGCATCCTTAATTTGAGCAATCGTATGATCATTAGGTCCTGCATGAGATATGACGACAATGTCAGTGAATAATTTGCTGAAAAATACAGATATGATCTTCGATTAAAACTATGTTTCTAATAAATGTGACAGGAATTATCATAAAATATTAGACGGTAACAAAAAAAACCTTTGATCAATATTGTACAAGAATTAGGATTTTTCATATTCTCCACAAAAACTGTACTTCTCTTCCCCAAGGATATGCTCATAAACAAGCCCATCCCATCCAAGGGAGTCTTCACTACTCAGGTTTTCAACAGAATTAAAAGCCTCTCCGCCACATGCTAACACCAGCCTTTCCATATTTCTCCTCTTTGATCTTCCAAGGCCAATTATCTATAAATTGCAGATGTAAGAACAATATAGAGAACTCGGTACATGGTTATTCATAAGGGACTCAGAAGCATAAAAAGATAATTCTTTCACAAATAGCCTCTAGTGCTCTTAACAACTTATTAGAGCAGCTGCTGTAACAGTCGGGTTCTTGTACAGTCGGATCGGGTTGTGTGTGTACACATGTACTCATATATTGGGCTTCAGTCCCTCAATGAGAACCATTCTATTCTCTCCAAACCCTAGCCGTCATCTCCTAGCATGGGGAGTGCCATTCAAATTGCTAGCAACCCGGTTTTTCATGAGCGAACCAAATACATCGAGGTCGACTGTCATTATGTTCGGCAGGAGTTTCTTGCAAACATCATCTCCTTGCCGTTCATTCCCTCGACGAAGCAGACTGCTGATTTTCTCAGAAAGCCCCTGACGATTGCTAGATTTCGTCATTTTATAAGCAAACTCTCGGTACATGATCCACCGTGAGTTTGTGGGGGAGTGTTAATGTATATACCGGGTCGGGTTCTTGTACAGTCGGGCCGGGTTGTGTGTGTATACATGTACTTATATATTGAGCTTCAGTCCCTCAATGAGAACCATTCTATTCCCTCCAAACCCTAGCCGTTATCTCCTAACACAACACATGAAAGACAGAGAGATTGTCCACCTTACCTAATAAACTTCACATGGCAAAATAATGATGTCTAAAAATTGTTTAATGCCTAAATCCAAGTTCTTCATACTGATTACGAAGTCATACTTGTTACATACAGAGAAAGTTGTGTCATGAAGAAGCACACAAGTAAATTTGACACTAAATAAAAATACTACATCAACGGTATAACTCCTATGTCACCTTCAAATCACTCATGGAACTCTACACTAAAGTCATACCTGTAAGTCAGTAAAATCATCATCTCATTGCTCTCACGACCCAAAGAGAATACAATATCACAACAGTTGACCGATGCCACTAAAAATTCTGACCACGTATGGAACCTTCAAGAGACTCGATCTTAAGGGTCATACACGGGAGAATCCAACATAAAACAAGTAACACCTACATTCCCCTTCGGATTGGTTTCTGTCTTCGAAGCAACTATTAATTGCAATGATAGAGCCATAGTTTTCTACAAATCGAACTATGCGACAGATGCTTAGGAAATTCACGCATATTTCTTATAGAAGCATCATTGTGTATGAATTCAAAGCTAGGAAGCACGAACACTTCCCAAGGCCTCCCGTACCCGTGTCGGACATTGACACTTGCCGGACACTCGTCGGACACGCACCGAACACGCATGTGCCGTGTCCCACGTGCTTCCGGGAGCTGGACAAGGTCGGCACTTGCCGGATACTCGTCGGACACTCGCTGGACACGCACCGGACACGGCGGGTTGTTTGATATAGGGTCGGGTCACAAGCTGCCTTAGAAGATTAGATAGGTTGAAGCCAAAACTGAATCGCAATAGTTCTTTTGCATGTCATTTGGGCCTGAGTATAATTCACTTGTCAGGCTGGTTGTAACGGACGGTTACAATTCAGTTTTGGCTTTAACCTATCTGATTATCTTAGTTTTCAGATAGGTTGAATCCAAAACTGAAACACAACCATTCTTTTTCATGCCATTTAGGGCTATATGTGATTCAACAATCGGGTTGGGTGTAACTAATGGTTGCGATTCAGTATGCATTAAATTTTCATTTTAGTTGTTTTCTATAAGATTTTTTCGGTTATTGAAATATATATGAATTATGAACACACATAAAATATAAATAAAAAATAATAATTTATTTTTCCGTGTCCCCGCCGTACCCGTGTCCTCTTTTTTTAGGATTTGCCATGTCGGCGTACCCGTATCGTGTTGTAACCATGTCCCCGTACCAGTGTCAGTGCTTCTTAGCTTCAAAGCCATTTGAAAGCTGATTCACTGCCCAATGTGTTAGAAGTGTTCTAACATTGAAAATCCTAATGGATTGAATTCCATAATGTGTTCTTTCAAAGTGTTGTTGAAGACAGAAATCATCAATACCTTGATCCAACTGAGTAGCCTAAAGCTTAAAGGACAATCCCGTTTTTCGCTTAATGCAGCAAGCATGAAAACCATAGTTAAAGGCAATTCCTTACAAGTAGTGGTGTGCATATTATAGATAAGAAGATTAGCCCTTTAATTATTATTGACACTACAAAAGTCCCCAAATGATCGTGGCACGAATACAACTCACACTAGATGAAAACCTTGAGTCAAAGAGGAGGGGAGTAAAGGATTGACTTTAGATCTACTCCCAAAATATCTTCTCTAACCTTGACCTAAAAGAAGAGGCAAGCCTATATATAGGGTGTATCACCCAGCCATCAGATCTAGCCATCCAACGGTGTGTAATATGCCAAGAAGGCTGAATTCGGCTCCAGGTCTAAAGGGGTTAGGACCGCATAATTGACACTATCTGGGCCGCAAGGAATCTCACGGTCTTGACTTAGGTCGGGGCTGCAGACCCAAGTTGGACACCACTCCTCACTGGTGGTCGGGTCGAACCGGTTCGGACCGTGACTTGTCACAGTCCGGACCACAAATGTCACAGTCGAAACAACAGTGGGAGTAGGCATTCTAACATTTACGCAGATTTGCCAAGTGTGGATCCTGTCCTAGGCAAAACCATATATCTGTAAAAAATGTAATTTTTCAATACAAGAAATCCAAAAACTCCGCCGAACCAGGATTTTGAATATAAAGCATTTTTGAATAGGCAAGAACCTCGAAAGACGTGAAAAAGATAATTCGATAAAACTGCACCCAAATCAATAAAATGATTTCGCGATCAAAACACAGACTAAACCCTGTACACCTGAGTGAATTAAATCATGGTACAAGCGCGAGTGGGTATGTGAGCTAGGTAGTCCAGTCTCAAGTCTCAACCTGATATTGTGCTGCATTGCAAAAGTCTTCAGTGAGTTGTAAATTCGCAAGTTGTCCTAACTCGCAAGTTACACAAACTTCACCGAGTCTCTTTGCACTCACAAACTTTGCCAACAAAAAGATGTTTAGTACATGCTGGAACACAGGGCACTTAACTTCTCGAGCTTCGAGGACAAGTTTGGGCTGTTAGATTTGATTAATCATGATTTCCAAACATTAGATCTTGACAAGTATAACTTCCAGTCGCCGAATGCTTTATAGAACCCCTGGATCACCTGTTGGAGGAGATGGACTGCTAGATAGAAACTTACCAGCGCCGCCGCCAGCATCGTTGAGGATAAGCAAAGGCTCGGATCACGTTAGATGGATCTAGATACGGACATCATTTGCCTAGTTTATCATCAATTTATGTTTCTTTTATGTAATGGACTTTTTATGGGCTGATGATATTGGGATTTATTAGTGAGCCTAGTTATCATTATCTTGGTTTTTATTTGCATTTTTGTCACTTTTAATTTCAGTCGTTAGATATTTGATCCTATGGACTATGTTTAGCAATTATGTTCCTTGTGCTTTTTTGGAAGAGTTCTGGGGAGAAATCCTTTGAACCGGAGTGAGTCTGACGGGTGCAAGGCCCACTATCATCTTTGTTCTTTCTCTACTGTGTAAAACCTCTTCTGAAACCTGCTTTAATCATTGATCTACAACTAAAACCAAATCCACATCAATCCATCACCCAAATCATGTTAGATCCATCAAAACCATTGTTTTAAAATTCGGCGATACCCCCTAGGGCCCCTACTCCCCCGAAAACGGATACCTCTGCTGTTAATGACCGAGCTGAACATGGTATCATGTATCAACCGTTACGCACCATAATCTGCCAGTATGCCCGAGTTCAACTCGTTATAATTTTTTTTAAAATTCGGTGATACCCCCAACTCCCTCGGAAATGAATACCTCTCCCGTAACGACCGAGCTGAACATGGTATCATGTATCAACTGTTACGCACCATAATCTGCCGATATGTCCGAGTTCAACTCGTTATAAATTTTTTTAAAAATTTTGTTTCCAATTTTTTTTTTTATAAAAACAGTACTAGTTTCAGTTGAACAGACCAATATTGAGATGTGCCAGCGGGTACAACTCAATCCGGGACTGATCGGTACCGGTACGTGTATTTTAAATCTTTATGAAAACACATCGACTTTGATTACCAATCCTTTAATGAAAACCTTGAAATACCTATAGTTGAACCTTCAAACCTACCTTAAACCCATCAAACCTGATTTGTTTTTTACGAAACAAAGTTCCCTCCAATCCTTTATAAACCCTAGACTTCCACGTGCAAATCCCTAATTTCTAACTTGGAATCAAATCCCAATTAAACCTAATTCCTAATCTGGACATCCAATTGAACCCAATTCCAAATCAAGACGTCCAAATAGCGTAATCCTTTGATATCTCAACATCCAACAATCAAGTCACTACCAGACCTTTACCCTAGCTTCCCTACATCCAGGCCTACCTACCCATTAATTTTCAACCCGGATTGAAAATATGACTTTGGTGAAAATGCCAAAATACTTCTTCGTTGTCCTGAAAATCGGCAACTTCTCAAACTCAAGTCTTTCACCTAGAGAGAGAACTTATGCTTTTGATCGGACAACCCCGTTCGTCCTGCATCACATGGGATTTAAGGTACATCGGAGCACCAAGGAACACATGCGGCGGATATCGATCTCCAACTTGAAAACTGAAAACATTAATGGTGCCATGAATTTAAGCACGACCCATTATAGAAAAGGAGTGTGGTCTAACGAAGTTCAGCCCACTTATTTGTCAAGTAAAACCAATTATGTTGAGTTGTCAAATATAAACATGACATACTATATAGCGATGCCACCCTCGAAGACAATGGTTGCAAAATTGAAATATCAAAGTGTCATACAAGGGATGCAAAAATGGAGTCACTAGGAGAAAAGGAAAGAGTTGGTAGTTTTGAAAGACATCTAGTGCAATGCAAAGGACATAGAGAGTCAGAGAGACCACTTAGGACACCATTGCGAGCAAACCTATGGGACTGTTGAATACATCGCGAACATAAGGTTCAACAAGTCAACATGGGAGGAGGTGACAACAAGCATGATAGAGCAGAAATGAAAATTTTTAAACAATCTATATTTAGAGCTCTTCGGGCCTATGATCTCTCTCATTCGAATGGATCTCTTGCACATGGCAAAAGGTTGCATCAATGTAACAGGTACCGTTATGATCAATAAGAACAAAAATATATCCAAATACATCTTTGGAACATGCATAAGAGACAAAGAAACATGTAACATGTACATAAGGATAAGACTTCCCAATGGAAATGCCTAGAAGAGATCGAGAGCCAACGAAAACGAAAAATGCAGTAGTCAAAAGGTGAGATGCAATTAAGTATACTAGCGTCTCGAATCATGACAGCATGGAAATGAATCAAGGATCAATGCTATGTAGAATGAGCAGTAGGCTCTATAGTAGTAGCATGAGGCGACGCAGTAGTAAAGAGAGCATATTGTATAGCAATGAGAGAGTTCATTGTTGTTGATGTTTCCTCCACTGTGCAAGATGAGGGCAGCCTCCAGTTAGATGGCCTCACAACATCACCAATGAAAAAAGGTCTTAGAAGAAGCAGAAATGCTGGAGTAGGTGCATGTCGACGCATGGTCTGAGGTAGTGCGCGCAACCAGTTAGCAGAACTCCACAACATGCATGCATACCTTCGGTTAGGCTTGGGCTGCACAAGGCTCAGCGCATATCCAAAATGAAATCTAACAGTACATATGTAGCTCTGTAAATACTTACATAGTTACATGCACAAACAATTATTTGCAAATCATACCAGCAGTAATCAATTGTTTATAATAAATACGAATGACTCGGATTTGAGATGCAAAGACCAGTAAAGAATACACAAAACTCTAGATACATATCATATTGTAGCTCTCAAAATACACCAACCCCATGAAAATAACATCTCAAATGAAACTAAAATGTTTTCCTTTTGCTTTGAATCACATATAAAATATTATAGAAAATGCCCTCCCTTATTGCTGAAATGCCAGGATCTCCTTTAGACTTGCTTGTGTAAATGTGGGCAAGGGCAATGATGTATAGGCCTATTTGTGTAAATTTTGGGACTTTTTCTTCTCTTGAAAGATGGCTAAGAAACATGTGTGAACTGAATATAATCCTGTTTAATTCTTCCATAAAGCTGAATCAAAGGGTTCAGTAGATGAGGGCTTGATTTGGTTGAATCGGATCTAACTCCAATTAATCCAGCCGAACAGGATCTGCACCAAATCGATCGAACTGAATATAAACATCATATCCACACAGCAGACCCTGAAACTTTTGGCCTGTGGCAATTAAGCACATGCATGAGTTCAATGGGAAAACAAGATCAGTTTTGATTCTGAGAGAAAAAATGAACAATTTTTGTCTTGGCATAGTACATTGGAAAAACAACAAATTTCTAATCAAGGCGGCTTGCATTCCCTGCTATCACTTGATTCCTGTTGGAAGCTTTCAACTGCCGCAGCCTCCTGATGATCCTGAGCCGGCGTTGATCCGGGACAACCTGCCTTGCTCTCGCTCTTACTAGATCAGCATCTATCTTGGATTGCGGGCGCACAGCAAAGTCCAGGGGACATGGTTCCGGCCTAGAAGCACGTCGTGTAGAAGCATAGTCGCATACTGATCTGTGTCGACGACCCAGTGAAAAATCTGGTGCCAAATCATGCAGATCGCCATGTCCTGCAGCTCTAGTCGTCGCCATCTTCCTCTTCTTATCATCATAAGAGGGCAGGGGGGTTGTGTAGGACTGGAATATGGAGCGACTCCATTGATCCACTAGCTGTCTTGCAAGTTTCCTGTTCGCCGTGGTTTCCTCGTTGGATTTGGAGAGGAAGAGGAGTAGGCTCCCAAGTCGGCTCCTTTTGAGCTGATCCCTTCTGTCGGATCGATTCAGATCAATGGGAATGTCGGATAGCATGGTGAGTAGGGAGGTGCGGAGAGTGAAGTTGGGCAAGCTCCCGTCGGGCAGTGGGTGTAGCCAGTTGCTTAGAAGGGTGAGTAGGCCACCATCGAGGAAGTCGCTCTGGAGATTTTTGTTTGACACAGCCTGTTGAAGGCGTGAGAGGTTTTGCAGCTTCTTAATTGCGGGCTTGCTGTGGCGGTTTAGGTAGGCATCCGCTTCGGCTGCAAGCTGTAGCTCGGCAAGAACCCCTTCAACTGATGATGAAGAAGGAGGCTCCTCCTCCTCCTCCTCCTCATGAACTAGGCCGCAGCAGGTCTCCTTCTTCATCATGACCAGCCTCTTCTTCCTGGGCTTGGCTTCGTTGTCGTCGTCCACGGCCAGAACCGACTTGGGCGACCGCTGCTCCCTCCACCGAAGATGGGATGGGTGGTCGACTGTGGTGATCGATCGCAGAAAAACGGAAGACATCTTTGACGGCCCACAGTGATGTGATGAAGAAACCTCCATTTCAGGATCGATGGCGGCAAACCTCAGCCTCAGACTATGGTGATCGATGGCGGCAAATCTCAGCCTCAGCCAACGAACGAACGAACGAAGGCGGCAAACCTCAGACAAAACGAAGACGTGAAAGAAAGCTGAAGCAGAGAAACTAAAACCCTCCGCCGATGCCGCCGCCTTTTTATAGCCCAATCGGAATCCTATGTAACCACGGTTTCACCAGTAGGTCCCCCCTGTCAATCCGATTCTAACTTGGAATTAAAGTCGGTTTAGACGATGGATTTGGGTTTAGCACATATACTAGCTTATTAGGATTTTTTTTCTTTCTATTAGAACCTACTTTTAACTTAAAAAATAATAATTGTTGTCAAATCATTAGGCCTAATTTAGATTTTTAATTGAGATGGGAATCTGCATGAATATGTGCACTAGGCATTCGAACAACTATTCGGACTGCGCACTATAGGAGTTCTAACAGTTGTTCCGACTATAGGCTCAAATAACTCTTGACCATACTAGGCAGTCTGAACAACTGTTCGGATCCTCTGTTCATTTCTATCAATAGTCGTACGGACCGTTACTAGTTAATTCGTTCGACTTGAAACAAAGCGGTCCGGACAGTTCAAACTAAAAGAGCCACTCATCCGAACAATTGTTCAGACGACCTTAGTAAACCTTCAACACTGAAAAAAAATTCAAGTTTTGAACCTTATAGACCTGACACGCCAATTGTGCACGGATGCACTATCATTAGATCTACTAGGGCAATCTTGGCGAGTGCAGACATGCATCCACATCTGTGTTTCTGCACTCAAATCATTCCAGGTACTGAGGCGATCAACTTGAAAAATCCGAACTAAAAACTACGATCGATAAAGCTTAAGTCTGAAAAGTAGAAAACAAAAGAGGTAAATACCCGAAAAGAATTGCAAATACGAAGAGTGAATCACAATGAAATTGAAATAGTCCTAGCGTTTATTCATTTTTACTTTGTTTAAAAATAGAATATATAAAATTATTCTATGCTTTAATCTATTTTTTTTGTTTTCTAATTTTTGTCGAACTCTTTTTGAACTTCAAACTTTATACCGTTGGCTGTGTCACCGATTCTCATGCCCCCCCCCCCCCCCCCCCCTCTCCGATGATGGTGGAGTGCTATTTTATTTTCCAGATTTCTTTGTTTCGGTTATGTATTAAATTCTTCAGATACTTTTTCTTTCTGGTATAGATTGGGTGAGGTTTTTATCCGTTTTTATTAATTAATTTTAATGGACTTTTGTAGAGAAAGAAGAAGGGTTAGTCACTTACGCATGCTAGCATCTCATGATTTATCATCGTCAGCCAACAATAATAAAGTGAATTGAATAATTCAAAAATGCTACCATTCATTGCCGCTTGATCAACATTCATTGCCGCCTAAACCCCGAGCTCGCCTGCGCCTGGCCTCCGCATCGTCGGTGCTGCTGTTGCTGCCTCCACCAAAAAAAAAAAAGGGGAGAAGAAGAGAGACGCCCCATGACCCCGCTGCATGCGACGAGGCTCGCGACCCCATCGCATTCAGGGGGTCGCGACTCCCTCCTCTCTGCATGTCAAACAAAAGATAAGAAAAAAAAAAAAACTTGAAACAGAGAAACGGACGGAAAGGGAAGAGAAAAAGAAGAAGATAAACCAGAGAAGGAAATAAGGAAATAAGAGAAAGAAAAAAAAAAGAAAAAAGAAAGAAAAAAAAAAGAGAAAGAAAGAAAGAAGAAGGTAGGTGAAGAAGGCGCGCCTTGCCTGAGACACCGCACCCTCCGCAAAATCAGTAATCTTCTCGTCTTCTCGAACTCCATGTGGCGACCACCTTCATTCTTCGCGTCATCGTCGGGAAGCAAGAAACCCTAGACGAGGAAACCCTAATCCTTTGTCTCCCGCCAAAGTTCCCACAAACAATGAGGGAAACAAAAAAGGGGGTTCCTTAAAAAGACCCCAATCCCACGCAAACCCGCAAGTCAAGTCCAAGTGCTATGCGTTTCACGCGGGCACACATAGCCTTGAGGGGGCATTTGTGGGCACCGAAATTAGCCCACGGGTCGAACCCGACCTGCATGCGAAACTCGGCCAGCACACAATGGCCCGCATACGAAACTTGGTCCGCACACAACGGCCCGGCCCACACACAACGGCTCACATGCAAAACTTGGCCCACACACAATGGCCCGCATGCGAAACTAAGCCCGCACACAACGGCCCACATGCGAAACTACACAACGGCCCGCATGCAAAACTTGGCCCGTACACACCGGCCCGCATGCGAAACCCGGCTAATACACACCGGACTCAACTCAAGCAAACCATACAATTGGGCCCACCGGCCCCTCTCTTGGGAAATCGTGCCCCCTCCCCCATGGAGAGGTATGGCCGACCATGAAGAAAAAGCGAAGAAAAGAAAAGGAAAAAAATATTAACCGCCTCAATGCGAGGAGGAGGTGGTGTGGCCGTCTATACCACCGTAGATCCACGACGATCCCTTGATCCGACGGACAAGATGATGTCATGTTGCCATGCAATCGGAAGGTGCAAAGATGGCTCGAATCCCAAAAGATCAAGCCACATCTTGCCCATAGCCATCCCCACAAAATAAGAAAACAAATCAAGGTTGTTTCCCCCAAAAGAAGGAACAATATCTTGATGGTTATGGGAAGAGATATTGGATTGATACACAAAATCACAGCCATATCTCTCCCAACCTCCCCCCTTTGCCAATAAATAGAAGGGGTGGGGGAAGGCATCAAAGGTCGGAATCTAGAGACTAGGGGTGGCAATGGGTCGGGTCGGGTCGGGTCGAGACATATGTATAAGGGCAAAACACCCAACCCGAACCCGACCCGTTTATTAAACGGGTCAAAAACTTAAACCCAAACCCGACCCGCCTAATAAACGGGTTGACCCGACTCGACCCGTTTAACCCGTTTACTAAACGGGTCGGGTCGTGTCGGGTCGGTTTGGCTTGGGTTGGGTCAACAGAACCCATGTAAACCTGTCGGGTTGGGTCAAGACAAGTCGGATTGGGTCGGGTTTGATCGGGTTGGGTCGGTGTATGCGCAGAAAAGGTACGGGTCGTCTTTATTGCGCAAAACCAGATTACAAGTGTGGCCGGGACCCGGGTGGCTCGGGTGTGGCGAGTCCGGGTTGCGGCGAGTGTAGATCAGGGGATTATGGGAGAGATCTTCTAGAGGATCCCTTTGATCCGCGTCTCCATGTGGTGTTCGTGCGAGAGCTCTGAAGGGGTTGCCTAGGACAGGGGTTTTTACAAGGTGAGGGCTTTTGAGAGGCTAAGGAATGTCTGCCGTTTCTTTGGTCCCTTCCGTGCTTCGCGCTTCCTCGGCTAGGGGGTCTTCAGCTTCGTTCCTCGGTCTTCGTGTCTTCCTCGCTCCTTGCTTGACCTCGGCGTCCTTGATCATCGGTTCGCGGCGTCGATCGTGCTTTTGGCGTCGGCTTTAGCTTTGGCTTTTTGGCTTTGGCTTGGCTTCGGCGTGGCTCTGGCTTTTGCTTTGCTTCGACGCTTGCGCTTGGACGTAGACGGGAGAGACTTGCGATGCTTTCGTTCTTCCGGACTTCACGTCGTATCGGCTAGAACGTGCGGTGCTTTTGCTCGTGGCCGGCGTAGTCGCTTGGCTTTGGCACTTGCGTTGCTTTGGCGCGGGCTTTACCGGGGCTTTTGCTTTGGCTTCTTGCGTGGGCTTTAGCTTCAGCGTCAACTCGGTCTTCTTCTCGAACGACGTGGGCTACTTCTTCGGTGCTTTTGACGGTTCGGGTGTCGGCTGAACTTCTCTTCTTCTCCGAGCTGCTTGGCGTGATCGGAGTCAAAAAATGCTTTCGAAGATAGTGGGGGTAGAACCGATCTCCGTGCGACGGTTGTGGCGTCGGCTTTTGTTGATGAAGACGGCGGGGGTAGCGACGGTCTCCGTGCGACGGTTGTAGCGTCGGCTTTTGTTGATGAAGACGGCGGGGGTAGCGACGCTTCAGGTAGTCTTCTCCAGGCTTTCTTCTTCGTGGATGGAGTAGACGTTTGTTGAAGGCGACGGGTTGATGACGCTTCGTTCCTCTTCCCCGGGCTTTGGAGCTTGATCGGAGTTGAGGGTTTGTTGGAGCCGACGGGGTGGTGCCGCTCCGAGCTTCTTCTCCGGCCTTTGCTTCTGGCGTCTTCGGAGTCGAAGGGTCTTCTTCTCCGAGCTTTCTTCTTCGTGCACGGAGTCGAAGTCTTGATCTTCGTGTGCAAGGGTCTTCACGGCGATGAGGGCTTTCAATGGACTAAGCCGATCCCGAAGGGACAGGCTTGCCCGTGCCTCGTGAAGCCTTGGGTCGATGAAGGAGCGTCTCCTCTTCTGCAGAGCTCCCGCACTTCGTCTTCAATCTTCGACCTCTTGAACCTTCCCCCACCCCCTCTATTTATAGGCAAAGGGGAGGGGAGAGAGATATGGGAAGTTTTAATTTTAAATCCCTTTAATATCTCTCTCATAATTACCCGGGATTTATTCATCCATTGATGAGGGGAATAACATTTATTTGTTTTCCTTTTCTGGCGGGGCTATTATGGCTGGATTTTGCACACGAAATCGATGGCGATCCGGCGCTTCTTCTTGTGCGTCGGATCGAGGGATCGGCGCAGATCCGCGGGTGAGTAGACGTCATACGCAACCTCCCCCCGCGCATGGCGGTAGTTCTTTCCTTTTCTTTCTCTTCTTTCCTTTCCTTTCCTTTCCTTTTTCTTTTCTTTCCTTTCTTTTCTTTCCTTTCTTTTCTTTTTCCTTGCAAGGCCGGCCGGCCCCCTATGGGGTTCGGATCCCTACTAGGGGCCGGCCCCCCATGGGGTTCGGGTCCCTAGTAGGGGTCGGTCGGGTGGGCCCCACTTGAAGGTGGGCCTGCCCGGTTACCTTGTCGGGCGCGAGTCGAGTCCGGGTCCGCGTCAGTGCGTGCTAGTCGGGTCCGAGTCGGAGCGCGCGTCGGGTTTGCATCCGCGTAGGCGTACGCAAGTCGGGTTCGGGTTAGACAAAATTCGTGTGTCTACAAATGCCCCCTCAAGGACGAGTGTGTCGATGAGAACGTGTAGGGTTTGGACACGTAGAAATAGTAGAGCACTTGTCCTTGATTCCTTTTGTGGGCGGGGTCAGGTGTCTATTTAAGGACCCCTACCCCCTTCATCCGCCTTTGTGCTTCTTTGCGAAGGTTCTGCCGGCTTCTGGAGACCGCTGTCGGAAGAGAGCTGCCTGGGGTTGCACGTGACTTACTCCGTCTTCCCGGTGTCGCCTCTTTTGTTGGCGGCGACAATGATGGTGCACGATTTGAAGGTTGTTGCGAAGACGGGCTCGAAGCGGCGTTGCGATGGGGACCGAGGCGAGGAGGACGGAGGGGCGCGGCTGAGGTGCGAGCGCCTTCGCCGCCTTCTTCTTCCTCTTTCTTCTTCTTTTTTTTTTCTTTTTCTTCTTTTTTTTTCTCTTTATTTCTTTCTTCTTTTTTTTTTTCTTTCTTTCTTTCTCTTCTCTGCTTCGGCTCCGGGCTGTGGGAGCAGCAGCGGCAGCAGCGGGGGCCGGGCGCGGGCGGCGGCGGGGTTGCGGCGCGGTGGCGCATGGGCCTGCAGGCAGCGGCGCGCGGGCCTGCGGGCGATGGCGGCCGGAGCGGGCGCGGGCGCGGGCGCTGGGCCAGCGGGGCGCGGGCATGCGGGCGGTGGCGGCCGGAGCGGGCGCGGGGCCAGCGGGGCGCGGGCCTGCGGGCGGTGGCGGCCGGAGCAGGCGCAGGACGTGCGGCGCCCGGGCCTGCGGGCGACGGCGGCCGGAGCGGGCGTGGGCGCGGGGCCAGTGGGGTGCGGCGCGCAGGGCATCATTGAAGCGGGGGCCGGTCGTGTCGGAATAGGGGCGCCCGCCTCTCTTCTCGGTTACGTTGGAGAAGAAGGAGGGGTGCGCCCCCCCCCCCCCCCGTTTGCTTCTCTTTTTTTTCTCTCAGCTGTCGGGCGCGGACTGGAGAGAGGAGCGCGGGCCCGGCTACTGCCGATGCTACTTTTTTTTTTGTCGGTCGGGGGCAAAGAACAATAGTAGTGAGCGTGCATGGCGTGCCGGTTTGCGGCGTGGCGCGGCGGTGTCCGGCACGGGTGCAGGGTGCGACGCGGATGCGGGCGTGGGCCTGAGTTTACTGGCGGGCGACACGGAGCCGTGCGGCGTAGTTGGCCGGCATGGGTGGTGTCGGCGCGGGTGGTGTGCGGACGCCGCATGGTGAAAGAGTAGCTGGCCGTCACGGGCGACGCACGGGCCCCGGGGGCAGTGGTGACGTAGCCTTGAGTCGTGCGATCCTCCTGACAGGGGGGCTGTAGGCCCATCGGTTTTTTTTTTTTTTTTTTTTTGCGCACTTGTCTTGACTTGTTTCCCTTCATGGTTCTCCAGGGTTCGCGTCTTTGAGAGCTTGACTTCGCCGGGGTGGATAGCCGAGGACCTCTCCGACGGGAAGAGGTGCCTTCGCTTCCCCCTTACTCGGGTGCACCGTTATCGCAACTCGAGGCGGGAAGACCTTCTGTCGTTGCTCCGTGTCTTTATCCACGAGCGCATCACGGAAGATGGAGTTGCGGATGCGACTTGTGGGATGCCGAAATTGAGCGAGAAGATCTATACTGACGAAAGGATTTCCATGAAGCTTCTCCGGCCGAGTTTGAGTACTCCGTTCCACCATTGTGATGAAGATTTCATGCCCACGCCAGTTGTTGCCTCGAAGATATGCTCCCGATTGACCCGATGGGGTACCGATTCTTGGCCTCGGGGAGACGTCCAATACCTTTGCGGTTTTCGTGAATGGATGGGCGAGCTCTACGAGGTCTTTGGCGTAGAACCCGAGATAAATTTATTAGCCAAGTTTCTGGCGCCGGCTCGTCGAGAATACAGCCGTCCTGAGGGGATGTATCGCGCACTTTGTGAGCTCTGGT
Organism: Chamaelirium japonicum; assembly: GCA_947650365.1. Taxonomy (NCBI): domain Eukaryota; kingdom Viridiplantae; phylum Streptophyta; class Magnoliopsida; order Liliales; family Melanthiaceae; genus Chamaelirium; species Chamaelirium japonicum. The sequence continues at coordinate 55,640,577 of OX393560.1, forward strand.
GTCCGGCCACCAATACTTTCCTTACTGGAGCGGGGGAAATAGGAATCTCACTTCGCGACGTCCATATCGTTTCCGGGTGCCCTGAAGTGCGGAACTACTACCAGGAGGAGGTGCCAGCTTTGAAGGATCTGTTGGATAGCAGCTTCGCTCCGAGTTCCTGCCTTCTTTTGTTCAAGGCATACGCTATCATCGCGGCGCGGGATCAGTCAGATCGAGTGCGGCCTTCTTCTTGGGTTGACTTTTGGTTCAGAGGCGAGTATAGGTCTCCGGCACCTTCGGCTCATCCGATGTGGAAGATCGCTCAAATGAAAATGCCTCCGCTTCGTTCTTTCGTGAGGCCCATTGAGTCGTTGGCTCGAGAGAAGCACTCGATGGAGGGAAAGCAGTGTCCCTGGGAACTCCTCGGCTTGAGGCGTGACAGCGAGGAGTGGAGAGCGGTTTACCGAGCCGCCGGGCTGGTCATCGTCCTCTGTCGGTTCGTGCTTCCCTGTTCTGGCGAGGTTATCCGTCCGGGGACCTTCCTTGCAGCTTCCAGGATGGCGAGGGGGGAGCTTTTCAATCTAGCCCCGGCCATATTATGCGCCTTGTACCGGGATCTCAGCGGGACTTACTGGGACTTGTCTAGCTCGGATAAGGCCAAGGAGGAGCTTGGCCGGTCCGCTGCGTTCGGACCCCTGCACTACTTGTATGGCTGGATAGCTCTGCATTTTCCAAAGGGGATCTTTGCCAGACGCGGGCATCCAGCCGACCAGCCGTTCTTGCCCGGGATAGGAGGGATTTTAAATTCCTTTATCAGTTGGGAGTGTCCGAGGGAGTGTGCTCGCACCCTTTTGAGGAAGATGGGAAGTGCCGACTTTGAATTTCTGTCAGAGCATTCGGTGCTGCCTCTCGAGAGGTCGACTGTCTACGACAATGAGGAGCTCCCGGACAACCTATACTGGAACATGGTCAGTTGCCGCCCTGGCTACTTGGTTTGGCGCAAGGGGGATGTGGTGGAGGTGGAGCAGTACTCCCCTCACCGCTTCGCTCGCCAACAGGGATTTCGACAGGAAGTTCCTGGTATGCCTCAGCAGTTGCAGGGGCGCATCAGTCCGCAGGAGGGTTACCGCCTCTGGGCTTCTCTCTACGCTCGATTGACTGGCAGCAGCTTCTTCCATGGGACCAAATCCGGGTTTCGGGACGCTGCCACTCCGGAGTACTGCAAGTGGATTGAAGGGCGAGTTTCCCCTTTGCTTGCAAGTCTCCCGGTCGACGTCTTGGCGAGCAGCGAGTTTATAAATTTCTGTTTTGACTCTTCTACGGGGGTGGAGGACCGCCGCCTTCGACTGGGGCTTCAGAGGGCGCAGAGGAGCTGTAGCCGTCTTTCCAGTGCTCGTCGTGTCCCTTCTTCAGCTCCGGTGTTAGACGCCGAGCTTACTAGTGCCCCCGGGGAATCCTGTTTCTCGAAGGCCGCTGTTGAGGGTGTCCTACCCAAAAGAAGAAAGGTTTGCATTCCTCACGGGATGGTTCCAAGGGTCCCTTGTCTGGTGGAGGATACCGAGGATCCCTGACTTCTAAAAGATGAGGTGATCCCTCCGTCTAGTGCTGCTTCGTCCGACCTCGCAGGTATGGAGTTTTCTTTATTTTACTTCCTTTTTATGCTTGGGAGATTCCATCATGCTGAGCGATGTATTCCTTCTGGACAGATTCCGTTATAGTGGTAGAGCGCGGGGCAGACCTTTCGAAGGCATCTCTCGGGCATTCGTCTACTGGGGCCGCGCAGGAAGTGCCTAGGGCATGTGGGCTAGATATCCCTCCGGATGATCTAGATCTCCTCGGGCTTTGCAGGGAGAACTTTCCTGGGGGCGATATCAATCTGGACGGCATCAATGTTGACGCTTTGTCTTTCCATGAGGAGGCTAAAGTATCGAGCGTCGACAAGCGGCATTCCCCGGTTGCTGTACCCTCGTGCCCGTTGGAGGAGACGGTTGTTGCAGCGGTAGCGACGGTTTCTCCAGTTCCGCCACCCTCGTCGGCGCAGACGGTTCCTATCGCGGCTGCAGCAGGAGGGAAGGTCTTGCCTACCTACTCCGAGGCACCTCGCCCGAGTTTAAGGCCGAGGAGCAGAGTTTCAGAGTTCCTTCTTGCGAGCTGCCGGCAGTATATCAAGTCGACGTTGGAGCCTTTCCAAGATGCTGGCTTTGGCGCCCTCCAGGACTGGTGGTCGACGGACGGTGCAGAGTTTTGCGCGAGCCTGGAGGAGTTCAAAGTCGACAGTTCTTCTTTCGTCGTTCAGATGAACCTGCTCGTAACCGATAGCGAGGCCTATCGCTCCCGGCGAGCTTTACTAGAGGGGAACTCCCCTTCTGAGTTGGAGGCCGCTGAGGCGAGTTTGTGTCAGTCAGAGCACCAACTTGCGGAGGCCGCTTCCAGCCTGTCGAAGGCTCAAAGGAAGATAGAGTCTGTGCGCGCCTCGCTCCGAAAGGCAGAGTCTCGTCTGGAGCGAGCTGAGGCTGCAGAGAGTGCTTTGAAGGCGAGTTACCTGAAGCAGCAGTCAGACTTGGCGATCCGTTGTGAGCTTCTGGCCACTCGTCCCGTGGAACTTTAGCGAGTGGAGGCGACTAGAGAGGAGTTGCTGCGCTGTCTTCGAGCTCTGGACACCTTCTTTTAGTTGCTCCTTATCTGGTTGTCTTGCATTGTAGCTTTCTTTTTGGAGCCTATGCTATGTATCGTCTTTTCTCCATGATCTAATAATATTACCTTGTTTTGCCGCATCTTTTGCATGGACCATTGTTGACTTTTCTTTTGGTCGGACTGAACCTGAAGTAACTTCTCAGGCTGCCTACGTACCCCCTAAGGGGGATCAAGTCACACGTAGTTCATTTTTTTTTTTTTTTGGCAAGGGGTGTGGCCTTGCTTTTAGGCATAGTACCTCTTGAGGTACTTGCCGTTGATGGGGCCGAGTGTCAGCACTTCTGGCGTAGTGAGGAGATAGGCGCCGTTGGAGTAGAATTCCTTGACGGAGTGCAGGCCATCCCATTTGGCGTCAAATTTCTTCCCTCCTCGATGCGAGAGGATGATGGGGCGTTTGACCACCAGCACCAGTTCCCCTATCTGGAATGATCGATGACGGATCTTCTTGTTGAAGGCGCGAGACAGTCGGGCCTGATAACATTCTAGACGTTGTTGAGCTTCGAGGCGTCTCTCGTCTAATGCTTCCAATTCTGCTAGGCGGAGCTGGGCGTTGTCATCTCTGGTGAGGCCTTCCTGGATTGCTACCTGAGCGATGGGATCTGGAGCTCGAGGGGAAGAACAGCTTCTACACCATAGACGAGGGAGTATGGTGTTGCTTGCATCGGCGTACGGAAGGACGTCCGGTAAGCCCATAGTGCTTCGCCCATGCGTTCGTGCCAATCTCTCTTTGTCTTCGAGACGGTTTTCTCCAGCAGCTTGCACAGAGTTTTGTTGAAGGCTTCTGCTAGACCGTTGGCCGGAGCGTTGTACATCGTAGAACAATTCTGCTTAATGTTGTACAATGCGCAGAACTGGCTGACGGCAGCATTCTTGAACTGCTTCCCGTTATCTGTTACAATGTAGCGGGGGACTCCATAGCGGAAGATGATGTCATTCTGGATAAAGCTGATGACGGAGTGCTTTGTAACTTCCCGCAAAGGTGTCGCTTCAGCCCACTTGGAGAAGTAGTCCGTTGCCGCCAAAATGTAAAGATGTTGCTTGGATGACTTGGGCAGGGGGCCGACGATATCGAGTCCCCATCCGTTGAAGTGCCAAGACGCGATTGTTGGGTGCAAAGGCTCCGGAGGTTGGCGGATGTAGTCCCCGTGTATCTGGCAAGCGTGACATCTTCTCGCGTATTCCAAGCTGTCCTTGACCATGGTAGGCCAGTAATACCCTATCCTCCTGACGCAGAAGTGAAGTTTCGGACCGGACTGGTGCGATCCGCAGATTCCAGCGTGTACTTCTTCCAGTGCGGCTTCTGCTTCTTCTTTCACGAGGCACCTCAGGAGTGTGCCATCGTAGCTTCGTCGGTATAGCTCACCGTTGAAGTGGTAGAACCTTAGAGACCTTCGACGGATGTCACCTTTGTGCTTCGGATCTTCGGGGAGTTTACCATGAACGAGATAATCCACAAACGGCTGCCTCCAGTCTTGTTCTTTAATCTCGAGGACATGCACCGCGTTGGTTTGAACTGATACTTCAAGCGGACCTTCCTCTTCGGTGATCACAAATCTTCTGCAGACGGGGACGACGAGCGAACGTTCTTCTGGAAATGGGAGTGTAGCCGCCAGATTTGCGAGTGCGTCAGCTTGCTGGTTGAGGTTCCTGGAGACGTGCTGAATGGAAGCAGCCTTGAGTTTGCCGAGGAGCTCTACAGCTTGCGCATGCAACGACACTAGGTCTTCTTTGTTGACTTTGTATGCCCCCAGGACTTGCTGGATCACGAGTTAGGAGTCTCCAAAAATCTCTAGTCCTTGAATCTTCATTTCGTCGGCCAGCTCGAGACCGATGAGCAAGGCCTGATATTCCGCCATGTTGTTGGAATATGATTCCGACAGTAGGAATGAGAAGGGGAGTATTTCGTTGTCCGGAGTGACGAAGATGACTCTGGCTCCCGCTATGTCTTGCCTTGCTGCGCCGTCGAAGAACATTTTCCAGGATGGGGCGACATCGATGGAGAACACTTCTTCATCTCGGAGATCTTCTGATAACTCTCATTCTGCCGGGAGAGGGTATTCTGCGAGGAAGTTCGCGAGGGCCTGCCCTTTAACTGCTTTCTGCGGTATGAAGGTGATATTAAATTCAAGTAGAAGCAGGGCCCATTTGGCCAGACGTCCGGAAAGCACTGGTCTTGTCATGATGTACTTGAGGGGGTCAGCCTTCGAGACGAGTCTGATGGTGTGAGCCAGTATATAGTGTCGCAGCTTTTTCGTGGCGAAGATGAGCGCTAAGCAGACCTTCTCGATTGGGGAGTAATTCAGCTCTGCGCCGACGAGAGTGCGACTCAAGTAGTAGCAAGCTGTCTTCCTGCCAAGTTCATTGTTCTGAGCTAGGAGTGCCCCCAAGGATTGCTCCGGGGTAGCAATGTAGAGGATGAGCGGCCTTCCTTGAACTAGTGCTGATAGAACTGGTGGCTTCAGTAGATATGCTTTGATGTTTTGGAGTGCCTCTTGGCAAGCTTCATCCCATTTGAACGACCCTCCTTTATTCTGAGGCGACTAAAAGGGTGGTACTTTCTGGCCAGATTGGCGATGAACCTTCGGATATACACCAAGTGCCCTTGGAGGCCTCTGAGGTCTCGCACTGTCTTTGGTGCGGGCATATTGACAATAGCATCAATTTTGGATTGATCTATCTCAATGCCATGATGTCGGACGACGAAGTCGAGGAACTTGCCTGAGGAGACCCCGAACGCGCACTTGAGTGGATTCATGCGGAGTTGGTACCTTCGAAGCCGTTTGAAGATTAGCTCGAGATCTTGTAGATGTGCCGACTTCTTCTTGGATTTCACCACGAGGTCGTCGACATAACACTCCACGTTTTGATGAAGAATGTTGTCGAAGATTTTCTGCATAGCTCGCTGGTAGGTGGCTCCTACGTTCTTCAAGCCGAATGGCATAACCTTGTAGCAGTAGATTCCTTTCGGTGTGCGGAATACTGTGAGCTCTTCGTCCTTGGGTGCCATCCGAATCTGGTTATAGCCTGAGGATCCGTCCATGAACGTTAGCACTTCGTGGCCTGTCGTGGCATCCACCATTAGCTCTGTGATTGGCAAAGGGAAGTCATCCTTTGGACAGGCATTGTTCAAATCTCTAAAGTCCACGCACACCCGGATTTGACCATTCTTCTTTTTGACTGGGACAACGCTGGAGATCCATGTCGGGTATTTGACCTCTCGGATGAAGCCGGCCTCAATCAACTTGTTGACTTCGCCTTCTATTTAGGGTACCAGTTCCGGCCGGTAGCGTCTTTGTCCTTGCTTGATAGCGCTAGCTTCATGTTTGACGTTGAGCTGGTGCACTGCGATTTTGGGATCGAGGCCCGACATCTCCTTGTAGGACCATGCGAAGACGTCTCTGTATTCTTTAAGCAGTTTGATGTATGCGGCTTCTTCCTCAGGAGTCAAGAGTGTGCTGACGAATGTTGGCCGAGGCTCCGTCTCTGTGCCCAAGTTGATTTCCTTCAAGTCATCAACGGTGGACTGCCCCCCTTCTTCGAGGACTGGCGGGGCATCTGGCAACTCGTCGTCCGAAGGAGAAGTATCACCGTTGGCGGGATTCGTAATGGAGATATGATTGACGGCAGCCATGGGTGGGTGGGTGGGTGTTGAAGCAAAGTCCTCGATTGGCATTCCCAGACGATCGAACACTGACTTCTTCTTTGATTGCTTATCTGGCCCGAGTCTTTCGAACACAGACGTGCGTTTTCGATTCGACCGGTTTTTACCACCTCTGATTTGCTTCTGGAGCAAGGCTTGGCATCGAGCTCGTCGTCGTCTTCTTCTGCTATCGGGACGGCTTGCGTAAGCAGAGTGTGCATCGGAGATTGTCGATCCTTCAGCTAGTTCATCTACCGTCTTCGCCCCGATGTAGTTGGAGGTAAAGGTCTTCTTCGCTGCGGTTTTGATGACCAACGGAGCTTGACTGGAGCCGATGCCTCGGCGGTTCGGGAGAATTTGTTCGCCGTTTTGAAACAACCGAGCTTGAGTTCTCGTCATCCCATGTGGAGTTGCTGCTGGGGGAAGTGTGCCCATGGCGCTTTCTCTGTCGTAGCCAGCTTTGAACAGCAATTTGGCAGCGTTCTGCCCCCAATTCTCTTTCGGCTTGAATCCGAGTTGGGTAGGGTTGACAGATTCGATAGGCCTGCTTGGGTTCGGAGCTCGCGTCAGACTAGGTAATGGCAACGTCATTTCTTGCAGGGTGACGACATTGGCCTGCGATAACGGCGGGGCCCGTTTTCTTGTCGGAGTAGAAGATGATCGTTCAGATTTACGAAGCCACTGAGGCGCGAGACGCAGGACTGGCGTCATTTGGACAGGCAATGGGGTATGTTGCATTGCTTTTGACTCGGAACTGATGTGCATCTTTTGCCTAGATCTCGGCGCTTCTTGGACTTCAAGTCTTGCCTTGTCGGAGGGTGGCATCAGATTTGCAGAAAGAGGAGTCTTATCCTGCTTCACTTTTTCAATCTTCTGGGCTCGCGGGGCCTTAGCTGGAAGAACTTCCGCGACTAGGTCCTTTGCTTGGTAGAACTTAGCATCGGCTAAGTATGCCTCGGCTTCGTTGAATGGCTTGTCGTCCGCAACTATGCACCTCTCCACGCCTTCTTCGTAGTACTTGAGGCACTGGTGCCAGGTGGATACCTCGACGCCATTCTCATGCAGCCATGGCCTTCCTAACAGGAGGCGATATGACGTTTGGCAATCGATGATGTGGAAGAGGACCGTTGTACCTAGCGGGCCGATTGACAGCTTCAGGCGGATAATTCCGATAGTGGATTGTCCGCCCTGGTTGAACCCTTGAATGACCAATTGGCTGGGCGAGAGCTGGTCGTTGGTGATGCCGAGTTGCCGCATCGTCTGGATAGGCATGATGTTGACGGCGGAGCCACAGTCCAACAGGATTCGATTCACTGGCTTCTCCTTGATGTATCCCGAAACGTAGACAGGCCGGTTGTGCAATCGCGTCCTAAGTTGCAAGTCCTCATCTGAAATGGTTATCGTTGCTTCACACAAGGCCAGCGCTTTGCCCTTCTGGTCGTCCTTCCTTTTCCTCTTGTAGCTGTCTGGGTCGGCTAAAGCTGCAGCCATTGCCAGGCGAGCCTTCTTCTGGAGATGCAAAGCTTCTACGAGCGGCAAGTGCAGGATTGCTTCGTTGTGAGAGGCGGTGCCCCCTTTGTCGGAATCGTCTCCCTCATCGGTGGAGTCGCCTTCTTCAGAAGGTTCACTTTCGTTCTTTCCTTTCGACTCCTTATGAATTTCGACCATGCAACAGGACGCCCTGATGTGTTGGTCCACTGGGAGGAAGTGATCCGGGAAGAACTCTTGCAAGATTGTCGGCTCTGGAGGGCTCTGCTGAAGGAGATCGTCTTGGCTTGCTGGCGGCACTTTGAACGTCTTTCTCCCTGGAGTCTTGCTTTTCTTCTTGTAGGTCTTCCGCTTGGTGGACCTTTTCATCACACGGTCTTGCTTGAGCTTCTTTTCTTGCCATGGCTTTCTTCGCCGTGGTAACATGACCCATGCCTCTTCGTCGGTGGATTCCCCTCCGCTAGGATGATGGTCGGCAGCAGCAACTGGTTCCCTCGAATGCATTTGTTCTTCTGTGGGCTCTACTGGTTCGTCTTCCGATCCCCAGCCGGTGGGCTTGATTTCTTCAGCTGAAACCGATGGAGGCTTTGAATAGAGGACGTAATAGTCGAACTTCCCCGAAGGCTGGCCCAGCAGACCGACTTCTGGATCTCCTTGCTCGTATCTTTCCCGAAGAGTGCATTGGGACGTGGTTTGATTGGAAGGGGTTTGCTCTTCCTGAAGCTCCACTGGCTCGTCTTCCGATCCCCAGCCGGTGGGCTTGATTTCGTCGATTGAAACGGACGGAGGCCTTGAATAGAGGACGTAATAGCCAAACTTCCCCGAAGGCTGGCCCAGCAGATCGACTTCTGGATCTCCTTGCTCGTATCTCCTTTGGAGCGCTCGTTGGGATGTAACATTACTTGGAAGAGGTGCTGGCGTGAGCGATGGTTGCCCCCAAGGCAGTGACATTTCTTCTTCGGTGAGCGCAGGAGTACATTGACGTCGCTTCGAGACTTTCGGCTGGGAAATTGACTTAGTGGTTGGCGCTTGATGGTTGATGCGCAATTTGGGCACGCTTCGCCGAGCAGCAACGAGTACCGGCGAGAAGGAGCCGAAGGTGATGGACGTCATATTGGCCGTAGCGACCTCCCCGTTGTCAATTTCTATCTTTCCTTGCTTTGTGAGTGCCATGATACTTTCCTTGAAGACGAAGCATCTTCCGATGGGATGACTTACCACCCGGTGGTATTTGCAGAAGAGAGGGTCATCGATGCGATGCATCTGCTCGGGCCTCTTCGAAGGAGGGAGCTCTATCATCTTCTCTTGCAGCAGTTGGTCGAACATGGAGGAGACTTCCCGAGTCTGGGAAGGGTACTCCTTGGCTTCGAGCTCCTCGAGAGTCATCCTTTGTCTTAGCGGCGGAGGCGGCGGTATGGCGACTCCCTTCTTCTGATCCAGCTTGCCACCGATCTTGAGCGGTTTGGAGGTCGAAGCGATGTCCGCAATATTGACTTGTTTCGGTTTCGATGCCGGTGGCTTGTCCTTCTTCTCCACCTTCAAGAAGTCTTTGTTTTTTAAGTCCCCGCAGCTTGCTAGGCTGAGTTCCATGTCGTGAGCTCGAGTCGCGAGTTCTTCGAAAGACCGAGGCTTGATACCTTTGAGGATGTAGAGCAGGCCCCAGTGCATGCCTTGGGTGCACATCTCGATGACCGAGTTCTCAGACAAGCGGTCCCGTGAATTCAATGCGAGGTTCCTCCATCTGTCGATGTAGTCGATCACTAGCTCGTCCTTTCTTTGGTTGACTGCAGTAAGCTCAGTCATGCTGACGGTTCGCCTGGTGCTGTAGAAGCGATTGAAGAACTCCCTTTCCATCTGATTCCAACTGTCGATGGTCCCTGGAGGAAGATCAACGTACCAGTCGAACGCATTGCCTTTGAGGGTGTGAACGAACTGCTTCACCATCTCGTCGCCATATATGCTGGCATTATTGCAGGTCTCGATGAAATGGGCGACGTGCTGTCTTGGATTTCCCTTTCCGTCAAAGTGTTGGAACTTTGGTGGCTGGAATCCGACTGGGAAGCGTAGCTGCTGGATCCTTGCAGTGTAGGGCTTCGAGTATGCCGCCGTGATCGGAGGAAGGCCACTGCCGTGGGAACGCATCATGTCGGCTATCAATGCTTGGACTTGCTGAGCATTCATCGTTGCTGTTGCCGGAGGTTGTGTGGCCACCGAGGCTGGCGTTGGGGAGACGACTTCCACTGGGACGGGAGCCGAGGAGAGCGTTGGAGTAACTGCTTGAATCGTCGGAACAACCTCTGCAGGAGCGGGAGTTGAAGACGGGACTGGAGCGGTTACTGGAGAAGCGACGGGTTGGTCGACTGCTGCGACGTCCCTTGCGCTTAGCTTTTGGAGCAGAGTATTGATGTGACGATCCTTCTCCTCTATCAGCCGAGTAATCTGCACCATGTGCTCGTTCATCTGCATGACTTGGAGCTGAAGAGCGGATGGAGGATGGTGACGGAGGACGTCTCGATGTTGCATGCTAGCATCCTCGCCGTCGTCATCGGAGATGTAGTTACGCCGGCTTGCTTCTGGTTGATGAGTGGTGTTTGCCCCTTGCAGAGGAGGTGTAACGTCCGTTGGCGAATCCGAACGGGCTCGGGGTTGGGGCTAGTCCTCCCCAAACTTCTGGACATGGACTCCAGGATCGAAGTGCGTTTCTTCATGCACCAAGGTCTCATCAGCGTTTTGACGAGCATCTTTGGCAGTAATTTCTGGTGTGAAAACATCCGCAAGGGTTTGAGTACGCCGAGTGTAGACGCGTACCATCGGGGGAGCATCACCCTCCGGGTTTACTGGATCACCGTGTCGGAGTAGAGGAGACTCGGCGATCGGTGAAAGACTTGGAGCAAACACATCGTTGCTTGTCCCGGCCATTGCAAACTTCAAGCAGCTTCTTCAGTCGTACGGATGAAAGGAGAAGAGGTCCCACCGGGCGTGCCAGAAATCTGTATGCGCAGAAAAGGTACGGGTCGTTTTTATTGCGTAAAACCAGATTACAAGTGTGGCCGGGACCCGGGTGGCTCGGGTGTGGCGAGTCCGGGTTGCGGCGAGTGTTGATTAGGGGATTGTGGGAGAGATCTTCTAGAGGATCCCTTTGATCCGCGTCTCCACGTGGTGTTCGTGCGAGAGCTCTGAAGGGGTTGCCTAGGACAGGGGTTTTTACAAGGTGAGGGCTTTTGAGAGGCTAAGGAATGTCTGCCATTTCTTTGGTCCCTTTCGTGCTTCGCGCTTTCTCGGCTAGGGGGTCTTCAGCTTCGTTCCTCGATCTTCGTATCTTCCTCGCTCCTTGCTTGACCTCGACATCCTTGATCGTCGGTTCGCGGTGTCGATCGTGCTTTTGGCGTCGGCTTTAGCTTTGGCTTTTTGGCTTTGGCTTGGCTTCGGCGTGGCTCTAGCTTTTGCTTTGCTTCGGCGCTTGTGCTTGGACGTAAACGGGAGAGACTTGCGATGCTTTCGTTCTTCCGGACTTCACGTCGTATCGGCTAGAACGTGCGGTGCTTTTGCTCGTGGTCGGCGTAGTCACTTGGCTTTGGCACTTGCGTTGCTTTGGCGCGGGCTTTACCAGGGCTTTTGCTTTGGCTTCTTGCATGGGCTTTAGTTTCAGCGTCAACTCGGTCTTCTTCTCGAACGACGTGGGCTACTTCTTCGGTGCTTTGACGGTTCGGGTGTCGGCTGGACTTCTCTTCTTTTCCGGGCTGCTTGGCATGATCGGAGTCGAAGAATGCTTTCGAAGATAGTGGGGGTAGCACCGATCTCTGTGCGACAGTTGTGGCGTCGGCTTTTGTTGATGAAGACGACGGGGGTAGCGACTGTCTCCGTGCGACGGTTGTAGCGTCGGCTTTTGTTGATGAAGACGGTGGGGGTAGCGACGCTTCAGGTAGTCTTCTCCAACCTTTCTTCTTCGTGGATGGAGTAGACGTTTGTCGAAGGCGACGGGTTGATGACGCTTTGTTCCTCTTCCCCGGGCTTTGGAGCTTGATCGGAGTTGAGGGTTTGTTGGAGCCGACGGGGTGGTGCCGCTCCGAGCTTCTTCTCCGACCTTTGCTTCTAGCGTCTTCGGAGTCGAAGGGTCTTCTTCTCCGAGCTTTCTTCTTCGTGGACGGAGTCGAAGTCTTGATCTTCGTGTGGAAGGGTCTTCACGGCGATGAGGGCTTTTAATGGACTAAGCCGATCCCGAAGGGACAGTCTTGCCCGTGCCTCGTGAAGCCTTTGGTCGATGAAGGAGCGTCTCCTCTTCTGCAGAGCTCCCGCACTTCGTCTTCAATCTTCGACCTCTTGAACCTTCCCCCACCCCCTCTATTTATAGGCAAAGGGGAGGGGAGAGAGATATGGGAAGTTTTAATTTTAAATCCCTTTAATATCTCTCTCATAATTACCTGGGATTTATTCATCCATTGATGAGGGGAATAACATTTATTTGTTTCCCTTATCTGGCGGGGCTATTATGGCTGAATTTTGCACACAAAATCGATGACGATCCGGCGCTTCTTCTTGTGCGTCGGATCGAGGGATCGGCGCAGATCCGCGGGTGAGCAGACGTCATACGCAATCTCCCCCCGCGCATGGCGGTCGTTCTTTCATTTTCTTTCTCTTCTTTCCTTTTCTTTTCTTTCCTTTTTCTTTTCTTTCCTTTCTTTTCTTTCCTTTTTCTTTCCTTTCCTTTCTTTTCTTTCCTTTCTTTTCTTTTTCCTTGCAAGGCCGGCCGCCCCCCTATGGGGTTCGGATCCCTACTAGGGGCCGGCCCCCCATGGGGTTCGGGTCCCTAGTAGGGGCCGGCCGGGTGGGCCCCACTTGAGGGTGGGCCCGCCCGGTTCCCTTGTCGGGCGCGAGTCGGGTCCGGGTCCGCGTCGGTGCGTGCTAGTCGGGTCCGAGTCAGAGCGCGCGTCGGGTTTGTATCCGCGTAGGCGTACGCAAGTCGGGTTCGGGTTAGACAAAATTAGTGTGTCTACAGTCGGGTTGGCTCGGGTCGGGTTGACACGACCCATTTGTTAAACGGGTCAAGTCGGGTCAATCGGGTTATAAGGCCAAACCTGAACCCGACCCATTAAATAAACGGGTCAATCGGCTCGACCCGTTTATGACCCGAACCCGTTTAGGCCAAACCCAAACCCGCTAACTTCGGGTCGGGTTCGGGTCGGGTTGGCGGGTCAGCTCAAGAATTGCCATCCCTACTAGAGACGCGAAGGCTCTACAAAGAAAGCGCCTCGCTCTTAATGACCCAAGGCTTCAAGAGGCATGGCAAGCGCGTCCTACGGAAACACTTAGCCCATCTAAGTCCTCATCAACGTGATGACCTTGCACACGAAGATCAAAGCTTCAACTCCTTGTACGAAGAAGAAAGCTTGGAGATGAAGGCCCGAAGTTGACACCACCCCGTCGTCTCCAACAATCTTCATCAACTCCGAAGACTCCAAAAGCAAAAGCCGGAGAAAGAAGATCGAAGTCGGCATCACCCTATCGTTTTCAACAAAGCTTCGACTCCTTGCACGAAGAAGAAAGCTTGGAGAAGAAGGCCCGGAGTCGGCATCACCTCGTCGTCTTCAATCATCTTCAACTCCGAAGATGCCATAAGCAAAGGCCGGAGAAGAAGATCGAAGCAGCGCCACACCCGTCGTCTTCAACAAAACGTCTGCTCCATTCACGAAGAAGAAAGCTTGGAGAAGGATACTTGACGTGACACTACATCCGTCGCCTTTAACAAAGTGTTCAACTCCGATCAAGCCAAATACGCCCGAAGAAGAAGCCGACGCTACACCCGTCACACGGAGATCGATACTACACCCACCGTCTTCATCAACTAAAACCGACGCTACAACCGTCGCACAAAGATCGATGCTACACCTGCCATCTCCAAAAGAAGTCTTCAACTCCGATCACGCCAAAGAAGCCCGGATAAGAAGAGAAGTCAAAGTCGACGCCACAACCGTCGCCACCGAAATAAAGCCAGAAGAATAAAGAAAACTCGAAAATATCGCCATCGTCATTCAAGGTGAATATCAAGCCAAAGCCAAAAGGAAAAGCCCAAAGCCAAAGCCAAGCAAAGCAAGAACTAAGTCCGCACTAAAGCCACGCACGTGCTGAAGCCAAGCAACTACGAAGGATCACGAGCAAAGCAACGCACTTTCTAGCTGATACGACGCGGAGTCCGGAAGAACGAAAGCACCGCAAAGCCTTTACGCCTTCTACGTTCAAGAGCTATATACCAAAGCTACGCCGATGCCAGAGCTACGCCAAAGTAACGCCGGAGCCAGACGTAAGAAGCTAAAGTCAAAGCTAAAGCTAAGCCAGAACGAGATGCCAGAAGCCAAAAGCTAAAGCCAGAGTAAAGCCTTAGTTACGCTCGCGCTAAAGCCACGTACTTGCTGAAGCCAAGCAACTATGAATGATCATGAGCAAAGCAACACACTTTCTAGCCAATACGACGCGAAGTCCAGAAGAACGAAAGCACCGCAAGCCTCTACCCCTTCTACATTCAAGCGCTAAATGCCAAAGCTATGCCGACGCCAGAGCAACACTAAAGCAAAGCCAGAGCCAGACGCCAGAAGCCAAAGCCGAAGGTAAAAGCAAGATCGACGCCGCGAAACCGACGATTGAGGACACCGAGATTTAGCAAGAGCTGAGGGAGACACAAAAATCGAGCAAACGACGCCGAAAGCCTCCTAGCCGAGAAAGCGCGAAGCACGAAAGGGACGAACGCAAAGGCAAAAACACTCGACTTCTCAAGAAACCCAAAACCTTGTAAAGACCTATGTCTTGGGCAACCCCTCTAGAGCTCTTGCGTGAAGTAACGTGGAGACGCGGATCAAAGGGACCCTCTAGAGGATCTCTCCTACAATCTTCTGATCAAATCTTCGCCGCACCCGGCTCATCACCCCTGAGTCCCCGGGTCCCGGCCTCTGTAATCTCGTTTTATGCAATAAAGACGACATGAATCTTTTTCTGCGCCTACAACGGCGTAAGCTCGAAAGGCATGAAGAGGTAGGCGACCCGGTGACCTGAGAGAAACCCCCAACCACCGGGCCATCGACCTGTGGAACCTCATCGCCCAAGGAAGAGGCAGCATTAGGAAAATAGGTCCCTTGGGCATCTGCCCCGTCCACATCTCCAACACCTCCCGATCCCTCCACGGTAGCATCGTGGCCTGCAGCCCCACCTTGGGACACAACATCCTAACACCTGCACAACCAGCAGCCCCAACACCACCAACTGCACCATGGACTGCAGCACCTGCACCACCATCATCACCACTATTTGCGCCAACACCTTCAACATCGTCAGAACCTTCACCATCCACAGCACCCTGGGCTGCAACACCTTCACCACTAACAACACCTTCGCCACCGTCAACACCTCCACCATCTTCCGCGTCCGCACCTACACCATCTTCGTCGCCACCTACAGCTCATGCACCAGCTTCGACATCACCTACATCCCTAACTGAACCTGCTCCACTGGCAGCACCTCCGACTGCACCAATACCTTCAGCACCACTATCCACTACAGCCCCAGCAGCACCACCATCACCGCCAACACCTGGGGACACCAGACCATCAGCACCATCATCATCACCATCACCGTGGGGCACAACACCTGGAGACATCAGACCGTTTACACCACCAGTTGCACGCTGCCACGTCAATCTGGCTTAGCAGAATCGGGAAAACCTAGGGGTGGCAATGGGTCGTGTCGTGTCCAAAACCCGTAGACCTGGACCTGACCCGTTTAACTAATCGTGTCTAGATCCTAAACCCGTACCCGACCCGCTAATAAACGGGTAGACCCGATAAGACCCGTTTACCACCCGGGTCTATTCAGTTGACCTGATCCGACTCGACCCGACCTGACCCGAAAGACCCACTGGTATTATATATTATAATATCGGATTGCGGGTAGACCCGACCCGACCCGATCCATTGAATACTAAACGG
The DNA here is from genome assembly GCA_947650365.1 of Chamaelirium japonicum. Lineage (NCBI taxonomy): Eukaryota > Viridiplantae > Streptophyta > Magnoliopsida > Liliales > Melanthiaceae > Chamaelirium > Chamaelirium japonicum. Next base: position 55,656,351 of record OX393560.1, read on the forward strand.
GTCTTCCTGGGTCTACCATGTCTAGACCCTAAACCCGGACCCGACCCATTTATTAAACGGGTCTATCGTGTCGACCTGTTTACGACCCGAACCCGTTTAGCCCTGACCCAGACCCGCTAACTTCGTGTCGGGTCGTGTCGGGTCTGCCGTGTCGGGTCCGAAATTGCCAGCCCTAGGAAAACTTTCGGGCTGAATAGGATTTGCTATTGAATTGCAGTGGGCCCCGCGGTTGCAGTGTACGCAGGATGTGCTGAAAATTTTCCCCCTAGTGTCACCCCCCACGCACTGTCGTTCTCCATCTCTCGCGCAGTGGTTCGTCCCGCCTCGCGCAGGCAAGGATGTCGCTCCGCGTGCTGAATCCGAACGCCGAGGTGCTGAACAAGTCGGCGGCGCTGCACATGAACATCAACGCCGCCAAGGGCCTCCAGGACGTCCTCAAGACCAACCTCGGCCCCAAGGGTACCATCAAGATGCTCGTCGGCGGAGCCGGCGACATCAAGCTCACCAAGGACGGCAACACCCTCTTGAAGGAAATGGTACTCGATCTTCACCGCCATCTCAAGTCCCGATCTTTCCTGTTCCATCTCAAGATCCTCTCTTTTCTGGTGACAGCAAATCCAGAACCCGACGGCCATCATGATCGCGAGGACTGCGGTCGCGCAGGACGACATGAGCGGCGACGGCACCACCTCCACCGTCCTCTTCATCGGGGAGCTCATGAAGCAGTCCGAGCGCTACATCGACGAAGGTTTGCTCGTCTCGGAACTTGATTGTCCGACCTCACTGAATTTATCTTGATCTGTTTCATTAGACTGCCGGATAAAAAGATTGTTTTTTTTTTTTGATAAATTTGTTTGTGTAGTTATGATTCATCGGAATTACTGTACTAGTCCAAATGGGCATCATCTAAAAGGATGGCATTGATGATGCTATTGAGGGTTTATTTCCCCTTTCCCTTTTCTGGGGTTTATCGAGTTCTATCAGTACAAAGATTTGAATCCCAAACCCCTCACCTGTTGTCAACGCTCTTGGTGAACAGCTAAGGCTCTTAGACTATGCGGGAAAATAGATCGTCTTTATTCTTGGGCAAGAGGAGGTTTTGGATTGAAGGACTTCTATGCATTGCCTACTTGGTTGGGTTTTTTGAATGCGACCTTGGCGGGCTTCGACAACTTGCTCAATATGGGAGCACACATCTGTGAAATAGACATGGAGTTAACTTAGGATAGTGCGGATTAGGGGTTGCAATTCTTAAGATAAAGTAGTACTCGATGAATCATGGATTGCATATGTGACATCTATAGTAAGATTGCTCTCTCTGATGCTTGTTAATGTGACTCCCAGAGGATATGTTCGATTTATTTAAGGTCTTAGGTAGGTGAACACATTTCTTCTTATATCTGTATTGATTTATTTGTTTAGTAGATTGTTTGAGAGATGTGAATATGGGGTTTCCTTTTGTGTAAGTCAAGGTTAGCAGGAGGGCTAATCTTCTAAATTCTAATCTCATCTTTATGAAGTAGGAAAACCCTCAAATAAATATTGGTAAATTGTTTGGATGTATTTTGTTAAGATCTTTTTTAGCATTGGTTGGAGTCTCTTTTGAAACAATTTTGGTAATGCCTTATTAGTGGTAATTTCAGTGGGTCTATACCTGTTCTGGTTTTGTTACAAAGCAAAAATAACCCCATCAACCTGCAAGAGGAACCTTGAGAATGCATTTGTATGTGAACTAGGATTGTTTTTGGCTATATGTAGATAGGTTTTTTGAGTGGCGACTGGCATATTAAGTTGATGAAGAATCGTATGAGGATGTTGACTTCCTTAAATTGTTTTTTTGAAGGAGATAAGGGCATCCTATTTTCTCCATTTAACAATTTGATCCTGGAATATTTAATAGGTTGCAGCTTCTTCTGTGCATGAACGGTATACTTTTCTTTTGAAAAGACAATATTTCGAAGTTAGTCAACTCCTAGTTCTTATTTGCTTTGAGTGATGATAGACAAAAGCGTGAACCTGAGCAAGAGTGCTATGATTGGAATTTTACATGGATGATACCCTATTGTGGTATGCTCTTTGCTGCCTCGGTGTAATTTTGAGAGCTTCTTGGACCTATCATTGAATCTCCAAACACCAATGTGCTAATTAGGGACTTAGTTTTGTGGAGGTTTAATAGGACTCTTGTGGTTGAAAATACTCTCATTTAGTTGAGAAATAAATTTAACAATTTTTTCTGGGCAACCTCCAGATATGCTATTAATTTATTTATCGGCTCCTTGAAGCTTGTGGGTTGGACGAGTACATTGCTCTCTGTTAGGTAAAATCAACGTTAGTAGTTCATTTAGCCTATCTCCTTGTCACACTTGAGAGCTCTTATGGTGACTTATTGGTGGAGGATGACCAATACATTTTGGGTTAACATGGAAGGGAGGGTCGGGTTCACCAACCTAAACGTTATTAATATGGCTCTTTTGGACAAAGTTCTGAAGAAGATAGAGAGTGGGGAGGTGGGCATGTGGAAAAGGAGGATGAATATAGGTAGATTTGATAGAGGGAAAGGTGTTGGATCACAGAGGCGATTCAATTCATCTATGGACTTTGAAGGACATTTTAAGTTGGAGCATTTTGGTGTGTTCATGTTGTAGGGTTGGGCTCGAGTCATACGGATGCTGTGGAGAGTGTACCTTGACCCTATTTCGAAGTATTTTTATATCGCGACTGACATATAGCTTGCGTAAGTGAGTATTGGGATGAGGTGAGAGAGATTGTGCGTGTCCTGGGACTTATTGATGAGGTTTGGAAAGTATTTTGACCATTATTGATGTGGTAAATGAATCACACCATTGCCGGGTTATCTGAAGGGGTTCAACTAGGTGCTTCTATGATTTTTTTATAAAAATTATGGGGGCATATAGTAATTAAACGACACGAAATCCAAAAAAATCATGACTGAATGAATCCTATCTTTAGGATCTTTAGAAGATCATTCCAGGAACGGTGCTCACAACTAAGAACCTTCCCAAGACATTGACAACATGTTCCCAATATATACCTTATAAAGGATGAGGCCAATCAGGCCATTGACCATTTACTTCTTCTTTTTGTCTACGCCTTGTTCATAGATAATACCTACCAATATTGTCAAGTGCGAGTATGTGTCATGCGCGATACTGGGTCCCAATTGCATTTGCGATTGCACATGCCATTGTGCGGTCATTGGGAGATGTGGCCGCACAACCCAATTGTGTGAACACACAACTCATTTTGCGGCCGCACAACTCCAATGACTACAAAAATAGTTGTTTGGTTATGTGACTATACATGTGGTTATCCGCCGCACATGATGTTGTGCGGACACATAATCTAGAATCCGCTTGGTGCGATGGCCACATGCGATTTAGTGCACAAACCAGCCCCTTATGCGAAGGTTGCATATGCGATTTGGTTGTCTTAGACCGCATTTGTGACCACACATGACAACATTGAGACCTACTTGAGAATGGTCATATGTCTACCTCTCAGTGGGAGATGTTTTTTTCCTGGCTCTTAACATGAGATCCCATTCTTTCACCCAAAAGTATGATACACCATATCACCCAAAAGTAACTTGTTACCCAAGTCAAAATAATTGTCCTAATAAATGTGGCAAAAATGACAACTAAATAACAAACAAATAAATAAAAGCTAATGAGTCCCTGATGAGGCAGGTCTCGGGCGGAGGTTTGCTACTCTCCTTGCCAGAAGGAGACTGGGGTAGCTTTGACATGCTTGCGACGCGTGTAAACTAGCTGAAAGGGTGCAAAATGGTACTTTTCCTCACAAACTGGGCTTTGGTGGGATACCAATTGAAGTTTGAAAAATCTTAGGAAGAACTGGATTAATTTGGTTAACTGGTTTGTTTAATAAAATCTTGATAATAAGGAAGATGCCAAATGATTGGAAGAGAAGTATTATGATACCTATATATAAGAATAAAGACGACATTCAAAATTGTTCTAATTATTGTGGAAGTAAGCTTATGAGATACACCATGAAATTATGGAAGAAGTGATAAAACAAAGGTTAAGAAAGATGTCAAGGAGAACCAATTCGGATTTATGTTAGGAAAGTCCATAATGGATGCTATTTTCTTGCTGAGACAATTAATGGAAAGATTTAGAGAGAAGAAAATGAATCTACATATGGTTTTTATTGACTTAGAGAGAAAGCTTATGATATAGTACCATGGGATATAATTTGGTGGACTTTAAGAAGGATAGAGATGCCTCAAGATTATTTTGAAGTGATTGAAGACATGCATGAGGGAGCAATCACTAGCATCAGAAGCAATTATGCGAGACAATTGAATTTCCAGTAATTGTGGGACTCCATCAAGGATCATCTTTATACCCGTATCTTTTTACTCGTTGTGTGCGCGAAAAAAAGATTTGGGTCGTCTTTATTGCTAGCACACGAAGATTACAGAGCCGGGACTCGGTGGTGGTGAGCCGGGTGCGGCGAAAATTTGATCAGGAGATTGTGGGAGAAATCCTCTAGAGGGTCCCTTTGATTCGCGTCTCCACGTTACTTCGTGTGAGAGCTCTGGAGGGGTTGCTTAGGATAGAGGTCTTTACAGGGTGAGGGTTTCTTGAGAGGCTAAGGAGTCTTCGCCGTTGCTTTTGTCCCTTTCGTGCTTCGCGCTTTCTCGGCTAGGGGGCTTTGGCTTCGTTCCTCGGTCTTCGTGTCTTCCTCGGCTTTTGCTAGACCTTGGCGTCCTTGATTATCGGTTCGTGGCGTCGATCATGCTTCTGGCGTTGGCTTTGGCGTGGCTCTGGCTTTTGCGGTGCTTTGGCACTTGCGCTTGAACGTAGACGGGTAGACAGGCTTGCGATGTTTTAGTTCTTCCGGACTTCGTGTCGTATCGGCTAGAACGTGCGGTGCTTTGCTCGTGATCGTCATAGTTGCTTGGCTTTGGCACGTGCGTTGCTTTGTCGCGGGTTTTATCGTTGTTTTGCTTTAGCTTTAGCTTTAGTTTGATCTCCTCTTCGAATGGCGATATTGACGTCTCCGAGTCTTCTTTATTCTTTTGGCTTCGTAAGGATGGACTTTGGTAGCGACGGTTGTGGCGTCGGCTTTGCTTCTCTTCTTCTCTGGGCTTCTTTGGCGTTATCAGAGTCGAAGGCTTGTTGAAGACAACAAAGTGATGCCACTTCGATCTTCTTCTCCGGGCTTTTGAGCGTTATCGGAGTCAAAGGCTTCTTCTCTGAGCTTTTTTCTTCGTGCACGGAGTCGAAGGGTTGATCTTCTTGTGCAAGGGTCTTCATGTTGATGAGGACTTTCAATGAACTAAGCCGTTCCCATAGGGTGGGCTTGCCCGAGCCTTGTGAAACCTTAGGTCGTTGAAGGCGAATCTCTTCCTTTGCAGAGCCTCGGTGTCTCCTTGTTTGCCTTTTGAGTCCTCACCGACCTCTTGAGCCTTCCCTGTACCCCTCTGTTTATAGGCGAAGGGCAGTGGGAGAGATATGGGAAGATTTATTTGTATTTCTTGAATATCTCTCCCATAACTACCCAAGATTCATTCCCTCATTTATGGGGAAATCAATATTTATTTATTTCTTTTTTTGGCGGGGTAGTTATAGCTCAATTCTTTTGAATATTTATTTTGATCTTGCACATTAAATTGATGGCGACCCGAACTTTTGTCTTGTCCGTCGGATCGAGGGATCGACGTAGATCCACGTTTGTGTAGACGTTTACGCAACCTCCCCCAGCGCGAGGCGGTTTTACTTTACTTTTTTTCTTTTTTCTTTCCTTTTCTTTCCTTTTCTTTCTTTCTTCTCTTTTGGCCGGCCGCACGCTTCCCAAGGGAAGGGGGTCGCGGTTTAAAAGGGGGCTGAGTTGGCCCCACTTGCGGATGGGCCCACCCGGCCCCTCTTTTGGCTTATGTCGGGTCTGGTGGGCCCCGCTTACATGGTGCGGGCCCACTTGGGTCTGATCGTGTCGGGTTCGTCCCCGGGTTTGCGCATACGGGCTGGGCTCGGGTACGATTAAATTTTCTATGTCTACACTCGTCATTGATGAACTTAATGCTAATATTCAAGAAGTACCATAGCGTATTAATTTGTAGATGATACAATGTTAGTCGATGAGACAATGATAGGGTTGAATGCTAAATTGGAATTGTGGAGGAAGACCTTGGAAGAGATGGGCTTAAAAATAAGTCAAGCTAAAACATAATATATAAAGTGCAATTTTAAAGCGAATAGTAATTATAATGAAGCACATCTCACAAGTGATGGCCAAGAAGTATAGCAATGTGATTATTTTCGGTATCTTTAGTATGTCATACAAAAGAATGGAGAGGTAGATGATATATCCAATAGGATTAGAGCTGGTTGGATGAAGTGAAGAGGGATTCAGGAGTACTATGTGATTGACACTTGCCTTTAAGAGAAGAGTAAAATTTCAAGACAACAATAAGACCCGCAATGTTATATGGTTCAGAATACTGGCCGTTAAAGAGAGTTCAAGCTCATAAAATGAGCATGACAGAGATGAGGATTCTAAAGTGGATGTGCATAAAAACTAAGAGGGATAGAGCTAGGAGTGAGCGCATTACAGAAAGTGTTGGAGTGACACTAGTTGAGGATAAAATAATGGAGAACATATTAAGATGGTTTTGGCATGCACAACATAGAGCAAAAGTGGCCTCGATAAGGAGATGGTCAAAGATTAGTGTGGAAGGTCGAAGGAGTAAGGGAAGACTTAGAATAACATTGATGAAAGTTATTAGAAAAGACATGGAAAAACTTTCATTGACATCAGTTATAACCCAAAATAGAAATGAATGGCGAATAAGGATTCAGAAAGCCGACCCCAAGTAGCTGGGACATGGCTTTATATATATAGGGATGATATGGTGCGGTGTGCGGTGCGCACCCACAGCCCGTCTGATGCACCTTTGCTTGTGCGATACGCACGGAGCGGTGCATCGGACGGTTGCGGGCGCGCACTGCACACCGCACCGTATCATCCCTCTTTCTCTCTTCATATATATATATATATATATATATATATATATATATATATATATATATATATATATATATATATATATATATATAGAGGAATGCTTGGTTGCACTGTGCGCTGCCGAGAGAAAGTGCGCTGTGCGCTGAGAGCCGTCCGATCAGACTTCATCCAACGGTGGCTCCCGCTCCCGCACCGACCCGCACCGCACCGCAGATCTGATCCCGCTCCCGCACCGCAGACCCGCACCGCACCGTCCGATCAAAAAGGATTTGAGATCCGGTGAATCAAGCGGCTCAAAAAACTCTCGCTGTTACTGTAGCGGCTACAGTAACAGCGAGTTTGATTTTGGGCCGTTGGATTCCCATCGATCCAACGGTTGGAAAACGAAAGACCCAAACCAAATTTCCAACCGTTGGATCGATGGAAATCCAACGGCCCAAAATAAAATCGCTGTTACTGTAGCGGCTACAGTAACAGCGAAATTGTTTTGAGCCGTTGGATTTCCATCGATCCAACGGATGGAAAACGAAAGACCCAAACCAAATTTCCAACCGTTGGATCGATGGGAATCCAACGGCCCAAAATCAAACTCGCTGTTACTGTAGCCGCTACAGTAACAGCGAGAGTTTTTTGAGCCGTTTGATTCACCGGATCTCAAATCCTTTTTGATCGGACGGTGCGGTGCGGGTCTGCTGTGCGGGAGCGGGATCAGATCTGCGCTGCGGTGCGGGAGCGGGAGCCACCGTTGGATGAAGTCTGATCGGACGGCTCTCAGCGCACAGCGCACTTTCTCTCGGCAGCGCACAGCGCAACCAAGCATTCCTCTCTCTCTATATATATATATATATATATATATATATATATATATATATATATATATATATATATATATATATATATATAGGGGAATGCTTAGGTGTGGTCTGCGGTCCGCGGTCTGCAACCTCCGATGCACCCGCCGCGTGAATTGGATGCTCGGAGTGGTGCATCGGACGGCTACGGACTGCAAACCGCACCTAAGCATCCCCCTATATATATATATATATATATATATATATATATATATATATATATATATATATATATATATATATATATGGGAAATGAGTTCCTATGACATGTCATAGGGAGTACCCTTTGACATATGGTGAGTTAGTAACCCTATAATATTTAGAATGTTCTGAATTTTTATGAGGATGATCACCCTATCTTAGATAGGACCCCCGCAAAAAATCGGCTCATTCTAAAACTTCTAGAGGCATCAAATATGATTTTCAATTTAACGGTTAAAATGGATGGCCGATAAAGCTTCTAGCATTTGATGCCCCAACAAGTTTTAGAATGCTTTGATTTTTTGTGGACATTCTATCTAAGGTAAGGTGATCACCCTCAAAAAAATTCAGCACATTCTAAATATTCTAGCATTACTAATTCACCATATGTCATAGGGTACTCCCTATGACATGTCATAGGAACCCAACCCTCGATATATATATATATATATATATATATATATATATATATATATAGGGGTGGGATCCGTTGACAACCCAAAATGGGAGGTAAATTTACCTCCCACTTACAACTCGCCATAATCGTTGGATAGAGGTTTCCGAATTTGCTGATTTTTTGTGAGGATGATCAACATGGCAAGTTGATCATCTTCACAAAAAATCAGCAAATTCGGAAACTTATAAGGGCATCAAATGTGTTATTCAAATTAACGGTTCAAATAGACGGTTCAGAAACGATTGATTCAATCGGCGCCCTTAGAAGTTTCAGATTTTGTTGATTTTATGTGAGGATGATCAACTTGCCATAGTGATCATCCTCACAAACAATTAACAAAATCTGAAACTTCTAAGGGCGCCGATTTAATCAAGTTTTTCTGAACCGTTTATTTGAACTGTTAATTTGAATAACACATTTGACGCCCTTATAAGTTTTCGAATTTGCTGATTTTTTGTGAGGATGATCAACTTGCCATGTTGATCCTCCTCACAAAAAATCAGCAAATTCGTAAACCTTTATCCACCAATTGAATCAAGTTTAAAATGGGAGGTAAATTTACCTCCCATTTTGGGTTGTCAATGGATCCCAGTCCATATATATATATATATATATATATATATATATATATATATATAGAGAGAGAGAGAGAGAGAGAGAGAGAGAGAGAGAGAGAGAGAGAGAGAGAGAGCTGTGAACTGCCGGGGGGGGGGGGGGAAGTGAGCTGCGGGTATTTTGACCACCCAAAAAGTTATGGAATTTGATGAAATTTGGTGAGGTTGTTGCCTAGGATAAGATGATCATCCTCACCAATTTTCATCAAATTCCAAAACTTCTAGGGGGGTTAAATAGTCGAAGCAATTTCTGCAGATTTTAACGGTGACTACGGACGACATAAATTGCTTCGACCATTTGACCCCTCTAGAAGTTTTGGAATTTGATGAAAATTGGTGAGGATGATCATCTTATCCTAGGCAACAACCTCATCAAATTCCATAACTTCTTGGGGGGGTCAAAATACCCGCAGCTCACTTTCCCGGGCGGCAGCTCACAGCTCACTGTAACAGCCGTCTCTCTCTCTCTCTCTCTCTCTATATATATATATATATATATATATATATATATATATATATATATAGGGGCATGCTATGCTGCGGCATGCGGTACGTGCGGCACCGCACCGCAGCCGTCTGATGCATGCGCTGCGTGCATCGCATGCACGCAGCGGTGCATCAGACGGCATGCGGTAGGTGTCGCATGCACGCAGCGGTGCATCAGACGGCATGCGGTAGGTGCCGCACTTACCGCATTATAGCATCTCTCTCTCTCTCTCTCTCTCTATATATATATATATATATATATATATATATATATATATATATATATATATATATATATATATATATATATATATATATATATATATATATATATATATATATATATGGGGACGGGGAGCCTGGACCTCAGGTGCAGGATTCATGCTGCACCCGTGCCCTGCATGCATGACACGTGGCTCCCTCTCCCGAAATCAGATCGCAAAAAGCCCCTCCGAGACCGCATCCGTTCGGGACGAATATCAGCCGTCTGATCGACTGAATCGAACGGATGCCATTCCACCCGGCCTCGCTGTTACTATGGCGGCCACAGTAACAGCGATCGGATGGTCCGGGGGAATCCCATCCGTTTGATTCAGTTGATCGGGCGGTTGAAAAAAAATTCGCGATTACTGTAGCCGCTACAGTAACCGCGAGAATAATTTCAACCGTCCGATCGCCAGGATTCAACAGATTGGATTCACCCGAACGACCAATTGAATCCCAAATGAATCCAATCCGTTGGATCCTGATGATCGGACGGCTGAAATCATTCTCGCGATTACTGTAGCGGCTACAGTAATCGCGAGTTTTTTTTTAACCGCCCGATATACTGAATCGAACGGATGGGATTCCCCCGGACCATCCGATCGCTGTTACTGTGGCTGCCACAGTAACAGCGAGACCGGGTGGAATGGCATCCGTTCGATTCAGTCGATCGGACGGCTGCGGTTCGTTCCGAACGGATGCGGTCTCGGAGGTGCGTTTTGCGATCTGATTTCGGGAGAGGGAGCCACATGTCATGCATGCAGGGCACGGGTGCAGCGTGAATCCTGCACCTGAGGTCCAGGCTCCCTGTCCCATATATATATATATATATATATATATATATATATATATAGGGAAAAGGGATGCTGGACAACACCCTCACCAAATTTCATTAAATTCCAAAACTTCTAGGTAGGTAAATAAGCGAGAGGTGCAGCATTGTTGCTACACCTCGGGTGCAGTCCCTATGACAAAGTCGTAGGGACTACCCTATGACATCTGATTATTTCACGACACATGACGCTTAGAAGGTGCTGATTTTTTATGAGGATAATCATCTTAAATCTTCCAAGGAAATCAAATATGCTTTTCAAATTAACGGTTAATATGGATGGTCGATAAAGCTTGTTCATTGATGTGTGATTGAGAAATTCATGGCACTTTGTCCTACTTGTGGTGGGTGGGAGGTTTAGAAGCAAATCAAGGATACTGAAAGCCCACGAACATCGCAACCACAATCTAACTTTGGTTAAGATGCTGCTTTTTTCTTTACTAAGTGATACTTTTTGTATTTCTATTCTGCATTTTTTTTTTTGTATTTATACTCTGTTATTTTATTTTGGACCATCAGAAATTTGATTTGACTTCACCAAAATAGTCCTTGACCTTTATTATTATGTTTTCCATACCTTGTTGGTTGTTGCAAAAAATGCTTCGCTTTGACATGGTTATAATTTCCTACCATGATAAAGCGTGAATAATTGTGGAGGTCACTATGAATGATTTAATCTGCTTTTGGTGTTGTGAAGTAATGTGGTAATTGAATGACATGTTCTAGGGATGCATCCACGTGTTTTGGTGGATGGGTTTGATATTGCTAAAAGAGCAACCCTTGAATTTCTTGAGAAGTTTAAGACACCTGTTGTGATGGGTGATGTGCCTGATAAAGAGATCTTGAAAATGGTAGCAAGAACAACTGTTAGGACAAAGGTATTTGATATTTACTCTTCTCTTCAGATATTCTTTTTTCACCCTAGTCTTAGATATAAAGTTTTGTTTATAGGTTCTGTTTCTAATGTTGTTTCTTTTGGAATCTCTCATGTTCATAGTTATACGAAGCATTGGCTGATCAGTTGACCGATATTGTTGTTAATGCGGTAAGCACTATTCTATGGTCTTAGAATCTGTTGTGAGCCATTTGTCCTATTTTTCTTGCTATTATCTGTAATAAGATTGAAGTTTAATGATCAATTTTGACAGAATAAATATCACTTGTATGGAATGGCAGTTTAGTTCTTAGCAAGCAGATAGATCTATATGAACTGTTTAGAAGTTATGTCGTCAATGTTTTATTGAAAATGTGTCTTATATCTAATTTTTTGTAAGGGTTTTCATGGTTGCAAACTCCATGTTTTTTAATATAAAGTTTTCATTTCATATTTGAAAGGTTCGGATCCTCTGAGGTTATAACCTCAATTTTAGATATAAGTTACAACTATCGATTCTAACCGATCACCTTACATTATTTAGGAGAAAAACATAAATGACGTTAGGCTGACGTTATGTCCGATCTCGGGGCCACATGATTATAGGTACTATCTCTTCATATCTCGCCCCACGTTTCTCCCTAACTATCTAGAAATCTCATTGACGAGAAAGCTCCGACGACCCAAAACGGGTTCTTATCGTTATCTTACCGGTGAGCGGAACTGACAATAAAAACAGTTCCGGTCTGCAACGTCTGTCGACGATAGGTGCATAGAGAGATTTAAGAAGAGATGGCGATCTCAAATTGGTTCTTGTTGTTTTCCTCTCCGATTGGCTGCTTTGACAATCTATATGGGTTCCGGTCTTCGAGCAATCTACCATACCCACCGGTAACATTGGTGCGCAGAGAGATTTAGAGAGACCAACAAACCCGACATTGCAATTTGCCTCGGTCGAGGGTGATGATGGTGTGTAGAGTGAATTAAGAGAGTTTTCTTAACAGAGAAATTTCGAGTGACATTGAGAGACGTTGATCGGATCTTGCTCGTTGGAGAGATTTTGAGAGAAATAGAGAGAGATGTATTGAGAGATCATTGGAGCTTGCTCGCCAGAGAGAATTCACGCGGTTTTGATGCAGAATTGGAACCCAAATCGTCTGTCCTGGTAACGTGTCACTGCTCCATGTTGTGTCCACATTTGGTTGCCACGTGTACTTCAAGATATACTTTAATGTGATACAAAGTAAAAGAGGAAAATTAGGCATTTTCTTTCATCCTGGCATCAGGGAGGAGATGCTCGAGGTGACGACGGTAGGTGGGATGCAACAGAGAGGGAAGGGGATGAGCGCGATTCACTGATCGGGGGACCTGCTGAAGGGGACAAAAAATGATTCACCGGTCAATGGTGTCTGCAATTAGGGCTAAGGTGCGATTCACCCGTCGGGGGCCCTACCGTCAGGACAGAGGTGCGATTCATAAGTGGGGTTGCTTGTCACCTCCTTCTGCCACTAGCTTCATCCTCCCCCATCTCCTCTTTCCTCTCCCTCCTTCTTCCTCTTTCTTCTCCCTCCCTTCTCCACATCCTTAATCCCCTCCTTCACCATCGGGGTTGTGATAGAATTGGGAACCGCCACCAACACTTGTTTGCCACCGCCGTGATGAGATGTGCACCACGTTCAACAAAATCTAAAAGCGTATGTGGCAACATGTGATGGCTGCAATATAAAGCAGCTATAGGATGCCGTGACAGATGATTAGTTGGATTCGCGGAATTGGATGTAACGTTGTTCCGGCACTGTTACTTTTTTCTCCGAACTAGTGGACAGGTGGTCGGTTAGGATCAAATGTTGTTGTAACCTATCTCTAAAACTGAGGTTATAACCTCAGAGGATCAGGACCCTTATTTGGATGAATGTTGATGTATAACTTTTCTTTGATATGATAGCTTCTTGCTTTAAGAAATTGTTTGGTTACCTGCAATCCAGTTATATTTTAGCTCAAGTTACATGTGACTGAAATGGTGCAACGATTGTCATTGCAACTCTGTTTGGTGACCAAATTGCAGTAATCCGATTTTAAATATTTCATTTGATGCACCTTGAGTGATGCAACAGAAAAGTATTTGACCAATTTTAACCAAGTGTTGACCCTCTTAAGCCACTACCTAATGACTTTGCTGAAATTTTGCTATCATACAGATAATCGAAACCTACAAATTTTGCTTAACTAGTTTTAGCATCCTTTTTAGTTTTTTTATACTTTACAAGTTCTCAATGCCATTTGTTCTGTCCCATTCCATAATCTGTTTTCCTTGATTGCCTTGTGTACCCCATCATTTCACCACTATGGTTCTTTATCCATACTTTATTTTCTTTTAGATTGTCTAAGGATTTCTCTATCAATTCTCTAAATATAACTTGCCATTTGATCCCCCATTATCTGAAAGACCGTGGGAGAGTGTATCGCTGGACTTCATCCCAGCCCTTCCAAAAGTGGGGAGTATGGGTTGATTTTTGTTGTGGTAGATAGATTTTCAAAGTATGGTACCTTCATCCCATCCCCAATAACTGTTCAACAGAAGAAGGGGCCCGCCTATTCTTGGAGCATGTGGTGCAATATTGGGGAGTGCCCCGTAACATTGCCAGTGATCGAGGTGGAAGATTCATGGGACAATTTTTGTCTGAGATATTCAAAGCCTTGGGGACTCAGCTGGACCTCTCTACCACTCTCCACCCACAAATGGATGGCTAAACCGAGTGCTTCAACGAAGAATATCTTTAGCACTTTGTTAATGCCAACCAAAAGGACTTTGCTATCACCTAATATACAAATGACTTCATTGATATATTGTTTCTTATTAGTTTCGGTTGGCCAAAGATTCATGCCAAATACTTTGAATCATGTTTACTGTAGTGTTGGAATGACTTTATTCATTTTCTTGATAAAGGTGTCACAAAATGGCATCAAATGAATTTTATCAGTGATTATTGTTGGCACCCTAGAAAGTTTCAGCGACAGTGATTTATCCTTGAATGGGAAAGAATTATGAATAAGATGTAATGAAGCCATCCCAAATATTTGGAATAAAGCTTCTTATAATTATGGTACTCGTATTCTTTTAGCAAAAGGCTCTTTCAGTAATTTGTTTAGCTGGCCATGTGCAATTGATCAGTGTTCACTGAGCTTTTCCCTGACAAAGGCCTAATGTTGTTAAATTTGTAGCTGCCAGTAATTTGAGATCTGGTCATCATGATTATTGCCATTTAATACTTGCTAAGAATGCACATGCTAGGTGAATTGTCGATACAACTTGGTGTGGCCAGCCAAGAGTTTATCTAACACTTAAATAAGGACAAAATTTGTTAGTGTTTTTGGAAGAAGTGGTTTCAATTGATGAACTTGAAGATGGCTTGATAAGAACCTACACACTTTCTTTGGCATCACTTGTACTTTTAATCTTGTTTTTGCATGCCTTCTCTGCAAACTAGTCTTGTTTTTTTTTTCTTTTGATGGAAAAACTCAATTGTAATCATTCTTTACATAATTTTAACTTCTTTGATACTCAATTGTAGTGGCTTTGCACCCACCAACATTTTACCAATTAAGTGCATACCCATTTTCATTGTCTTATGACTTATGACATTTCATTGTTACTAGATATTTGAGGAGTTGGTTAGACGCCAAAAAATTTCTCTAATCATTTTAAATTTTTTTCCATTTTGTGTTAACATGCGTTGTGTAGGTATCTTGCATTTTCTCCTTTTCCTCTCTTTGATTTGTGATGCCTATTAGACAATTTAAATAAATGTTTTTGTGCCTAGTCGGTGCTTGTAAGTTGTAACATGAAAAGTATATTTGCAATGAATAAAATGTTTGACAATCTTAATGTACCTTTGTAATGAATAAAATGTACTTTTGACATGGACAGGTGCTTTGCATACGAAAGCTTGATGAGCCTATTGATCTGTTTATGGTGGAGATAATGCACATGCGCCATAATTTTGATGTTGATACGCGCCTGGTATGTTCATAAATTTCTTAGTTAATTTAGCACACCTTTTATACTGCTTCATTATCTGGGCTTAGTCTGTTTTACCATGTAATACAAATACATATTCAAGAGTGAACCTGGAAATGGAGAAGGAGTGGGGAAGCTGAGTTATTAAGTACATTCTTATGTTGGAGCATATTTAAAGAGACTGATAAAACTGACATTTAATTTTTGGTACTTTTATCTGTACCCATTGCTTCAGTGGCCCTCATTTTCATTTAGTGCTATGAGGATTCAGAAGATGACAAAACGGTAATAATTTGACTCTAAAGATCTTAATAGAATATACTTGCAACAAAATTTGCTTGTTTGAGGAGGGTCTGAAAGGCATTGGGAGTTGGAGGAGATTCCATATAGGATTGATGCCTACATAGAAAATGATGACTACTAGCTACTAAATTTTAACTCGTCAGTGTATTTTGTGTTATGATCTCAGTAGATCTTTCTCATATTTGAATTGTGCACCTTCAAAGTGATTCCTCAGGTGAAACCGTGAAAGAGATTCAATTTAAGTATATCTTGCACTAATCCTGTTCAGGTCCTATAACTTATTATCTAGTTGTCTTGAACCACGTGGCTAGAATTTCATGTGACGTGAACAATAACCACTTATATGATATTTGATTATTGACTGCTGTAGATGTTATATACATTATATTTTGATTTTTCATTCTTGTACAATTCTAGTATAAATACTAGAATAAAAATACTCACCATCAACGTCATCATCCAAATCTTATACCATTCACAGATAGCAATCATTTATAACAACTCCCAACTCACAGAAGCCAAAATTCCACACACACACTTAACTTATACCCAAACCCCCTTCAACCCATCTGCTTTAAAACCCAAATCCATGTGCCAATTTAACTTATCAACTTAAAATCCATTAGCTAAAAGTCACTAAACCCGGCCCGCCACCTATCTCACATAGATCCGTTATCCTTGCCAGTCCATATCTTGACTCTTGAGTTCCACTTGTTTGTGTTGGCCTTCCTTGGTATCCATTCGAAGCTCTCGACGAGTCAAATGCATCTATTTCATCTCTGCCTTGTCTTTTTGGGCTGGTGAATCCGTATTTCTCTAGTTTTCCATATCTGTACCTGCATCAAATGCCTACACTTTTCATCAAAACAGTAAAAAAAATAACTTGGTAACAAGCCGAAAGCGATCTCTTCAATACTTTGAGCCAGTTCCTTGGAGGAGGATTCTTCTTAGTTGGCAGAATTCTTTTGATTTGGGTAGAAACTGTGTCTTGGAAGCCTGCTGCTAAGGGAGGAAGATGGTCATTAGAATGAGTAGAAATATTGCATGCTTTTAAGGGAGGAAGATGGGCATTAGAATGAATAGAAATGTTACTAGAGTTATTCACTTGTAGATGTAGGAGGGCTTGGAATTAATTTTCTTTAAATTTATGTGGCTATTTGCTTATCTTGATCTAATGTAATGCGCGGATGAGATTGCAAGTAGTCAGTGGACCATAAAAAATTATTTTAGTTCATAAAACTAATTGGGAGGTATATTGTTCGACTTAGTTTAAAGTTTTGGGACAATTCAATACGACTTCAAGAGTGGCTGACCCTTAACATTACGTTTGGTTGCTGGGAATGAAAGGAAAGAACATAAAATGGAAGGAATCTTTTCTTCCCATCTTGGGTTGTTTAGTTTGAAATTCTAAAAATTAACAAGGGAGAGTAAATCTATCTGGAAACTTCCATAACTAAGCTAAATCTTTTCTCTCTGCAAACTGCCAATGTGACGATTGAGGGCTCTAAAACATAGAGGATTAAGGGTCTGAGGTCTTCAATTAAGAAATGATAAATGGGTCATGCAACATATATTGGGTTGTTGAACCCCTTTTTTTGATTTGGGAAATGGTTTGTTGATCCATATGACGACAACTTATTGTGACGTAACGGTCTATTTAAATTTTCTTAAAAGTTTACTTTTGTCAGGCTGAAGTTTAAGAACAAGTTTGATTCCTATTAGAAAAGCAAAGGGGTAATGAGGGTTAAGAGGTTTGACTATTAAGTTTCATAATGTATATGTTTTCCTCCTCGCTTCTTATTTGTTTTTTTTCCTTCGTTCTGTAAAAGGGTTACAAATCTACCACATGCAGAGCTTAGCTTTGACTATACTAATTTCTCAAATTTGTAATGTATCATTCGATCTACATCATTATTGCGGCTTTTGACATCTCTTTTTTGAAAACCATCTTTTTGGGAATGAACTTCTTTTTCAAGATGCCAATCAATGTTAACACAAAGATATCATCTGGTAAACAACTTCTTGAGTTGCTTGTGGCGGAGTTTTTCTTCCTCAAATGGTCGAGCTCCTTTCAAGAACACAAGGCCAATCATTGGTAGTATTTTAAAAATGGGTGGCAGGAGGTTCCACTGCTTTACCCCTAATTGTCTTTGTTGGAAACGGTGCTACACTATCTAAGCTTGTCATTGAAAAAGGAATGGAGGTGGAGCGGTGGCCACCCGACACTTGGCTTGACATTGTGGAATTATGGCTATGATGAGGACAGAGCATTATAGACCTGTACAATTTGTAAGTTCATTAGATGCACATGTGATATAATAAAAATAGTGGATACAGAGGATATCTCTACATTTTCGTCTTCAATGGAAAAGGTGTTGAATTATGTGAGTTCTCACTGAGAAAGAAATGGTAGTGGTGGCCACCTAATATTGGCTAGAGTTTTGGGGAAGGTTTACTTGTGGCAAATTGTAGATTTGTTGGATACACTTTGGATTAGGAGAGGATATTTGTTTGTTCAGACCAAGAATGCCTACTGTGAAGTTGGTAAGAAATTTGACTTTGTTTTTTTATTATTCCATTTTTTAACGATGTTATACTGCTATAAGTTTGTAGCCAAATTTCTCATCAATAAGGGTGCATTTGACATTGGTATTTAAATTTTAAGTTTTGATTTTGGAATACCAGAAGCTAATTTTGTGCAAAATCAGTTTTAGCTTATCGAGAGCCACTTCTAGGATTATCAAAATTTAGGCATTTGGAATAAAACCAGTTTTGAGCCCAAAATTAGTTTTGCACTTATTTCCTCTATTTAAAATATTCTCTTTTTAAAATATTCTCTTTTTAAAATATTCTCTATATCGTTTTCTCTCTCCAATGATTTTTCTTTCCCTTTATTTACATAATATTCCCTCTACCCATATTCTCTCTATAATATTTCTCTTTTAAAGCATTTTCTCTCTCTATAATATTTTCCCTCTCTATATATGCTCTGTAGTATTTTTCCTCTACAACATTTCCTCTCTAAAATATTTAAAATTTTCTCTCGACAACTTTCCTTCTCTATACTATTTTCTCCCGCCAACATTTCCTCTACAATATTTCTATCTACAACATTTTCCCTCTACAATATTTTCCCTCTATATATTTCCTCTACAATATTCTCTCTACAATATTTTTTCTTTATAACATTCTCTCTCTACAACGTTTCCTCTACATTATTTTCTCTTTATAATATTTTTTGCCTACAATGTTTTCTCTCTACAATATTCTTTCTATATTATTTTCTCTCTCTACGACATTTTTTATATATATTCAATATATTTTTCTATAGAATATTCTCTCTATAATGATTTCTCTCTCTATATATTATATTTTCTATATAACATTCTCTATCTATAATATTCTCTCTTTACAATCGTTTCTCGGTGCAATAAACTTTATTCACAATATTCTCTTAATTACCATTTTGCTGCCCTGCCTCAAGAACCCAAAAGCAGGAAATTTCTGCTTTTGGGTTTTTATGTGATTTTCAGGTTTTGGTTTTTAAAAAGCCAACTTTCTACCCAATATCTTATTTCAAAATCAGTTTGGCAAGTTTAACCAGTTTTGACCCAAAACCAGGTGTCCAAAACCAATGGCAAACACACCCTAAGTTAAGTCCCTAATATGACCTGCTTTGTGTTATATCATTCTTCTACAAGGAGTTTATCATATCCTTCAGGCAATCTCTTTGGTTCTTGTAATTGAGTTATGCTTTAACACTCTTGGCATTTAGGCTTCTGTTAGATGAATAAGCACCCATTGTGGGGCGAGGTGCATCTCAGTATTACCACACTGCAATTTCTTTCACTGACTTGATGATAATAATTACTAATTAGCAGGCCATATTTCTGGATGGTACGGTGGCATTGTCATCTATGCCTGTCATGAGCCTGTTCTCATAGTTCTCATTGACAAAATAAGTATGACATTTTACTTCTTAATTTGAGTACCGTAATTATTGTTTTTTTTTCTTCTAATATTTCTCATGGCTGCACACAATTGTAGTGTTATTTTCTTATGAAGTTGACAATTGCCTCTTGCTATTATTTTTTCTTTATGATAAGTTGTATCACCAATTTTCCTCTTCTAGGTTGAAGGCCTTGTCCTTGATCATGGTTCTCGGCATCCTGATATGAAGCGGAGAGCGGAGAATTGTTATATCTTGACCTGCAATGTATCTTTGGAGTATGAAAAAAGGTACATAATTTGAGCTAATTGTTTCCTTTATACTTGCTTTATAGATGAAGTATTGTAGCTGGCTATAATCCAATTGAGTTTTTTCAGATATATTTTGGTTTATTTAAGTTTTTAACTTCATATTTCTTGGCTTTACTTTTTGGTGCTAGATCTCAATGGTATTGTGATCTGGCCTTGGCATGTATG
This sequence comes from Chamaelirium japonicum, assembly GCA_947650365.1. Lineage (NCBI taxonomy): Eukaryota > Viridiplantae > Streptophyta > Magnoliopsida > Liliales > Melanthiaceae > Chamaelirium > Chamaelirium japonicum. The sequence goes on from OX393560.1 coordinate 55,676,687, forward strand.
TTTTTTTCTTCTTTCTCATCGCTTAGTAAGAAACCATGCTTTTCTTTCCTCTTTTACATGATTTCCATTCTATATAACTGTGCTTTCTTAAAGTGAGATGGATTTTGATGTAAAAAATGGTTTGTCTATTTAACTTCGAAACTCAATTTGTGCTCTTGGTTGTCCAAATGACTGTTTCTGCTTTAGTCTTTCCATCCATCACAACTTATCATGCTATTATAGTAGTTGCACTGAGTGTCCTGTCCTCCAAAGCATCCTAGTCATTGCATCATATTTTTTTTCTTCTCTCCTCTAGATTATGACTCTTCGTAGTCCATTATTGTAATGTGGGGACTACCTTAATTTAGATCGTATTTTCAAATAAAATAAATCCAAACTGGCATATAGTAAGTACTTACAGTTGAATTTTGTGAAACACTGATCACATTCATGGAATCAAATGTTGACAGATGTCGGCCGAAATCACCGACATATGTTGGTTTTTGGAGGATCCGACATAAAAAAAAGCAGCAAATGTCGACATTACATTCTTTCGACCGACATTTGACCGAAATGACCGACATTTGACCGAAATATGACAATTGCTAAAATATTTCATCTTTTTTATATCAAACGAACAAAATCGAAATTTGACCGAAAACAATAAATTTCCATCGAAAAACACCGAAATTTGTCTGAAAAACAAAATATTTCCACTGAAATTTGTCTTTCCATTTTACAATTTTTCCACAGACAAATTACCAAAAAATAAAAAAATTTCTTTTTTTGGCCGACTGACATGGACACCGAAAACGACATTTAAAACCTTGATCACATTAACTAGAGAATATCTTTTCAACATAAAGGATTTATAAATATTTGGATTCAAAGATTTAAGAAGAGGTCAATCGAATCAAGTTTATAGAAAATCCAAATAGCCTAGACAATCAACATTTGGAATATCTTCCAACAATAAGATAATAGCCAATATAAGTGCACAAAGCAAACATTATCACAAGGACCAATAACACGAGTCAAGATTGTCTGGCAGGACATTACACAATTCATTATAAATTCTGATATAAAGTATGTGAACAGTAAAAAGGTTTATGGGTACGCTGAAATACGATTCAAACATGCTAAAAAAACTAGGACATTACACGATCCAATATAAATTCTTAGCTGTCAGACTGGAGCAGTAAACGAATATGGATATGTTCAGATATAATTTAAACATGCTTTAAAATATTCGGACAAATAATTCGGAACATAAATGCATGTAAATAGATAATCAACATATACATCTTTTATATGTATGTGAACATACGTACGCATGAATCTTATATGCATAGATTACATTGATGTACTTTTATATTGATGTATTTGTATATTTCATGTGTATATGCTTGCATGTGAAGAATATGAAGATGTATGGACTTATTTATAAACATTGTTTTGAAGAAAATTCAAACCCAAGATCAGTTGTGTTGTAATTTTAAAAGTTAGTTTACAAATACTGCAATTCGTGTATAATCTGGACGCCCACCCCAAATAGATGGGACATGGCTTGATGGTTATGGTTATGCGTATAATCTAGACAGTTCATAAATACGAAGTATTTGATGGGGATATGAGATAGACAGCACAAATGAGGTGTTTTCACTGCTGGATCGTCCAATCATGTGTTTCCACCATTGGACCTTCCCGAAGACGACTATCTACCATCAAATTTGCTAAATGAAGAGCTTACATTGAAGTTGTCGTCGAATCTGATTTCTATGAGCGTCGGGAGACTCAGAGCAGTGGATTTACCTAGAGAAGTAGCATTTTATATTTTTATTAATGTTTTTATTTATTTATTTGAGCATTTATGTAGGATTTTTGTCCTTTTTATTAATCAAAATTCTGTATATGTCAAAAGCCAACCTATAAGGGTTCTATGAGTGTTTTTAGGTGTCCTGGTCGTTTACTTGGTTCGTTTACAAGTCCTATATGCTTTTGTATGGCTTGGAGGCTTATAAAAAGGCCCGAAAGCCCTCTCTTTTGATCTAATAATATTTTGATTAATGAAAAGCTTTGTTTCAGCAATTGTTACTCCTTCGTGTGATTCAAAGAACCCTCAGAGTGATTCCATTGAACCATAGCAAGTCCGGAGAGGTGCAAGACCTCATCTATCATCATTATTGACTATTCTTCCCCCTTCCCATCATGTTCATCATCCCCGCCAACAACCGATCGCAAATCATCACCTCCATCGCCATCCGCTTTCATCAAAAACCTTAAGAAAACCTCAAGCTGAACTTCAAATTCATATGAAACCCTTATCATATATTGTTCGAAATCTCTCAAACTTGATCCTAATGAAGCCCTTCTAAACCCTAGATACTCCCATACAAAAAACCCCAATCTGTATGATCGAATTTAACCCTAATTTCTAAGAATTTCCAAATCTAGAAACATGGTCCAGATCTGATAATTGATCATAATTCCTTGATTTTCCATATCCAACGATCTGATCAAACTGAAACTTATGCACAACCTTCCTAACATCCATACCTACTTACCTATTTAGTTTCGTTGCAATCTAAAAAACTAAACTTAGTTAGAAAAGAAAAATACCTGTCCGCTTCCCTGAAAGTCTGCATGTTGCCAAACCCTAAATTCGTCATCTAGAGCAAGAGTCATGCTTTTGTAGGACCTCTAGTCCGTTGTGCATCAAATTTGGTATCAGAGCTCATGCATCAAATTTGGTATAGAGTTCCTGTCACGATGTCCTATCGTCGTGACTGGTCCTCTTATGACCTTTGCTCTTTACCTCTGTTCCGTAGTCGCCTTTAATCCTGAACATTAAGAACACCATCCACCGTTTGGTAAGGATTATGGTCAATATGCTCAATACATGACGAAACCGTACTCCTACCTACTTGAATTAGTGAAGATTGAGCGTTTTATATGCTTCCTAACTTCTGATTGGGAGATAGAGTGTGCAACATCATCAAGGATCGAGCATATAATCTGAATCCTCCAGCCGAATCATTTATTTTGTGGTTCCTATGTTATGTCCATGATCAACCACAAAAAGAACACCTTGAGGACATTCAGATTATAATGGATGATATTGAGTATGTGTTGGATTAAAAGAGGCAGATCAAAAATTGAGCTAGGTATCATAAGTCACTTCTTATAACACTTTCTACTTTCGATGAGGCTCCACCTCCAGAGATACGCCAAGTTAAGCTTGCACCACTAGGTGGGTATCCACCTTTTGTAGCACGATCGAAGGAGTCATTCCCACTTCCTGAACTTCCATCAGTGCCTCTTGTTGTACTATGCATGTAGTCCGTGCAACCAATGGAGCCTCCATCTCTAATGGGGCTTCCACCATAGACGGTGCCACTAGTGGGGATTATGCCTTTATTGGAGCCTTCTTCATCTCCAGTAGTACTTTCACTTTCAGCTGACATTCCACCTTTAGTGGAAGTTTGTCTTCAGTTGAGCCTTCACTACCTATAGTGCTTCCGTAAAGCCTCCAACCTTGATGGACCCTCTAGTGGAGCCGCCGCCTACAGACGAGCTGCCACCGGTTGATGACACCCTCGCGCTAGTCCATCTAGTTGAGCAGTTACAACATGCTGATTTCATTGGGCTAGACTCTGTCATCGGCCCAGATGATTCTTCGATGTCACTTGGCGTACATTCGCTCGAGTTTTTTCCACGAATTGGTACAATAAATTCAGATGACAACTTTCTACGGTGTACCTTCAGACTTCTTTAGAGTTTTGCTTACAGTTGGTGTTGTCAGATTTACCACTTCAATTAGTTTGTGTGGAATCCAGAAGTTGACTTCACAACTTGATTTTCCACTTTGGGTCTCCACCATTAGTGTCCGATCGTTAGTTGCTATGCTGCTTGTCAGTTCTACCGCTTAGTACTCGAGAGCGAGTTCCATGTAGCGGAAGCGTATGCTGGGGATCTGAGCACACCCAGACACAGATGAGGAGTTTTCATCATTGGATTGTCCAGATCATGTGTTTCCACCATTGGACCTTCCCGAAGACTACTATCTACCATATGATTTTTCGAATGAAGAGTTTTCATTGAAGGAATCGTTGGATCTGATTTCTGAGGGTGCCGACTGACTTAGAGCAATGTATTTACCTAGAGAAATGACCTTATTTTTATTAGTGTTTATATTCATTTATTTGAGTATTTTATTAGTATTTTCGCCCGTTTTATTAATCAAAATTCTGCACATATCAAAACCCAACTTATAATGGTTGTATGAGTGTTTTTAGGTGTCCTATTCCTTTACATTGTTGGTTTACAAGTCCTACGCGCTTTTGTATGGCTTGGAGGCTTATAAAAAGACCCCAAAGCCATCTCTTTGATATAATAATATTTTCATTAATGAAAAAGTTTTGTTTCGGCAATGGTTTCTCCTTCGAGTGATTCAAAGAGCCCTCAGAGTGATTTCATTGAACCAGAGCGTGTTCAGAGAAGTGTGAAGCTTCATCCTTCCCATCATGTTCATAATCCCCGCCAGCAATCGATCGCGAACTATTACCTCCATCGCCATTCGCTCTCATCAAAAACCTTAAAAAACTCTTTAGCTGAATCTTAAATCCGTCTGAAATCCTATGATACCTTGTTCGAAATCCTTCGAACTTGATCCTAAAGAAGCCTCTCTAAACCCTGGATACTCCCATACAAAGTGCCCCAATTTGTATGATCTAATACAATCCTAATTTTGATGACCAAAAAAAAAAATACAATCCTAATTTTGAAAAATTGACAAATCTGGAAACATAGTTCAGATTTGGTAATTCCTTGATCTTTCCATAGCTAATGGTCCGATCAAGCTGAAACTTATGCACCGCCTTCCTAACATCCATACTTACCCACAAAGTTTCGTTGCAATCCGGAAAACTAAACATAGTTTAAAGAGAAAATACCCCTCCATTGCCCCGAAATTCTGCTCGTTTCCAAACCGTAAAATCTTCATCTAGAGCGAGAGCCATGCTTTCTAGAGCAAGAGCCATGCTTTTATAGGACCCCTAGTCCGTCCTGCATCAATATTTTTTACCGTCTTTCGAATCAAATATGCATGAAATGTTTTTCAAAAAACTTGAGTGTTGTGTTACATTACATGTGTACTACGAATGCATCATGGACTTCCCATTCGTGCACTTCTTTTTTTCCAATGCTTGAGAATACAAATTTGAGTTCAGACTGGGTGAAAAAAGTAAAAAGTACCGATTCGAGTTCAAATTTAGCTGTTTGGGCCAAAAACTTTAATAAAAATCAAAAGTCAGAAATTCAAATAAGATTCAGGTGATTCGGGTTGGATTCAGTCAATTCTGTCTATCTGAGCACTATTTGTGCTTGATTTGACTGAATTAGGTGTGATTCGCCCTTATTCGAATCCTATTTGGCCAAACCGGATTCGAACTAGGGGCTAATGGGTCCGAACTAGGTGGGACCAGATCCGAACCCGGTTGAACTCACGAATTGAATCCGAATCAGCACATATTTCGGGTTCAGACTTCGGATGGGTGTTTTGGTTTGGATTGGCCAAAATCCAAACCTATTCGATAATTTGGACGGGCGCTTGAACCTTGCTTATTTCTCTCCTCACCACTTCCTATAAGGGGCTATTTTTGAAAAAAAATCCTTTAGTTTTTCCTAGTAGGATATGAATGGGATTACTATTATTGAAATGCATATATGCACTGTATAAGTGGACATGGATCTGATTCTGAAAACTTTAAATCTAGTCGAAGATTTTCTTATATTTCCCTAAAAATCCTCTACATCTCTGCATTTCTCTGTTCTTCTCCTTTTCTTCCTCTACTTATCTTTGTTTGATACTTTTCCAATACATCTGCCTGTTTGCTGAAATCTGGTTATAATTGGACTAATAAAGTGTTTAAGCCTCACATCTATTTCGTCAAAATCCTCTGCTATATTTAACCCATGCAACTTTTATTTGATTTCAATGAAAATCACCTTGTTTGACTTCACAAATAAGTTTATTCTTGTTATATATTTTTGGATGAACAAGCTATATTTTATTATTATTTTTATGGAGCCAAGAAACCCTTGATTCTCCCCTAAATTACAACCCTAGTATCATGTATTACATCACTGACACAAGCACCATCCTAAAGAGGAATTTCCTGCTTGGGTTGCAACGGTGGCAACCTCAAGCAATGAGGTGCCACTTTTTTTAATTCTTATACTTGCATTGTCGTATAAGCCTTTATTTTGTTCTTGTTATTTAACTTATTTTTCCAATCACCTTATAATGCTTTCGGTCTCTCACATATGCCTGCATGCTATTTTCACTTTCTCTCTTAATGTTTCAACTTTAACCCATTTCACATGGACGTGGACAACAATATCCATATTTTGGGATTGCTATTTTCACTCTCTCTTAATGTTTCAACTTTAACACATTTCACATGGACGTGGACAACAATATCCATATTTTGGGTTTGTTTATCCTGTATGTGTGCATCCCTCGATGATCATCAGTATTTTATTAAAGTCTTACTCTACTGTGCACGAAAAATGCCTTTTTGACTCGCATATTTGTAGCCCTAATTTGAGTCGTTGGACTTAATCTATCGTAGCTGACAACACCAACTGCAGACTGCAGTAATATATAACTTTTACCGACAGTGGGCTTTAAGCCTATGGGTTAGACAGGGATTTGACATAAGAGTCAATGGTAACTTTTCGTGCTGCATAACGATGTAACGTGGATCCGTATGAGTGGCTAAGACTCTTCGCTATATTCAACTACAAACTATACTTTTTTGTTTACAAGCATGCAACTTTTGATCTTGATTCCTTTTATACAATTTGTTTGAAAATTCTAATATATAAGTACTATAGACCAAGGTTTTCAAACTTCCTATCAGGGTCGTACGCCCCTACGATTCTCGATCCACAGGATCAAAAATCGATCTAAAGCGCACTGTGAATTCCCTAGTAAGTAGAATCTTGAGTAGACACCCATGATCATGAGTAGACTTCCAGGATCCAACGACTCTTTAGTAGACTCTCACGATCCTGAGTAGTCTTTCAAGGAAGTTCAATATGAGGTAGATGAAAGTGAGGGTAAGGAAGTAGAAGCCATTTCAAAGAAGTCAATTCATTGTTCTGACTTATTTATTTAGTACAACCTTTTTTTTTTACGATTTAGGCCTTGGAACATGCTAGGACACGAGGTAGAAGTTTTGAATCTTCATGAAGCTAGTGAAGAGGGGGTTGATGAGCAATATGAACATTTCAGGGGACTTAGATGGTTTTGGTATTAGCATAAACACTATTGGTGATAGGTTCGAGGATGATGCCATTAGTTTTGATGGTGAGTGTAAGTTCGATGATGATGTTTGCATTGATGACAAATGAGTCAAATGACAATACATATTGTTTCCCTTTTTTCCTCTTTTTTTTTTTTTCCTCGGACATTAATTTTGAGTATGGAGTCTTTTGGCTTGTTAAACCTATATATTTCGTACTTTTGAAGGGGTAAGAACTATATAGGTTTAACTTGTTGAATTTTTGTTTTGGTTGATTTGTCATTATGTAGTTTGTAACTTACTATTATAAGTGGATAATGAGCGTGCAAAGGTTCAAACTTTGATCTTCTTGCACATGTTTTACCATTTGCAAGTTAAGACACGGGCTTTATCTTTTAAGTTACATCTTTCAAATTAATATGTATATATTTTTTGAGTTTTTGACTTACTTTAACGGATGTTTGACGTTTCTTGACATATATCTATATTATAATTAGTTTTTTCATTTTGTAGAATCTTATGATACTAGATTTGATCCTATGATTCAACCCTACAATCCCACCACTGGTCCTTGGTGGGATCCCAATCCTAATAACCTTGCTATAGACTTTAACTTCTTGTAAGCAGTAGTTTTTTATATGTGAAATTTGAAGCACTATAAACCACATTGTTGTCACCTTTTTTATATTAATAATCCCTAGATGGATTGCCTATCCCATTGCTTAAACAAATCATTTGAGTCATGTTTATCAGGTTGAGTCGAATTAGAAACGGTGGTCATTTCAATTTGGATGCTAGGCTATAATGTTAAATTCGCTCCACCCATTGCTTAAACAAATCAGTTGAGTCATGTTTATCAGGTTGTGTCGAATTAGAAACAGTTCCACCTATAATGGTAAATTCAATGGATCATCTAATCATTCGAAGTCTCCGATTTTAAATTTACCGTTTTTGTTGGACGACAAGGCTTGGCAACCTTATTCCAGCCAAAAAAGAAGTTAGCAACTATGATGGGTCCAGTCTAGAACTACGAGAGCAATGGAGGTTGGTTGTAGGAGGTAGGATTGTTTGATCGGGTGGGAAAGGGTTGCTGACATTGTTGTAGGGGGCCGCAAAAGGATATTGCAGTTGTAAGGGTTGGGATTAGGGACAGGGAGGGAGGACGAGGGCTAGGTCCATCATAGAAGGGGATGGGATTGCAAGTGGAAGGGGAAGAAGTGTGGTGTGTCGGGTGCATGCTTTGGGATTGCAGAGAGATTTCAAGTTGATGTGATGAAGGGTGATTGCGTTTAGGGCATGAGATTGGGGATTGCAGGAGAGGATAAGGAAGGAGATGGGACAGGACGAGGAAGTGGAGGGAGAATTGGAGGTGGTGGATATATTATTAAAGAAGCCATATTCATTTCTTCGGAATCGCCAAGGATCAATTGGGTCATATATACGTTTAAGCAAGCCTTTAAAAGTCACCAGCCATCATTAGTGGCATTTTGGTTTAAGCTATGCATGATTTGATGAAATGAAATTATTCCCCCCTGTTATTTCTTTCCTCATTCCTCTTTTATTTCAAATTTTTATTACATGCCCTTCAGTTAAAGAGTCCTGATGCTGCTAATTGTCTGAACTACTGTATGAGAATCATGTGATCTGCTTTGTGCGAGTTATTTGGTTCTTTTAAGGAAGAACAATTTAGACATTACTAGTGATGCTGTGTCTTTATGCTTTACACAGATTTCAAAATTTTGACAATCCTTATTTTTTTAGATCCAATCTAATATTAAAGTGGTTCCAACATAACTAATGTTAGAGGTAGAACATAGGAAATTCTTTAAATATCTTAATAACTTTTTTTATTGATTTATATGCAGCTAATGAATCGTTTACTCAGTGAAATAAATGCAGGGTTTTTCTACTCAAATGCAGAGCAGAGAGAGAAAATGGTTGCTGCTGAAAGGCGTCAAGTTGATGAGAGAGTTAAGAAAATTATCGAACTGAAAAATAAGGTAAATCAAATATATTTTCTGCATTATGCATTTCTATGGTGAGTACTTTGCACTTATGGAACTTTTACGAGAGTTTTCTGTCGTGTGTAGGTTTGCTCGGGCAATGACAAAAATTTCGTTGTGATAAATCAAAAGGGGATTGATCCTCCATCATTGGACCTTCTTGCTAGAGCAGGGGTTAGTCATGTCACAACTGCATGCTGTCTTTGTTAGTTTCAAGTTAAGGGATGAATCTTTATCATAAATTTGAGCAATTTATTTGCACAGAACTTGTTCCTCTACCTTGGGCAGTTGCTTTGGTTTGGTTGCATGTGGACATACTTTGGACACGCCGACACGTTGGAAGTCATATATGTGATGATTGCTTGAAATATCTTCCATAAATGTTTCTTATATGTTCTTTCTTGTGTTTTTGTTTGATTTCTTCTAAGAATCTTTGCCTGTAATTTGCAATCCTCTACTTGGTTATTCTTTGGTAGTTACGTTGCACACCTCTTTTAAGTGATCTTAACGCCATGAAAGATTAATCTAAATATCCTTTGCTCATGCTATTAAATCCCTGCTCAATATGTCCGATTGATTTCATTCTTGTAGTAATAAGTAAATTAGATTGTGGATTTAAATCTAACTTGGGATGGAGTACCGATTTACCAAATCTTTGAACAAATAATAATATATGATCCTGGTAAAATTGATAGATTCTATCTGGATATGGAATGTAGGGCTATGCTCAAGCGAGCCCGGGTCCAGGCCCATTTTTTTTCTTGCGTCCAAGCCTGACCCATTTTGTGATCATGCTTTACAAACAAGGCCCAAGCTTGGGCCCATATGAGTACTTTGGGCCTGGATCAGGCCCATACCCATAAATCTTCAAATGTAACTAAAATCAGGGCGATGATAGAAAACATGGGCCCATGACTATTAGAGATTGTCCTAGACTGTCTTTGGAGACCGTTGAATGTCATATATCCAAAGGTAACAAACAATCCGAGTTCCGATAGTTCTGGATCCTAAGGGTCAGATCATATTTGTGTAGCTATTGGAGACTAGAAATCCATCGTGAGGTAGGTCGCGTATACTCCAACTATAAATCTAGGCTGGATTCGAGTCGTACCTATGTAAGACCGGGCCCATACTGTTTTGTTTTCATGCCTAAAATGTAAGCCAGAACCTGCATACGATGTTCTAGATGCATTCACTATTCTAAAAAGTGGTTCGGGAGCCCGCCTTGGCATTTCATGCCTTAGAGTTGTGCTCCAGGGCTTATCTCATCCCGATGCGATAACACGTGGTTGTTGGTGGTGCTGCTGTTACTGCAGCTGCTCTGATAAGTTGTGAAGAGCACTAGAGGCTATTTGTGAAAGAATTATCTTTTTATATTTCTGAGCCCCTTATGAATAACCATGTACCGAGTTCTCTATATTGTTCTTACGTCTGCAATTTATAGATAATTGCCCTTCGAAGAGCAAAGAGGAGAAATATGGAAAGGCTGGTGTTAGCATGTGGCGGAGAGGCTGTTAATTCTGTTGAAAACCTGACTGAAGACTCTCTTGGATGGGCTGGGCTTGTTTATGAGCATATCCTTGGGGAAGAGAAGTACACTTTTGTGGAGAATGTGAAAAATCCTCATTCTTGTACAATATTGATCAAAGGTTATTTTGTTACCGTCTAATATTTTATGATAATTCCTGTCACATTTATTAGAAACATAGTTTTAATAGAAGGTCATATCTGTATTTTTCAGCAAATTATTCACTAACATTGTCGTCATATCTCATGCAGGACCTAATGATCATACGATTGCTCAAATTAAGGATGCTGTTCGTGATGGTCTGAGATCTGTCAAGAATACGATTGAAGATGAAGCTATTATCCTGGTGAGATTTTGATCAGCCGCCATCTTTATTGCTATTCATGCTGACCATCCTCGGCACTGTTGTATGTTAATTTTTGTAACTTTGTTGTATGCTTATTTTGTCCATCCAGTTTTTATTCTTTAGCTCTCTCACTATTTCTGCTGTGAGCCAAATTTTGCATATGACATCTGTTCTGCTGCCGTGCTATATTTTTCCACATGCCATTGTAATATTATATTGATTGTACTTCTCTATTTTTTTTTATAAATCTTTTGAGAAGCTAAACGTATATTTTTCTGATGTGATCTTTGATATAGATGAGACTACAAATGCTTGGTCTTCTTTTTAACTTCAATGCATATCTTATTGGATGTTCTATTGATGCATGTACTGTAGGGAAATATTGCTCTGATAACTGTTGTACCAGATCCTCACATAAGATTTAAAAACATTTGGAACCCCAGATTTTGGTCCACATCGTTACCAAATCATGAAGTACATCAAAGGTAAATAAATACATGAAGTCAGGGTGATTGTACCCACGCAGTTTTGGGAAAGATGGTAACTGAGTTCGGTTCGATAAACCTAGTAATCTTACTTCAGATACCTCACAAACCTCCGGACCAATATTAGTGGGCCTCTTTCCACCAAAAACTCTCTTCGTCACTTTTTCCTCTCATTCTCTCTATCTCAAGTGACTGGCATTATCACATGGGGACCGGTCCCTTTATTTATTGATAGGGTGGTCTGACCTCCTAGAAGTCTAGATCCTCTGGGATTGAGTCCTGGATAAAGATGAAGAGGAAGCAGTCGGCATGCCTTGGTATTTCCTGTGAGAGCTAACTAGTGATCGGCCTCCTAGGACTCCTTATGGCAGACAACTAGTGGTCAAATTCTAGGTTTTCTGTTGGGAGTCAACTAGGTAGTTGACCCTGAGAGTCCAAGGGTTAGGCTAGGTGGATGGTCCGGACCCAATATGTGAATACATGGGGCCCATCCAGGATTTGAAGGGGAACTTTAGGCTTCGAATTTTCTCGTCACCTCATGACCGATTAGTTAACCAGTTGATTCCATATAAATTCACTTAGTAGATGTAGTTGCACTCCAAAATTGTGAATATTTATAGTTAAACTTGGCCTACTAAATTACTGCACATAATTCCCTCCACACACCGATATCTGTAAATGCAAGTTTGGATAGAAGAAGGGCAAAGATGGATCAATATTACATGGTCAAAAGTAGTACATAGGGAATTCTGAGGCTTAAGTTATAGTAGCAAGTTTGCCTTAAATAGACAGAAGGAATGTGAGACTCTATACCAAGTAGGAGGTTTTGGACCAACATCACTCTTGCCACTTATGTCCGTCTATTTATCGACCTATTAATTTTACTATCCACATCATATCGGGTAACCTTTGCTTAATTCTTTCTTGGAACTCTGTCAGTAATAGAGTTGCTCCTTAGCCACACCTATGTGGTGGGTATGAAGCTTGTTGTTGTGTCGTGTTTGATGGTATCATGTTAATGAGCCCCGTACAACACCAAAAATTTTATGGTTCGGATTGGTGTACCCCTCCTTCCATGGTACACATGGTCGATAGTGAGAAAGAGATTGGTTAAATGGACAGATAAAATTTTGATTCCTTTTGACAAGAATGCTATAATCTTCAAAGGATGTTATTTGTGATCAAACTTTTAACAACAAAACAGGTTATCATGGTGGAATTTGTGAGTATTTCTTTACATCATGGCAGCATACTAGCTGATTGGACCACTAATGTTGAAGGGGTTATGTGCAATTGTTTAAATTTTCCTCCAAATTTTCCATTCGATACGGTTTTATTTGTAACACAATCACAATAGTGTGTGATTAAGCTTTGTTCTTAGTTCTGCTAGATTAACACAGTTTTATCAGTGCGCCTCATTTTAGAATACCTAAACTCCATTGGATTGATGTTGTTCATGTTGTCAAGCAAATGGTTTCTTTGTTTGTGACTACAGGGTGCAGGGGCTTTCGAGGTCGCAGCCAGGCAGCATTTGGTCAACAATGTAAAGAAAACTGTGCATGGGGTAAGCAAGTCACCTGTTCAAATCTCTGCAAATTTCCTGCTTCTGATCTATACTTAAAACGGAAAAAAATGTACTGTTCCGATAGCGTGCACAACTCGGCGTGGAAGCCTTTGCCGATGCGCTGCTGGTCGTGCCCAAGACACTGGCGGAGAACTCCGGCCTCGACACACAAGATGTCATCATAGCTCTCACGGTTAGATTTCCATCCGGTTTTGTTTGTATTGCTTTCTGTTTAGTCACCATTTGAAGATTAAAAAAAAAATGAACTGATCTTTTTTTCGTTGATCAATGGAATCAGGGCGAGCACGACAGGGGGAACGTTGTGGGCTTGAGCCATCACACCGGAGACCCGATCGATCCCCACATGGAGGGTATCTTCGACAATTACTCGGTGAAGCGCCAAATCATCAACTCTGGGTATGCAATAAAATAAATTGAAATTTTGTGATTGTTGGGTGGTTAACTTGCTACTGCAATCATTTTCGAGTTTTTTATTTTTTATTTTGCAGACCCGTCATCGCCGCCCAGTTGCTGCTGGTGGATGAAGTCATTCGTGCTGGTCGAAACATGCGGAAACCAACTTGACCTTAGCCCGGCTCGACCTCGGTTAAATGTATCTTTGGGGTGGCTTGAGTTTACCACGGCAATCCAACTGATGTGTTATGCATGGATGGTTTGGATGAAGAGTTAGCCAAATGTTTTGTTTGTTTTTAGGTCTTTTTTTCAAGGACAAACTGGTAGCTTGTGTTTTGGTTTAATGAGCAAAAGAATGGTTGCCATCAGATCTGTGATTTTCGTTGGAACTCGAAGCGGTAATGGTGTTAATGTTTGCGGGTAATGTGTTACATGCTGTGTCTGCTTGCAGTTGTGGTTTGCAGAGACTAGTGCCTTTGGGAACAACTCTCTCTCTCTCTCTCTCGGGCAGTCGGCGGGATGGGGTTGTTGAAGGGCAGCTCTCTCTCGCACCAGGGTAATCCACTCGAGGTGGGGGCAGTGCCGACATGCACGGGTTTTTCTAGTCCAAAATATTAAACGGTGAAGATTTAACCCACGAATTGATGTCTCATGATACTGAAATTATTTTCACATTGGTTGTGAAGAAATACTTTTTTGATTCATTTTATCTTCCCCTTCATTGGATTGCCACCGCAATCTTCTTTGTTATTGCCGATTGCTACACCGTCGAAGGTGGCTTCCCTTTTATCGAAAGGAATCACTGCTATTACCCACCACTTTGTTGATGGCGCGATCGCCGCTGGTCAGGTAACAACCTACAGTCATTAGTAACAATATTCTTTGAATTTTTTAAACTCATTAATAATTGGGGTTATTAGCCTAAGACCTCTCTAACCAATCCAACATTAGGATAAACCTACTGAAAGTTTTCATTTGAGCTCCAGCCCCTCTAACCAACCCCAACTTTAGCACAAACCCTTCCCATTGTTTTTAATCCCCAGACCATCCTCACCCCCTCTCCTCTCTCGATCGGCCATGGCAGCCGCATCCGGCGGCAGCGGCGGAGGCTCAGGCGGCGGGCCCGGGCAGCGGCAGCGGTGGGTTCGATTAGGATCTAGGTCTAGGGTTCATCTCATGGCCTGTCCATGTTCGCCGGGGGGGGTGGCGGCGGGTTCGGTTAGATCTGGCGGGGGGGTGGGGTGGGGTCCGGTTAGGTCTGGCGGGGGTGGGGTGGGGTCCGATTAGGTCCGACGGCGACGGGATCAGAAGGGGTTGGGGGGAGGAGGGAGTGTCATTCACTTCTAAATTAGAAGTGAAGTGAGGAGTATTTTCGTCCACAAAGGTTTCAGCTGAAATGAAAAGTTGGTCGGGGCTTCTGCTCAAAAAAGGATCTCTAAGGTGGGCTTCTTACTAATACCCCCTTAATAATTTACGAACACAAGTGAATAAGGGTGGCAATGGACTCCAAAAACCCGACCTGAAAACATTGGGTATGGATACAAATTTTATACCCAAAACATGGTTTGGGTAGGGCACGGGTGTAGGAACTCTATCCGATTATCTTTCGGGTATGGGATACCCATACCCAAAACCCAATTGCCCCTCTTAACTACTTCTTAACTACTTGTCTGTACCTCATTGTCATATACCTAAATTTTAACTGCTTATATCCCTACCCAAACCACTGTAATAAGAAACCAAAAGAGCTTCTTAATATAATATTGATATTTTTTCCCCCTCAAATAATTGCATATATGATGGAGATAAAGAGGCAAAATTATACCCAATTCATACCCGAAATCCAAACCAAAACCCGAAACCCATTTGGGTATGGACCCTCTTCTACCCGAATGGGTGTGGGTTGGGTATGGACCCTGCCATACCCGAATGGGTATGGTGATAGGTAGGTCGGACCAAACCCAACCGATTGCCACCCCTACAGGTGAATTATTCTCTGAATTATTTGGGGCCCTGCTGCATGTACCGGCTAACTACCAAATAATCCATTTACTATTCACATGTTTCACAAAATAATTCACGAATTTGTATATTTTTATATAACATTTATTTTAGGGTAATTTTCACTTTGCCCCCCTGAAGTTTAGCTAAAAAACACATAACCCCCTTGTAGTTTATTTTGTTCCAAATCGCTCCCTAAAGTTTGAATTGTTAGCACAATACCCTTTTTGTCAACTACTTAATTTTCCTAATTTGGTAATTTTTATATGATCAAAACTGAATTGAAGGGGGCAACATGCAGTTTTTTAACTATAGGGAGGTTAAGTGTTTTTGATCTAAACTTTAGTGGGGCAAAGTGTAATTTACCCTTTATTTTATGTTCATTATAAATATGTAATTTGATATCTATTTATATAAAATTGGTATTGTATTATTATATATTCTTATTTTATGATTACAAAATTTTGTTGAACTCATTTTGAACTTTCTATAATTTTATTATAGAAATTGTATATTATTATATCTTCTACTTTCAAATACTCAATATGAACTATATTATTCAAATTATGAAATATGGTTCATATAATTGGAGGTTTTCTTATGAAGGTGTGACACGTGGGCCGATTATATCTGATGATCACCACTTGGATATAGATCTAAATGTCGTTCCTAGCGATTGTTGTGGTGTACTAAATGCATGATGTTGTTAAGAATAATCCAGTTGTTGTGAAAAACCCATCAGTTGATATAAAATTGCATCCAAAAGACACATATACAAGTACTAAATCCCAGAGTAAAGCCCCAATGCCATCATCGGCAGCCTTCAGGTAAGGATATCATACTATTATGAAGGTCTAAATATGTTTTCTATGCTCTAACTTACCGTTTTATTTTTGTTTGCAGGACTTGTACCACAAATGATCCGACATATATTGAAAATTATAGTTGGATAGAAAATATTCAGATTGAGCAATCAGCACTAGAACTGGTAAAGATTGAGCAACCGATAATATCTGATTCACTAGCAGGGTTCGAAGATATATATGTTCAGAAGGAATTTCCAATTGATATACAAATGAAGGAAGATTACCATGAAATTCACCTCTATCAGAAGTTTAAGGACAAAGGGAGCATGATTAAGGCGCTAAACAAGTATGCTTTATATTTAGATTTTGAGTATAAGGTTTTAGATTCCACTCCAAAAAGATATACTATCATATGCAAAGGTGAAAACTGTATAGGGAGATTGCATGCATCTAAGCTTAAGGGGACTGCAGTAATCCATATAAGTCTTTTTCAGTCTAGAGTTTTAGGCTGAGGTTCTTTTTCTTCTCTTTCTTTTTGTACGGGATATTAGTTGGCTAAGTTTTCAGCTAGTCCATTTTCTTCCAGTTTGCCAAGGTCTTGTAGTCCATTTGATCTAGTGCACATATTTAGGGTCCTAAACCTTTATCTTCTATGAATAGTTATCTTTATTATGTTAGTTTTATTGATGATTATTCATGTTTCACATGGGTTTACCTCATTCGTTAGCAATCTGACATTCCTAAGGTCTACTAGACCTTCACAGCCATGGTTCATATTAAGTTTCATGCTTATATCAAATCTTTTTGATCTGATTGCACACGTGAATACCTCTCCTCTATGATGCATTCTATTATCCAGTCCCATGGGACTCTTTTCCAGCAATCTTGTCCTCATACTCATGAACAGAACGTGGTTGCTTAGTGAAAGCACTGTCACATCTTTGAGACAGCTCGTGCTCAGCTTCTCTCCTCCTTCGTTCCTCGCACATTGTGGGCAGAGACCATTTTGACCTCTGTCAACCTCATTAACATCACCCCCTCCTTAGTCCTTTCAAGTGTCTCTCCTTATGAGTGTCTCTATGGCACTCCTCCCAACTACAGCATGCTGCACACTTTTGGGTACACGTGTTGTCCTTCTTCCTTCTCATAAGCATAACAAACTATCGGCCATGTTCGCTAAGTGTGTGCTTCTGGGTCTCAGTTCTAAGCACAGGGGTACCGTTGTTATGACCCATTGGCTCGTTGTCTTCGTATCCATCAATATATCTTCTTTGTCGAGAGTGTTCCCTATTACTCTATTGCGTCTTAGGATCTAACCTTTCTTAAGGTCCCTCTATCTCTGTCCTTGGTGTCTCAGTAGACTCCTCCTGTGATACCCTCTTCTTCTGCTATCGCTTCTTCTCTTGTTCCTGCCCTCGAGCCCTTACCTCCTGCTACCATAGTTGATCCTTCCCCTTCTCCTCCTTTCCTCTCAGATGTTGTTTCTCCTGTGTCCTCTTCCTCTCTCTCGGGTCTCTCGTCCCCATCACATGTTTCTCCATTTTCTTAAGTTTATTCTTGTTGCCTTTAGCCTGACCCAATATCGGTCACTCCTTTGTCTAACCTTGACTCTTCTGGTATGCTGTCTACTTCGAGCAGCCTTTGTCTTCTGGATGTGGATTCCAGTACTCTTCCTTGCTATTCCCAATGCGAGTGCTGCCACCCTAACCACTTTGGCTACTCTCCTGACAGTTTTGGTTTTACTGCAGTCATTTCCTACTTGCCCTCATCTACTACTTACCTTACCTCTATAATATATTCACACTGATAGAGAGCCCTGGTCCTACAAAGAGGCACTGTAGTATCCTGTGTGGCAGTAGACTATGGCTGAGGAGTTTCAGGTCCTTAAGAAGGCTCAAAGATGGGAGGTTGTCTCCCTGCTAATTGGTGTTGAGCCCATTAGCTGCAAGTGGGTCTTTAAGATCAAGCATCGTCCCGATGACTCCATTGATCGGTTCAAGGCCTGTCTCATTGCCAGGGACTTTACTCAAGAGTACGGGATTGATTATGATGAGACTTTTGCTCCGATGACTCAGATGACCACCATTAGGACCCTCCTCGCTGTTGCTGGTACTCGAGGTTGGCCACTACTTCAGATGGATGTGAAAAATATGTATTTTCACGATGATCTCTCTGAGGTTGTTTATATGCAGCCTCCTCCAGGTCTAAGCATGCCCTCTCAGCACGTCTGTCATCTCCGTTGGGCCATTTATGGACTCAAATAGGCTCTTCGTGCCTGGTTTGAGTATTTTTACCGTGTAGTGACTGAGATTGACTTTGTGAATAGCTTCCAGGATCGCTCTATATTTGTGCGAATTTCCTCCCAAGATCGGGCCATCATCCTTCTCTATGTTGATGATATGATTCTTACTGGTGATGACTCTGGTGCAATAGCTTCTCTTCAGCAGCATCTTCAGAGTCAGTTTTAGATGAATGATCTGTTGTAGCTCGTGTGTCCTGAGTATGAATTTTTTGTATTAATATTAATAAAGATGACTTTGGTTATTGCTTTAGTTAGAATACTGCTTTTGTATATGTTAATTCATATTTAATAAGGACCCTAGGTAACATAGTAGGTGTAACATCCGCCCCAAACACACAAGATACTATCCGCTTTGCCCATGCTCGCACGAGAACTTCCCAGGTAGGTCACCCATCCTAGTACTACTCTTGCCCGAGCACGCTTAACTACGTAGTTCTTACGAAATCCGTAGCAGCACACGATTTTAAAACGCGTCTTCCATGTTTGGGAGGGAAAATTATATAAGTAGCTCAGGATCTTCTTTTCTCTAGGCGATATGGGGCTAACTCGTGGCCTTGTACACCTCATCTCATTCATCTTGGCATCCCAGCCTCAGGTGTCTTAGCTCTTTGGCTATTGGCTATTGGATCTTGGTCGTCACAATCCACCCTTATTAGGGCTACACGTCCTCGTGTAGGGTTAGACCCCCCATTCCAAGGAGAACCGGCTCTGATACCATTTTGTAACATCCGCCCTAAACACACAAGATACTGTCCGCTTTGCCCATGCCCGCACGAGAACTTCCTAGAGAGGGCACCTATCCTAGTACTACTCTCGCTCGAGCACGCGTAATTACGGAGTTCTTACGAAATCCATAGCGGCACATGGTTTTAAAACTTGTCTTCTATGTTTTAGAGGGAAAATTATATAAGTAGCTCAGGATCTCCTTTCCAAGCGATGAGGGGCTAACTCGTGGCCTTGTATACCTCACCTCATCCATCTTGGCATCACAGCCTCAGGAGTCTTGGCTTTTGGCTATTGGCTATTGGATCTTGGTCGTCACATTAGCCGATAAGTTCTTTCAAAATTTCTGCCAAACATTCAGCTTTTGCAGCAGGGTGGGGACCTTCTGCCATAGAGCAAGTTCTGTCTCTAGTAAATGATGCCACATGCATAGAGAAGGACTATTTGGAAAGAGATCATGGATGTGGACATGTCTCTCTCCCTTCGTTCTCGAGCTTGTTTTCTCCAAAAAAAAATTAGAAAGTATCCTCGAAAACGCTAAAAAATCTTAGAGTGCATTTGGCATCAGTTTTGAAATTTCTAGTTTTGGTTTTGAAGTACCAAAAATCAATTTTAGCTTATCCATAACCAGTTTTATGCTCAAAATCAGTTTTGCAATTATGTGTGCTTGGCTGATTCAATACAAAACTGATTTTGATCATAATTAGCAATTGTGGCTAAAGTGTTACAAGATCTTTCATTTACGAGGGAACAAGCAAACATGCATGTCCTGTTATGGAAAGAACTTGGGCATTGGTCCATTTCCGACGAACATTCTATGGAGGCCAAAGTAAAGCACAGAGTCCACCTCATCGAGAAATCGACCCACTGCATCTTCGCAAATAATCCTACATTATCCATCGATAATCCCCTGCATCATGGCAAATAATCTAGCATTGTTCGTCGCACCTTCCGATATAAATTTATTAGAGGCCAATGTGAAGCAATGAGACCCTTAAGGATACGCCCACCCACCATATCATGGTAAATCACCCTTAACTTTTCAATGTACGTCTCTTACATACCAACACACAGCATAAAAACCCCATCATGGAGACATCGACCAACCATATTTGTATGGGAAATCATCCTGCGATTTACGATACAAATCTCTTAGAAGCCAATGCAAAGAAGAAAAAAAAACACGAGGAGTCACTGACCCACCAGATCATGATAAATCTTACTGTATTTTTCGAAACACATCAATTAGAGGCAAACAAAATATTACAACAAATAAGAATGTTTATGACATAAACCGTACAATTACAAACAAAGATGGTAGAGAATACCTCAAAGAGTATTACAACAAACAAAAATAAAAAATAAATAACATGAGTCCCTAATACAAGCAAACGATCCCTGCAATCCCTTCTGATGTTACCACTGCGTTGGTCAATGACTTTCTGAATTCAATTATTTGGTTGTCCCCACCTCTAAGCACAATGCCCTCATTCTCACCACCACCACCACCATCGTCATACAAGACATCCTCTTCATCGGCACCATCGCTAATAATCATATCATTATCATCATATTGGGTGAATAACAAATCCCTGGCAACCTCCTGTTTAATAAAATTATGCAGTGCTCATGCAGCAATGACAATCTTCACCTTCGTCTGAAATTGACATACGTACCAAGATTGGCCACCTTTTCTTCAAGACGCTGAAGCATCGCACGATGACATTCCTCAGTGAGGAGTAAGCATGGTTAAATAACTCAATCGCACCTTCCGTTTTCCCACCAACATAATGAAAGTCTGGTATATGGTATTTGACTCCACGAAATGGCGAAAGATATCCCGACATGTTCTTATAATCCGAGTCTACGACGTAATATTTACCTAAGAATAGAATAAGTTATATATAAAAAATTACACATTATAAAGTATAAAGTGACAAACAAATATAAGACATTTGGATATACTTGGAGGGGGGTGAGAAAATTTTATATTCAGATTCCGTATTGCTTCACCTAAAATTCTGCCATTACTTGCTGATTCTTTTCTCATAACATGGGTAGTGGTGTGTATTGTTTGGTTTGTATCGTAAGGTCCAAATTTCTTTATTAAAAACAATAATTATTATGCAAGTCAACATAAGTGAATGGCCAAATATATGACTTTAAATAACTAGCAAACTATAAAACATGTAACAATTAAAATAGCATCATAAAATAAAGTAAATGAGAAAGTGATTAATGTGTGGAATGACAACATTGCCTTGAAAATACTATTTCTTCTGTTTATCTTCGAGAACTAATAACGAAGAAGGTTCACAAGATACAACATCCCTCTGCACGATCTAGCTACTTCGCGATACTTGATCCCTCGTGAAAAAGATTTGACGTAATTAATCCTCTTGCCTAGCAAGAAAAGAGAAAGAAAACAATGGAAGAAAACTTGTATTACCAAAAACTCAATGGGCTTGCACAGATCTTGGTCAAAGATACACAAAGAGGTGAGGGATGGAAACAAATAGAAGTATGCAATTGTTTTTGTTTTTTTTTAACCAAAACAATATGGGACTTAAGAGGAAAACAACACTATCATCCATTGTGTTCTTGTAAGGGATCGAAGTGTTCAGTACATCACATGTTAGTGCTCCGACAAAAAATAAACCAAGGATCAACAAGAGAGAGAGAGAGAGAGAGAGAGAGAGAGAGAGAGAGAGAGAGAGAGAGAGAGAGAGAGAGAGAGAGAGAGAGAGAGAGAGAGAGAGAGAGAGAGAGAGAGAGAGAGAGAGAGAGTCCCACCATCACCGAGAGGTAGGAAATACACAATAGCACTTATTTGACCCATTGGCCAATAAACACCTCATATGTTTGCCCCCAGCTCCTTTACTTCGACAAACAAGGCCGAGTCGACAGCTATACCGATCGAGAAGCCTAAGAGAGAGAGAGAGAGAGACGGGGGTGCTGGTCGACCGCGTGGGGGTCCCCCTTGACCTTGACCGTGAAGATCCTCCGAATTTCCTTCGAGCAGGACAACCCTCATTAGTCAATATGCACTGTTTCGGACCTGAAAGCTCTACAACCCTGGCCAACCGTGCTCCCACCAAATTGGGTAAATTACATATAAACCCACTGTAATTTGACTGATTATCACTTACATCCCCTTATGTTTAGAACCCTACAAATGCCCCCCTATAGTTTGAAAAACCAAACACATAGACCCTCTAATGGAGAGGGGGTGCAAGTGATGTGCTTTTCAAACTATAGGAGGGCATTTGCAGGGTTTTAAACACAAGGGGGTGTAAGTGATAATAGATCAAACTACAGGGGGGTCTATGTGTAATTTACCCAACCAAATTACAGGGGGGTCTCTGGCATCTTCAGTTAAGAACATACATCTTAAAATGAGAAATAGTTCCAAGAGATGACACTGAGCCACTGAGGTGACTTGTATGAGAACAAATGTGATGGTGTGTGAAAGGAAATAGACGGGGTGTCCTTTAGACGGGGACTACCTTTGGCAAAATGTGTGCGTGCGCACGCGCACATTCTCCTATGGTCGATCAGACTCAACACCGGATGGGTTTTGGATCCATTCTAGTTTTCCAAGCACTTCGAGCTGAATTGGATGACACCATTGATTGACAGGTACAATGCTTCGAGTCATACGGGGATTCGATTAGCATCGATCTTTAGATCTTCATCTACAAAATAAAAATCACGTGCTTCCATTACAGAGGTGTTTGCATGGCACAAATCAAGTGATCTCCGAACCTACAACCACCCCATTGAATCCATCCGCTGGGTTACCAAATGGACGGCTGCATTTGCTGACGTGAACGGGCCGTGAAAGCTTTCCTGGAAAGACAGAGCCTCCAGGTCCCTCGCCATCTTCAGTAGTATATCACCAAGGTCGGTCTGCTTCGCCATCAGCGACTCGTAGTATGAGCGTGCAGCGACCCTGCTGATTTCTACGTTGGTGGCCTCGGGGCAGTACTCGCCATCCAACCACACGTGCAAAGCAACTCTGAGCCATTCGGATTCCTGCTAGAAGAGCTGCAAAAGTTGAGGTTTGGGGGTGGCAAACAGTATCCACATGAAATTATTACTTTATCGAACCTTAGAAGTAAGGGTAAATTACAGGAAATCCCCCTGAACTATTGCCCATTTTCATGTTACCGCCCCGAACTAAAATACCGAACAAAATACCCCATGTAATATGAAATATCTTTCACTTAGTCCCCTCCATAAAAATTAAACTTGTTATGAAAATGGTAAACAATCATCTTTTCTTTAAATGGTTTACACCCTAGATAGTTCAGGGGTATTTTGTCCGGTTTTTTAGTTCAATGGGGTAAGGTTTCATGTAATTTACCATAGAAGTAATAATGTTGTTTTTTGTATCAAACGGCGTTTTGTGTTTCTTTACTTTCTTGTAAAGAGCTGATGTATATTAACAGGATGTTTTTTACCATCCGATCGTCAAACCAGTCGTTTGGATCACAACAGTGCAGGGATATCATGTAAGCAATATTATATTTCTTGATAAACATAAAATTCATGTTGAAAACAGAAGAATCATTCAACTGGATCCTTCATTCCTTCCTATGAGATCTCGAATGATGGATGGACCCTAGAATAGTAATCAAGTAATAGAAGCACTGAAGAAGGGCAAATATCAGATATTCACCACCAAGGTGAAATACAAAGTCCACCTTAAAGAAAGAAAAATATCAAATTTATGAATTACATAGGAATTCAAAATCATGTCTAAATCCTTCATGTGACTTGACAGAAAAGGAACCCAAGACGATCTTAAGCCTAAACCCAGAAAAGGATCCCAAGGCGATCTTAAGCCTAAACAGTAGGGCCCGTATTCGGATTCGAAATCAATCGGGAGGAAACCACACGACTGTAAATATTTTGTTCTAGGTTGCGAATGATGTGTTCGAATACTTCACATATAATGGCCTTGAACTTAGCTCACCTAAATGCCGATACATGAGATGCAAATTGCAACCGACTTTACCTTAGAAGCGGCCCTACTTAATTAGCATCTAAAGTGTGAAATTGCAACCTTGAGATATGGCCATGGGGTTTTTGATGTAGCCAAAGTACATGAAGGACTTGGATGTTGATCAAACCAAAACGGGGTAATCAATCGGGAGGAAACCACACGACTGTAAATATTTTGTTCTAGGTTGCGAATGATGTATTCGGATACTTCACATATAATGGCCTTGAACTTAGCTCACCTAAATGCCGATACATGAGATGCAAATTGCAACCGACTTTACCTTAGAAGCGGCCCTACTTAATTAGCATCTAAAGTGTGAAATTGCAACCTTGAGATATGGCCATGGGGTTTTTGATGTAGCCAAAGTACATGAAGGACTTGGATGTTGATCAAACCAAAACGGGGTACATCAAATCAAACAAATAGACTCTAGTTGTAGTTCTAGTTAACCCAACAAACTTCGGGAGGTCATAGCTTCAAACTAGACATAGGAATTCAAAATCTTTTATTTAATCAAAAATGCTTTCCGAAATCTACAAATGTTAGCCTCATGAGTTTTATCAAAATTTAAAATTTTATGGTTTAAGAAGCATCTGGTAGTTTTAGTTGTAGTTTGAGATAAATTTCGCTTTAAGATTTTTTTTTCTCGCTTGTGGTTCCTTGCATAGATTTTAGATCTTTCCTTAGAGGATTTAGTGGGTTTGAAAATTCTCTTGTTTTTTGTCTGAATTTTTCTTATTTTGGTCTCTAACGATTAGTAATTAATGTTCATACACTAGCAATTAGATGGATTGTTCTTCTAAACAACTAGATAAAATGATAGAGAATTGAGAAACAACTAGGATTATGTTTGCTTTATTTTCTACATATATGATGTACAACCCTACAAGGTGTCTGATATAGTATTTTCTCTAAAAAAAGACTTGGCTTTAGAGATAATGTTCTCCATTCTTTTTTATCTCTTGGGCATGTGGTGGATTCTCGATCCCATCATCTGCTTTAATTATTTTCGCTTACCCTTGAGCCCGTTTTGCCATTAAGGTTAGGGCTTTCTACCAGTCTGGTATCAAAGACGAAGGTCCTCATGAGATCTCGAGTATTGTGTGATTCATCATGGCTGGAGGAGCTCGTCACATGCAAGGAGCCGCACAAGATTGCCCCCACACCACACGATGAAGAAGCACAAAAGTAAAACATAAGAGACGTAATGATAAGACACTTAGGTAAGTCTGTGTGTTAACCCATTGCATTTCACATCCCAACCCTAATAGCACTCTGTTATAGAATGTGTTCCACGCTGTGAGCCTTCGGTTTGAGAGAGACAGGAGTCTTGAAATTCAAGTAAACCAAGACTTATAAGAACCAGTAATGGGGAATCATGAGAGCCACTAATGGGTATAAGTTACCGATTCCTCGAGCTGTTCCTTTTCTTGGGACATGCAACTCCCACTAATTAGGCTCATTCCCATATTCTTTCTATATTAAAGATTGTTGTATACTTGTATTATAGTCGTTTAAACATTCTTTCTATATTAAAGAGAGGTAATATTCGGATTTGAGGTGCCATTATTTTGTTTGCAGAAGTAATTATGGTGATAGTACTAAGTCGAGGTCCCAATTGGATAATCCTTGCCATGATTGAGCTAGATTTGATCCAATGATTGCCCTCACTATCCAAGAGTTCATTCTGGTAAGAGGATTCAGATGGATCTTTGATACATGTATTTTTTAAGGACTAAGCTGAATTTGATCCCGTGGGCACTGAAAAAGAGATAAAATCTCCCTCTGCCATTAATATTGCGCCGAATACCAAGCTCTTTCACCTGTTGACATAACTAAATGAAAATACAAGTGACTAACAGTCTTGATAGGACTAAATGAAGTCAACCATGGATTTTGCTTCTTTCACACTTTGACAAAATACAGCAGAACAAAAAAAGTTCAGCTCAAGGTTTCGGTAAAGAGAAGAGTTGACCTAGGGTTGTGACTGAGTGGAAGTATTTTTCAGGAAATGACCATGGACGTAGCTGATTCTAATATGTTCAAACAAAAAGATAATTACGAACAAGAAAAGCTCAACCAAACCCATCCCCCCTCAATTGAGGGTTCCTCGATTGGGGGAAAAAAACATGAAAAGCTCAACCATGGATTTCACGTGAATCTGAATCAACATATGAAAGATTTGGGGGAAACTCACCGTCACGATCTCGATTGAGTAGAAGGAGACGAGGATATGGTGATCTTGGATCAGGCGACAAAAGAAGAGGAGGGAAACATATGTGGAGAGCCATAGCTCGGAGGGAAAATGGACATATTTGAAATTAGGGGCGATAGGCAGGATGGTACTTAATCGCAACAGTTAAAATTCGACTTAACCCTAACGAAGTTGAGATGCACCTCTTGGTTTTCCTCAGTTGGGCCTACAGTCGTTCAATGGCAGGCACACCAAGAGTTGTACTCCTCACAGGTCTCGATTTCCCTCTGTTAGGCCCACAACCGCCCGATGACAAGCACGCCAACAGGGGCATCGCATCCCACCAGACTGTACACTTCATCGGACGCTTGTGAGCCCAACTAAGGCCCTAGGGGACACAGAGGATATGTACCAATCGAAGAGGAGTCGAACTCGCATTCGCCCAATTGTGGCCCAAACCAAGGGAAACCAAGGGAAAGTACTGACCGGAGAGGAGTAAAAGCATTTTTGAATCGCCCAACCGCACATCCAAGCATGCTCTATAATTTATTATTACGACAATGATGCTTTTGTATATTTTGGGATGTGGTATTATATGATGGGTCATGCATAACATAATGCTTTAAATATTCTAATGTCAATTTAAAATTTTGATTTCTCATGATTGTAAAGTTTGAAGGTGTTGGACTAAGATCCCACATCCCAATTGGCAAGTAAATGGTATGCGGACATGTATATATGTGCATGCCTGCTGGCACTGCTGAATTCTTCGAGTGAAAGGTGCACAACCTATGTTGCCTCAGTTATCAGATGAAAATAAGTCTCTTGGAGAGGTGTGTGAATGTCTCATTTGTTGTTTGCCGTAATGCATCCATGAACCATGTGATACAGGAAGGCATGCGTTTTTTCCTTTCGGTTCATATGTTGGATTTTTTTTCCATGTGGCCTTTGCAAAGTTACAAAATCAAATGGATCACATCATGTCTATAAAGAGGATGTGAACCTAATTGGACGGTGATCCAGTGTTTACTAGGTGTACTATGTAATGGTAATTAAACTATGATAAGAGTATAGGACATCTCTGTACTTCAGTATGTCATCTATCCAAAACTTTCCACGAAATATTCTAATAAACTGAAGGGTGATTGCCTAGCCACAATGAGATGAGAATGTCGTTTGTAGTTGTCTATGCCGGTACACTGCCGGGTGCGTTGAAAATGGTGCCCGCACCAAGAGATTAAGGTTAGGGCCACCTTCTAAAAGAGAGACATATTGAGATTGTAGATGCAAGATTAATGATTTGTGCCGATGCAATTACCTATAATAATTTTTTGCTTTTTACCCTCTTTATCTGAACTTTTCCCAAATCTAATGGAACCTTTGAGGGTTGTTCCATGGCTACATAAGCATAAACCGGTAGCCAAAATATAAGTCTTCTTACCCATCAATTAGTCTTCTAGATTTCTTGACATGGTCCTCTTTTGCCAAGTTGCATTGCTCAGAATTTCTGCGCTCATCTTAGATGGTTTATGTATGGTTAATAGACGGTTGGAATTTTTTTTGTGAACCTTTTTCAAGAGCTTCCTAAATTAGAATTGTGCTTCATAGTTGATCCCCTCTTAATGGGATGAGACTCAGATCATGATGTTGATGATGATGATATCGATGATACAACAATGATGATGATGAATCTAAAAGTCTAATGATCATATTGGATTTAATGTAATAGTATCCATCCTATTTCTTGTGGCTGGTAATAACTAGGGAGGCATGGTTAGGTAACAATCTCAAAAATACCCAAAGCTGCACAAAGTGGACACATAAAAAAAAAAAGACTTTTCCTTTGATTTATGCTAAATTGGCGACCATCTTGTGCAGTTTGAAATGATGAAAAATAGAACAATGAACTACGCAACTGTCATACGGAGTTTGAAATGATGGCAACCCCGTACATAGCTTCTTCAAGTATTTCCCATTCAATTGTTTCCTCTCTTTTTTTCTTCCGAATTTTACTTTTAGGAATCGCTATGTTACAAGAAACGTTTTGTCTGATTATATCACAAATGACATGGTGGACAGATCTCCTGGGCCGGATAATCTTTTCCGGACCGAAGAGGGTGTGATGATCGCACTGGTTCACTCTAGAGAATTCGACGACTGATAACCATGTCCACATGAGCAGCTGAGCACTCCAACCCAGTCCAGTCCTAAAATTCTAAAGAGTTGCTAAAACTGAGAGCAGCCCAGTTGGTTGTTACTACATCAAAATTTATAATGAAAATCACAATTTCAGTGGCAAATTGTCTTCCTAAGTACTTTTCATTTATTATAAGCAGTTGCTAATGATCAAACTTTCTCATACTTTTCCAGATCATATGTCCCTCCTGAATATTAACATCACTTCAAGAAGAACACACTTCTGAATCCTCAGCATATTGTGCAAATAATTTATCATGTAATCTGAAGCATAGTCATAAAGTTCTTAGAATTTCTGGAAAAATCTTCGAATACTCGAGCATTCAGGGCCTGCCGAATAAACCGGTGATTAATCATCCGCCAGTTCTCTGAATAATCCCGGATAATCCAAAAAAAATGCCGAACAATCATCAAAACTCATGAATACTTCTTCAAAACACATGAAAATCCTAAAACCTTCAAATAATCCTGAAAATTCTAAGTAACACTGAAAAAAATTCTGAATTTTCCTGATTTTTTTTCTTCTGAATCTTCCTCGAATTTGTCCGAACTGAACCGAATTGATCCACCACTGCCGAATCCAAACTTTTATACTAAAGAACTTCTAAATTTTAACATGTCATCAGCAAATCCAAGACACCTCCCGTCAGCAAAACTTGAACATTGTAATGATTATTATCACACTAACTATAGGATTACAATGCAAAGAAGCATAATTATGTTCCAGCGTTTTGAATTCTAGAGTTTCCTATTAAGAAGAACAGGAAATTAATTACTACACTTTGCCCCCTGAAGTTTAGCTACAAAACACTTAACCCCCCTCTAGTTAAACAACTACATTTTGCCCTCTTCAATTCAGTTTTGATCAGATAAAAATTACCAAATGAGGAAATTAAGCATCTGACAAAAAGGGGTTTTGTGCTAACATTTCAAACTTTAGGGTGTGATTTGGAACAAAATAAACTACAAGGGAGTTAAGTGTTTTTTAGCTAAACATCAGCGGGGTAAAGCGTAATTTACCCAATTAATTAAAAAAAACACGATCACAGCACCAAAACTGCAGGAGTTTCATCCAAATTTTGAAAAATTACCTGCAGAGCGTTGGAAGGGGTCAACCAAGCATCCGGAACCCTGAGGTCTTCGACTAGGGTTTCTAAGCCCGCCTCCTCCGGGACTCCCGGGTCGTAGTGGGAGATCCGCCGGACGTGGCGTTGGCCTCTCCGCCAGCGGGCGGCCCTGGAGCGGGAGGCGGCCGACTTTGCGGCCACATAAACGGCCGGTGCTTGGGAGGCCGGGGGAGGCCTTGATAGTGTCGGTAGACTCACCGGGGGAAGTAGGGATCCCATTTTTCCAGCTGAAGCACACAACTGTGATGCTATCATGCTAGTCGAATCATAAGCATCTCAAAATACCAACTAGCACTTGGCCTAGTGGTACTCCCTCTCTCTCCCATGTTGGTGAGGTTTCATGTTCGACTCCCCATATGTACACCATGAAGTTAACTTTTCCTTCAAGCCGTTGTCGTGCAAATCCTGGCCGTTGATGTCGTGTCCACGACATTATGGAATTTAATAAAAACAGCAATTATGCTCCTTACTTGTTACGATCACCGGACCTCTTTGAGCCCTTGCTCGAACTCCCTGTCCTTTGACCACCTGGCCGGTTCAGCAAAATATTAATAACAATAAGCTCTCAAAATACTACAAGGGTTTAATTGATAATTTTAGTATGAGATGCACTAGATAACTTGATTCCAGTATCTACTTTGTCTTCTCCGAAAATTGTTCATATATTTCTCATCTCAATTGGACAAGATAGACCTAGGCTGGCAAATCAAATCATTTTCGTCAAAAATAGATGTGCAATATAAGCAGCATCATAAACCTATTTGGATTACAAATCAAGTCTGCTACTTATATTTTTCAATGATTTTTTTTTTCACTCACGTATTAACTTACACGTTCTTTTAGGTTAAGACAATTAAGTATTGAGATTGAAAAAAATTTCTGTTTTGAACCTTGGTGCTCCCTTTCTTTTTGTTTTATGCAATCTGTGGATTCGTTAGGAATATGGCATTCAAGATTTGGTGTTTGCATGTTTTGTGGACCTTGTAGGGCTATTTTGGGCTGAATGTGTAGCTTGTTTTTAGATTGTAAAAGATTATTATCATGACGACCAGTCTATAAGATTCCATTGTATAGTTCCTTACAGCATCATATTCCTATCATGAACTAATTTTGGAAACTTCATCTCCATGAATCTATTTCGTTCATTGTGACATATTCTACACCAGATGTTTATTGATGTAGGTAGATATAATTAGGATTTACCTCCAACTTCTCTTATCATCTAATCTGATATATATAAATACTAAAACAGAGCCTTCTTCCGTGGTTTGTTCTTTAAATAGCGAAATTCATTGTGACAAACCTTTTGAATAGAGATTTGTTTTTGCCATTAACAAAATTTTGATCACACATTCCGATTAACGTTTGGCAACACCTTGTATAAGATCACAATCATTGTGATTTAACTCATCTCAACCAAGGTAAAGGGGTGTGATCGGATGCCCTCAAGTGGAGCACACCCTTTCTCTCTATTATATCCAGCTGTGAACTTTGTGAAGGTTACCGGATTTCAAAATTTATATAACAAGCATTGAATGTTGACATTTATAGGCAAAACACCATTTCTCTCAATTCTGTCCACCTGGACAATATTAATTTCACCAGGGTAATTAGACGATTGTGATATGTGAACACATATTCAACTTTTCATCCTCGAGACTATGCACAGTCCAAGTGTTTCTTCTCCCGCAAAGCTTGAAATCAGTACATATTGAAGAAGAGGATTAGGGCACGTTTAATTCCTTTAACTCCTTAAGATTTTTTTTTGTAACTGTAATTTCCAAAATATAGTTTTGACTCCAGACCAACTTCTCCATCTCCCTTCATTACTTTGTAATTCATAATCGTCAGATTCAAAAAAGGGGTTGGGTCTCTGACCGATTCGGGAGTTGCTGTCCTAATGATGATTATATCAAGGATCAAATAATTTATTTGTGTGGTATTCGTTGATTGTATTTTTTCATAATCGGATTTTTTAATTAAGGGTCCCCCCTTACCTCTAGCCTATAAATCATGATGATGCCGATGAATGATTTTTCCATTGCATACAAGAACCAGAGTGTTTAAGGTATTTTGTCATATTTCTTTTTGTTACTTTTATATATTTTGCAGAATCATTGTGTCTTCTTATTCATTTTTTCCTTCCTTTCTGACCTACCAGCTTCTACTTAATTTTTGTTTATTTATTGCAATATGAAGGATATCGTCGTTGAATTCGATAAAGGGGAGAGGAAGATTTTTTTTTTTTTTGCAAACAGAGAGGAAGAGATTTGTTATTCTTGATTCCTTTGTTTACACTTAATAACTCTTTTCGTATCCAATTTGGTAAATTACTAGCCACATAGATTCAATTATCATAAATTACTATTACTCCAAGTTTCATTTTAGAAAGTAATTTTTTATTGGTTCACATATATAGAAACCAATATAAAACCGAAGTACACAAGTGCTTTCATATTCTTTTTTTGGCTCACAGGATTTTCGTAATTTAATTTTGAGTAATGTTATTTGTACAATCTCCATCGACAATCACAAGGACAAAGCAGACCCATGAAGTGGTGGTGTGGGGGAGGATTTCGGCCGTCGTACATAACCCCCCTCCAACAGTCGATCGAAGGTTTGACCCTTCAGAACGTGGCACATTGTGAAGTGCTAAGGGGTCAAGTGTTGAGCTGTCACATAGTCACTGTTGAGATAGAGACAGAGGAAGATAGAGAATTGACACAAGAGATAGTGACGAAGTTCGGCCGAAGCCTACGTCTCTGTGCGGTAAGACGCAATCTTTGAATCCACTATCATTAAAAATGTAAAGTTACTCTCGACAAGCCGAGGAGTGCTTGTTACAAGTAGACAGAGGGTAGAAAGAGTTTGAAAGTCTGAAGACCATAAGGCTCAAAGAGCTCTGGCAAACAGAAAGTGAAATGTGAAATAATGAATTACGGTCTGGATTATTTAAAGGATTGGCTATATATATAAGTATTTGGGAATATTCAGGAAATATTCTCTAGAATATCGAAAGTTTAGGCAATTATTCGAGGGGATTTACCAGTCCCTGGATGGCATGTGCGGGCCCCAGGCAGGGCTGCGGGTCCCACTGTCGTCTTCATGGGCTCCAGGCAGGGTTGCGGGTCCTATTGTTATCTTCGTGGGCCCCAAGCAGGGCTACGGATTCCACTGTCGTCTTCGTGGACCCCATGCAGGGCTATGGGTCCCACTGTCATCTTCGTGGGCCCCAGGCATGGCTGCGGGTCCCACTATCGGGTGTTAACCAGATTTTGCACCCACTAGTGGCGGGCCCAGGACTCAATGCATCAGCATTCACACCAAGCACTGAGCCCTAGGCCCCGCCACCACTTCTTGGGTCTGGTTTGTCCTTGTAATTGTCGATGGAGATTGTACAAATAGCATTACTCTTTATGTTTTTATCCTTGCCAAACATTATTTTATATATAAGATTAATTTTTGGAGTTTCTCATACCATATCATTGTAACTTGATTTGTTCCTCTATCATGCTCTACTTTCACTGGGAGTGATATTGTATACCTCAATCAAGGGGAGTTTCCAACCGTATAGTTTGGATGCTATCTTTTCATATATATCTAAATGATGGTTTTCATGACCATAACAAGGTAGGTATTATATTAAACATGTCAGTAATATTAATAGATAATTATTCATTGATTAGAAATAAGCTTTAGAAGGTTTTCATTTGGTATATGTTATTTCCTTCTGTTGTTTAGGGACAACTTAGTTAAAATGCACATTACTAAGAGATGCATATTTTAAACGGTTTTCAGGCAACATCCAACATGCTTGGACCATCGATTTCATAGTTTTTATGGCACCTCATTAATTATAAGAACAAACATCCTACATACTTTATTTTATGAAAAAAATTAAATTTAAAATTGTATCTCGTGCACAACATTATTTTCATATGAAATTGTATCACCATAGCTTATTTTTGCCTCTATCTTTCTTTACTTTCATCAGAATTCTCTTAGATATCAAAATTTTGTAAAGGAAACAACAAACCTATGACATTCTTCTATTATAATATCAAACTCAACTTACATACAACAACATTGTTATCTTCTACATACAGATTATTACACACATTTCATCATGAGAGCCTTCTAAGATGTACAAGCTTATCATCTTTTATGCTCATCGCGATTAAATGTTTTCTTAGCCCTTCGATTTTATATAGCTATGATAATTTTCTTTCAAAACATATAAATGAGTGTCTTTTTTTTAAACAAAAATTCCGTTTATTTCACGAGATGTGGCCAGTAGGAGATGTTACAAAATGAGTTACTCTTATGAGAATAGCTTATCTAACATTTCATACCGTTAATAACAAATTGTTCAATAGTCACATGCATAGTATAGTAATAGGTTTTCATGGGTAATAGTTTGGCTTTCTTAACTGAACCATGGTTAACAAGTCTTTAACCTTTTCATTGCAGGTTGCCAGGTACTGGTTCAAGAGTTACAAAATACTATTGACGAACACTCAGAAGTATGAGATGAATGACGACTTCAAAAATTAATCGTGCAAAGATAAAATTGAATTGTTCTAAATATTCACTAATATATTTTATTATATTTAGAAGTGAATGCATGTACTTTATTAGTGCATGGATATGTATGTATGTTAGTTTTTAAGAAACCCATCTCAGTGGATGAGAGAGAGAGAGGGGGGGGGGGGGGGGGGGGGGGGGGGTCAGCCTAGACCCCTACCAGTATATTAAAAAAATAAAGGTTACAAGGGCCATCCGACCAAACTAAAAATAAAGAACAAACATCAAAGAAGATGACAGATAATATTGTCTAACTTGTTTAGATCTTGGCCCTAAATTGCTATTTTCCATTGCTCCAATCGGATTTTAATAAGTTTCATCATTGTTTCTCTGCCCGCAATCTTGTTTCGGAATATTCTATTATTCCTCTCCTTCCAGATACTCCAACACACCACCATGACTAGAAAGTCCCAACTCTTCCGCAAATGCCCTTT
Organism: Chamaelirium japonicum; assembly: GCA_947650365.1. Lineage (NCBI taxonomy): Eukaryota > Viridiplantae > Streptophyta > Magnoliopsida > Liliales > Melanthiaceae > Chamaelirium > Chamaelirium japonicum. The sequence goes on from OX393560.1 coordinate 55,711,688, forward strand.
AATCCTCTTCGCTCGCCAGACCATCCACAAGGAGAATAACAAACCGAGACTGCCTCGGATTTTAAGGTCACGTTTCAAATAGTCCCAGATTCCTTTCGCAAATGGGCAGTAAAGAAAGAGATGGTTAACATCTTCATGACCGTGACCACAAAGAACACAAGAAGTATCAATAATGTTGCTATTCTTTCATCTCTGCAGATTAATTCTGGTCAAAAGCTTCTTTTTAGTCACTAACCACATGAATATTTGAATTTTCAATGGAACTCTAATTTTCCACAACAGAGTAGCGACTGGCCGTATAATACCTTCAGTGTTGATGAAATTGTAAAGCGATTTCATCGTGAATTTACCCGTTGACATCCAGTGCCACCCAGACTCATCTTCGATATCATTAACTGATATGTGGTGCAGAATATCCATAAGCTCTCGAACTTGATATTGTAGATGAAATGGTATTGTTTTGCTGAATTGGAGGTCCAAATTGTAGTGTTGTTCTGAAGCTTGCATTGTGAACGAACTGTGCACTTCTTGTTCCAAGCTAGATCATAGAGTTCCGGGTACCAGTTTTGCAAAGATCCCTCTACAAGTCATATGTCTTCTCAGAAGCATGTCGATCTATCATTTCTGACCATCAAGCTAGTACCATATTTATAAATTAAACCAACTTTCTGCACTCCATTTCAAAAAGGAGATATTTTCCCAAAAATCCGACTTCTTGCTTGCAGAGGTTTGTAGCGCTTAAAATATCTACCTCGAATCACTGAACTCCAGTTATCCCCTTGATCATGCTGGAGTCTCCACTACCATTTGCCCAAGAGAGCTTTGTTGTGATCTGCTAGATCAACCGTCTTTCTTTGATTTACAAATTGTGCCCCATTTAGCTAGGTGATAAGTCTTCGCATTGGTATCCCCCTCTCTAAGGACTTCCGCCACCTCCCAGTCATTCACAACTAAGAACATCACTAAGATCCTGAAGCGCGCCTCGGACGGACTCAAAATTCCATGCATGACATGGAAGGCCTCCAATGAATAATTTGACATTGCAGAACACCCTAAAGCCAATGGCTCGGTTATCAACGGACCAAGGGAAGAATCTAATTGACAAATCTCCAAAGGAAAAGAGGCATTGCTTCAGGGCATCAGAGAGCCCAGTTTTAAAAGGAAACTCAACCAAAAATTCATCATCCTTCAACACCCGCGTGTTCCATGGCCAATCAGAGCCCCAAGCTTTGACAAAACAACTGGATAATTCTCTAGCGGACCCCGACCTCTGAACGATCTTACAAATCGCACACCACCTTAAGTTGTATTGAGAGTCTAAGACCTCTTGACTGAATTCCATAACCTCAAACGAACTAAGATTCAAGGGTGGAGGTGAAGGAGGAGGATAGGAGGACGACCCTCTAGAATAAGTCATCTTCCTAGATGGACAATTCACTATTCTATGTCCTATCCCTTTGCAAGAAAAACAGACCACTCCGTTTCTGCAACTAGACTGCAAGTGCCCTCTCTCTATACTCCTGAAGTAAAATACCTCTCTGGATTTCTTCGGTGAAACTCCTCCTTGAGAAAACCCCATCTGAGACTCTGGAATCGAGGAAAACCCACCACCAAATGCTCTAATTCGCTTGGCCTATGGATTTTCCGAAGAGACCTTTGGATTGATAGAACAGTGATAATCAGTGGGCAAAAAGGATCAGTCACCATATCTAATGACATCGGTATAAGAGGAAGGACAAGATATCTCCTCTCTATCTCGAGAAGGAGTCTTGTTTGCATCAAAATGTGGCGAAAACCAGATCTAATCGGTCCTCTGAACCCGCCATCATTATGAAGATCTCCCCTCTGACCTAATGGCTGACGAAGATTCCAAGACAAATTAAAAGAATATTGATGATCATACCTGTTGAAGCCATTGAATCTGTTTCTGGTGCTTCAAAAGTCACTTCTCCCATCTTGTCTACGAGGGATAAGCCTCCCCCCTCCATTCATCCTACCTCTCTCTTCACCAATCGCTCCCATACATCGCTATTCATGTCCTCGCGTCCCCTCATTGCCATCCCTCACCACTCCCCTTGCGTCCCCTTGTCTCCCAATCATCGCCATCCTGTAGATGAATTGTCCTCTCTCTCTCTCTCTCTCTCTCTCTCTCTCTCTCTCTCTCTCTCTCTCTCTCTCTCTCTCTCTCTCTCTCTCTCTCTCTCCAGGCATTGCTTGGGTTCAAGACTAGTATATATATACTCAAACAGAATCCTCTTTCCTATTTTGTGACACATGGAGCTTCCTTTAAAGAGCTACAGTGTAAATGTGTACCACATAATAAATGTGTTTCATTTAATTAGTTATTTATTAACTCCTCTTCCATAATTGCTCTCATGGTATTAAATACTCATGTGGTGGCCGAGCAAAAGATAAGTCCAAGGGGAACACTTTTCCTCTTGGTCTCAATCCCTTTCCAATTGAGATTCTTCTCAATCCCTTAACTTTAGGCCTTTCCAAATATGAACTCCTACACTCATTTAGATTCACATGGCCAATGACCATAGGTGTCCTTTGACCCCTATGGATAGCCACAAGTGTCTCCAATGGGTGTGTGTTGCTTGCGAGAGAGAATCCTTACCTCATGACTAATCCTCCGACAAAAAGGGTCCTCAGATAATGATGTGCTTAGTCATCATTACAATTTCCTCATTAATAGGTTATTAATAATCCTAGTTCAACTAGGATTCTAATAAAGAGATAAGTAATCCATCATGGATGCTTGCGATGACTCCTTAATAATTAGGGATCATCTTCTTAATCTGATATGACAAATACTAGGGAGTGATTTGTAGTCATACTCCTACTAGGAAAATTATGACTCCTATATTTTAGGAAACCAATCTTAGCCTATTACATGGACACCAATGTTAACCCTAATTTGTAGAGAGGTTAACCTAGTCCACTAGGAGACTCCAAACACTTATGACATTTTCAGGGATAATCAACTTAGTCAAACTTGACACTTATAACAACTCTTAGAAAATAGGAGTGTCAACTTGGTCAACTCAATCATGACCTAGTAAATCGTAGTGTGACTAGAATCCACCCACGACTGATATCCACAAACTTTCACAAGTACTCATCCGACCTCTTTCTATGAGCCAAGGGTCCACTAGGTGGGTCCAATTGATGAATCCTAGTCCAGCTATATTTCCTCCGAAATAGGATCTATAAAAGGAATAACTTAGGAACTCTAGTCTAATTAGAAAACCTAAGCTGTGTAACTCCTAATCTAGATGTCTCAGGTGTCCTGGTTATTGCAGTATTACCCACTACTAGTAAACCATAATGATATTAGGTTACGTTTGCTTGATCGTTAGAGGTGACTATAAGTTGAAATCTTCGGGACCCTGATAACCTTGGCATCCACTGGTACCATGGTCATAGTCATTGACTGATTACCCAATCCTAGTAAACAACGTCTACAACCACTAATAAGACACCGATATACTTTCGAGGTTATTAGTGTATTTATGTGAGTATCCTTACCCCGCTATGTTTTACTTGAACCCTTCTAATTTGGTGTCTATGAGACTGACTAGGATCCGTGCTGACTGTCCCTCCTAGTCTAGTTCACTCATTTGAGTCTTGACTTCTCAATACTTTGTGATTACCATCTTAGTACGAATACGACTGGTCAGCCTTAGTGATCAACCCTTCATGAGAGTCACTCAATAAGACACCTAGTTTCTCTCGAAAAACATGGAATTCATACAGACTACTTACGTTCCTAGAGCCTAATGTAAACCATCTAATCTAGCAAGATTTATTGTAAACCATCCAATCTATCAAGATTTAGGTATTGATTATCAAAAATAAAAACTGGTTTCCTATGTTGATTCTGCTCGATGCATTCTGGTTAAATCAACATAGCCTGACTTAGTATCTCACACTGATGGTTGAAATTAGCCATCTCTCATAATAAGAAGGTCAGTGTGGTATAGTCTTTACGACATGTTTCTGGTTTAGCAACCGATTGCGAACCAACACGGGTGTGTATAGTGACTCATATCTCGTGTATGCGGATCTTATCTATATACCCGAGTCACCTCAACCACACTAATGTGGATTAGTAGATTTATGCATATTATGCACATGAGTTTATGAGGGTTAATAATGTGAGCCTAATCAAGTGTCAGGGACGCTGATATTGGCACATGCACTGATCCCAACATAACCTTTGTGCCATCATTGGGGAACGAGCTCGTTGACCTACATGAGAATTTTTTCACATACTACGTCAATAGAGAGTATGTCGCTTGAAACTCACTCTATTCTTGATGCCATTGAGGATGAATTGGCATGAACAACAAAATATGGATCATGCCAGATGCTGACAACAAAAGATGGATCGATCAGGCCATCCTATTCGAGTAAGTGGTTTGCGCCTCCCGAGGAGCTTCCGACACCAATGAATCCATCATTACCTATATCATCACTACAACCACAAGCATAATATGGATAACCGAATGACGACAGTCGATGGATGAGTTACAAATCTTGATAAGCAAAATTGGTGTTCTGAGTATATCTCCATCTCCATCGGTGCTATCAACTGATATCCCTTAGGAGTCTCCACTACCACCTCTTGTGGAGCTTCCTCCTTCACAAGAGCCTTCGGAGGCGACTTTATCACTTTCCAGATAGCTTTTAGTTAGACAGTCCTTCAGCACGTCAGCTTTCTTGGGATAGAGTGATCACAAGCAAATTCACTACTTCCCAATAGTACTTGGGCATGCATACTTTCGAGTTACTCCATCAACCCGCTCTGCGCTAGTACCTCTTCAACTCCTGGTCCTAGTACACCTCCAGTGGACAATTAGTGTGGGACTCGAGAGACGACCGTTGTATATTGTGCCATTGACTATTGGGGATACATTAACATATGCATCCTTCGAGACACCCTTATGGTGGTCATGATCTATCATCTGGAGCTTCACCGTTTGACTTCTTATAACTCGAGGACGAGTTCTGCTTAGCAGAAGCGATTGATGCAGAGCATATTTCTATGCACGACTTACGGGGTCCAAGCTCGACCCCGATATGATGACCCATCACATATGGGACCCAATTATCCATTTTATTATGTATTTCATATTTAAGTTATAATTTGACCTTAATTATTTAGGTGATTTTTTAGACTTAGGTAACACCCTTTATGGCTTTTTAGTCCCATATTGCTTAGGGATATTTGTTGAATAAGCCGATCTATTATCTAAAGACATGACATCTTACCTTCCAAAAAAAAAAAAATGATATGACATCTCTTATTTTAGATAAATTAATGAATTGAGTAATGTAAATTTTCTTTGTTTCTTGTTGTAAGGATTCATGTCTCTTTCAGTGGTGCCGACTCCAACAAACCCGAGGTGCCGACTCCCAGGTAACTTCCTTTCCCTCCCCTCTCTATTTGGTTTCTCTCTATCTCTATCTCTTCATCTATTCACTCATTCATCACCAAAATCTTTTTAAACCCATTGAAACCCTTGTTGAAAAGTAGAAAATTGGCATCCCCAAATAACTTTAAAATAAGCATGATAAAACCCATAAAATTCTTCTTTTCAGCACAAAAACGATTCCAAAAGCATTACCCTATGATTTTTTCAACTTTCTCACACAAGATCCACCACTTTTCATTGCCAAAACCCCTTAATGCTAGGTCCACTGGCTCTGGACAACTCGTTGGGCTTGGTACCTAGTGACTAGCTGAATATATGGTTGAAATGTGATGACACGACTGTTTGCAACCCCCCCCCCTCTAATGAGTCCAAATCCAAATCTAAAATAGACAATCCAGTATGATAATCCTTTGATGTATCCACATCCAACTGACATATCACCTCCAAGCTTTGATCATAGTTTTCTTATATCTAAATCTACATACCCTCTATGTTTCAACACAAACCAAAAAACTGAGCATGATGAAAACACAAAAATACCCCTATATTGCACCTTACGAAACCAATTTTTTTTAACATAGAGTGATAAGCCTTTCCTTTTGACGAGCCCTCCCATTTGTCGTGCATCAATTACTCTAATGGAAGTAACCTAAATATAAAAAGGTTAAGGGATGTTTGGATCGGATTCTGCACCGACTAGTTTTCTGTAAAATCAGATTCCTGCAGAATCTAGAAGCAGAACTTGCAAATTGTTCTTAGGTGATTTGGATGAGCACTTGCGGCCTGCTTTTCATGCAGGAAGCTTAAACGAGTCATCGTTTTTTCACTAAAAGGTAATTGGGCTCGCAGAATGGGAGCTGCCCCCTTGCTCAAAATGCGCTCCTCTCTCTCTCTCTCTCTCTCTCTCTCTCTCTCTCTCTCTCTCTCTCTCTCTCTCTCTCCCCACACACAACCAAGGACAGAGAAAACATTCCCTTCTTCTGTGGGGGCTCAAACACACCGCTGAAAAGTGGTGAGCCATCTAGCTGTTGAGCGCTGTGTAGATACCCTCTGGCCCCAAAACCCGGGTCGTAAGGGGAGGTCCACCAGAGAATATTTAAGCACACCATCGCCCATCCCCTAGCCAATGTGGGACGAAACCCAACAATCCCCCCCTCACACGAGGCAATGGCTGAACCACCCGACAGCAACCCTCTCGTGTGACAGGCGACAGGGGAGAAGGACACTCCGGCCCGATTAAATTCCGAACTGGGCGACAACCTGGCTCTGATATCATTTGTAGATACCCTCTCGCCCCAAAACCCGGGTCGTAAGGGGAGGTCCACAAGAGGGTATTTAAGCACACCATCGCCTAGCCCTTAGCCAATGTGGGACTAAACCCAACACGCTGTTGGCGGTGTCCGAACATGACCTACAAAACTGATTATAGCTTATATAGGAATCTAGCTGTAGACACACAAATTGTGTCTAACCCGGACCCGACTCGCATGCACCTATGCGGAGGCAAACCCGACATACACTCGAGCCCGGACCCGACTTGCATGCACATATGCGGAGGCAAACCCGACACGCAGTCGGACCCGGACCCGACTCGCATGCACCGACTCGGAATCAAACTTGACACGCACTCGGACCCGGACCCGACTCGCGCCCAACAAGGGGCCAGGTGGGCCCATCCTCAAGTGGGGCCCACCCGGCCCCCTACTAGAGACCGAATCCCTCATGGGGTGGCCGGCCATGCAAGAAAAGAAAAGAAAAGGAAAGAAAGAAAAGAAAGAAAGAAAAGAAATGAAAAAAAAGAAAGAAGGAAAGAAAAGAAAGAAAAGAAAAGGAAAGGAAAGAAAAGAAAGAAAGAAAGAAAAGAAAGGAAAGAAAAGAAAAGGAAAGAAAATAAGAAAAAAGGAAACAATGCACCGCCATGCGCGGGGGGAGGTTGTATATGACGTCTACGTAAGTGTGGATCTGCGCCGATCCCTAGATCTGACGGACAAGAAACGAAGCCGGGTCGTCATTGACTTTATGTGCAAGATTCAAAATAAATTCAAAGAAGATTGAGCCATAACTACTCTGCCAGAAAAGGAAAGCAAATAAAGACTTATTCCCCTCATCAATGGATGAATAAATCTTGGGTAGTTATGGGAGAGATATTAAAGGGATTCAAATAAACTTCCCATATCTCTCCCCCTCCCCCCTTCACCTATAAATAGAGGGGGAGGGGGGAAGGCTTAAAGGTCGGATGGCAAGGCGAAGAAACTCTGCAGAAGAGAAGACACACTCTTCATCGACCCAAGGCTTCACGAGGCACGGGCAAGCCTATCCCTTCAGGATCGGCTTAGTCCATTGAAAGCCCTCATCAAAGTGAAGACCCTTGCACAAGAAAATCAAGCCTTCGGCTCCGTGCACGAAGAAGAAAGCTCGGAGAAGAAGAACCCTTCGTCTCCAAAGACGCCAGAAGCAAAGGCCGGAGAAGAAGGTTGGAGCGGCACTACCATATCGTCTCCAACAAGCCTTCGACTCCGATCAAGCCCAAAATCCCGGAGAAGAAGAACGAAGTGGCATCACCCCGTCGTCTTCAACAAGCATCCGCTCCATTCACGAAGAAAAAAGCTGGGAGAAGGATACCCAAAGCGGCGCTACACCCGTCGTCGTCAATAAGGCCTTCAACTCCGATCAAGCCCAAAAGCCCGGAGAAGAAGCCGACACCATAAAGGTCGAAAAGGTCGCAAGCCGAAGATGAAGCGAGGAAGCTCTGTAGAAGAGGAGACGCTTCTTCATCGACCCAACGCTTCACGAGGCACGGGCAAGCCTATCCCTTCGGGACCGGCTTAGTCCATTGAAAGCCCTCATCAACGTGAAGACCCTTGCACAAGAAGATCAAGCCTTCAACTCTGTACACGAAGAAGAAAGCTCGGAGAAGAAGACCCTTCGACTCCGAAGACGCCAGAAGCAAAGGCCGGAGAAGAAGATCGGAGCGGCACCACCCTGTCATCTCCAACAAGCCTTCGACTCCGATCAAGCCCAAAAGCCCGGAGAAGAAGAACGAAGCGCCATCACCCCGTCGCCTTCGACAAACACCCGCTCCATCCACGAAGAAGAAAGCTTGGAGAGGAACACCCAAAGTGTCGCTACACCCGTCGTCTTCAAAGAAAAGCTGACGCTACAACCGTCGCACGGAGATTGGTGCCACCCCCACCGTCTTCAAAGATACCCTTCGACTCCAATCAAGCCAAAGAAGCCTCGAGAAGAAGCAAAGTTTAGCCGACACCTAAACCGTCAAAGAAGCCTAAAGCATCGAAGACGTTGTCGTTGTCGTTCGAGGAAAAGATCGAGCCAACGCCGAAGCAAAAGCCCACGCAAAAAGCCAGAGCAAAAGCCCTGGTAAAGCCCGCGCCAAAGCAACGCAAGTGCCAAAGCCAAGCGACTACGTCGGTCACGAGCAAAAGCACCGCACGTTCTAGCCGATACGACGTGAAGTCCGGAAAAATAAAAGCATTGCAAGTCTCCCCCGTCTACATCCAAGCGCAAGCGCCAAAGCACAGCAGAAGCCAGAACCACGCCAAAGCCAAGCCAGAGCCGAAAGTCGAAGCCAAAGCCGATGCCAAAAGCACGATCGACGCCGTGAACCGACGATCAAGGACGCCGAGGTCAAGCAAGGAGCGAGGAAGACACGAAAACCGAGGAACGAAGCCGAAGACCCCCTAGCCGAGAAAGCGCGAAGCACGGAAGGGACAAAAGCCACGGCGGACACTCCTTAGCCTCTCAAAAACCCTCACCCTGTAAAGACCTCTGTCTTGGGCAACCCCTTCAGAGCTCTCGCACGAATACCACGTGGAGACATGGATCAAAGGGACCCTCCAGAGGATCTCTCCCACAATCTCCTGATCAATATCAGCCGCACCCGGACTCGTCACACCCGAGCACCCCGGGTCCCGGCACTCTGTAATCTCGTGTGTTCGCAATAAAGACGACCCGAATCTTTTTTCCGTACATACAGATTTCTGGCACACCCGGTGGGACGTCCTCTCCTTTCATCCGTATGGCTGAAGAAGTCGCTCCAAGTTCGCAATGGCCGGGACAAGCAACGATGCGTTTGCTCCAAGCCTTTCACCGATCGCCGAGTCTCCTCTACTCCGACACGGTGGTCCAGTAAACCTGGAGGGTGATGCTCCCCCGATGGTACGCGTCTACAATCGGCGTATTCGAACTCTTGCATATATCTTCATGCCAGAAACTACTGCAGAAGATGCTCGCCAAAGCACCGACGAGGCCTTGGTGCATGAAGAAACAAGCCTCGATTCTGGAGTCCATGTCTAGAAGTTTGGGGAGGACCAGCCCCAACCCCGAGCCCGTTCGGATTCTCCAGTGGATGTCGCACCTCCTCTGCAGGGGGCAAGTATCAATCATCAATCAGAAGCAAGTCGGTGCAACTACGTCTCCGATGATGACGCCGAGGATGCAAGCATGTAGCATCGGGACATCCTCTGACATCAACCTCCATCCGCTCTTCAGCTCCAAGTCATGCAAATGGGTGAGCAAATGGTGCAAATCACTCGGCTAATGGAGGAGTAGGATCGTCACATCAACACTTTACTTCAGAAGCTAAGCGCAAGGGATGCTGCGACAAACGATCAACCCATTGCTTCCCCGGTAGCCACTCCAGCTCCGTCTTCAACTCCCGCTCCTGCAGAGGTAGTTCCGACAATTCAAGCGGTTACACCAGCACTCTCATCGATTCCCGTCCTAGCGGAAGTCGTCTCGCCAACACCAGTCTCGGTGGCTACCCAACCTCTGGCAACAGCAACAATGAATGGCCAGCAAATACAAGCGTTGGTAGCTGATATGATGCGCTCCCACGGCAGTGGCCTTCCTCCAATCACAGTGGCATACTCAAAGCCTTACACAACAAGGATCCAGTAGCTGCGCTTCCCCATCGGGTTCCAGCCGCCAAAGTTCCAGCACTTCGACGGGAAGGGGAATCCAAGACAGCACGTTGCTCACTTTATCGAAACTTGCAACAACGTGGGCACATATGGCAACGAGATGGTGAAACAGTTCATTCGCACCCTCAAAGGTAATGCTTTTGCCTGGTACGTTGATCTTCCTCCAGGGGCCATCGACAACTGGGATCAAATGGAGAGGGAGTTCCTCAATCGCTTCTACAGCACCAGACGCACCGTCAGCATGACCGAACTCACCGCCGTCAAGCAAAGAAAAGACGAGCTGGTGATCGACTACATCGACAGATGGAGGAACCTCACGCTGAATTCACGAGACCGCTTATCTGAAGACTCGACCATCGAGATGTGCACCCAAGGCATGCACTGGGGCCTGCTCTACATCCTCAAAGGTATCAAACCTTGGTCTTTCGAAGAACTCGCAACTCGGCCTCACGACATGGAACTCAGCCTAGCAAGCTGTGGGGACTCGAAGAACAAGGACTTCTTGAAGGTGGAAAAGAAGGACAAGCTGCAGGCACCGAAACTGAAGCAAGTCAATGTTGCTGACGTCGCTTCAACCTCCAAGCCGCTCAAGATCGGTGGTAAGCCGGATCAGAAGAAGGGAGTCGCCATACCGCCGCCTCCGCCGCCAAGACAAAGGATGACTCTCGAGGAGCTCGAAGCCAAGGGGTACCCCTTCTCAGACTCGGAAGTTTCCTCTATGTTCGACCAACTACTGCAAGAGAAAATGATAGAGCTCCCTCCTTCGAAGAGGCCCAAGCAGATGCATCGCGTCGACGACCCTCTCTTCTACAAATACCACCGGGTGGTAAGTCATCCCATCGAAAGATGCTTCGTCTTCAAGGAAAGAATCATGGCGCTCACAAAGCAAGGAAAGATAGAGATCGACACTGGGGAGGTCGCTGCGGCCAACATGACATCCATCGCCTTCGGTTTCTTCTCGCCGGTACTCGTTGCTACACGACAAAGCATGCCCAAATTGCGCATCAACTATCAGAGGCCAACCGCCAAGTCAATTTCCCACCTGAAGGTCTCGAGGTGACGCCAACGTACTCCTGCGCTCACTGAGGAAGAAACGCCGCTCCCTTGGGAGCAACCATCGCTCACGCCAGCACCTCTTCCAAGCAATGCTACATCCCAACGAGTGCTTCAAAGGAGATACGAGTAAGGAGATCCAGAAGTCGGTCTGCTGGACCAACCTTCGGCAAGTTTGACTATTACGTCCTCTACTCAAAGCCTCCATCAGTTTCAATCGAAGAAATCAAGCCCGCCGGCTGGGGATCGAAAAATAAGCCAGTGGAGCTTCAGGAAGAGCAAATCCCTTCCAGTCAAGCTACGTCCCAATGCGCTCTCCGGAAAAAATACGAGCAAAGAGATCTAGAAGTCGGTCTGCTGGGCCAACCCTCGGGCAAATTTGACTATTACGTCCTCTATTCAAAGTCTCCATCAATTTCGATCGAAGAAATCAAGCCCACCGGCTGGGGATCGGAAGACGAGCCAGTAGAGCCTCCGGAAGAACAAGTGTCTCCAAGGGAACCAGTTGCTGTTGCCAATCATCATTTTAGCGGAGAAGAATCCACCGACGAAGAGGCATGGGCCATGCTACCCCGGCGACGAAGGCCATGGCAAGAAAGGCAGCATAAGCAAGACCGGGTAATAAGGAGGTTTCCCGAACGGAGGACTTACAAGAAGAAAAGTAAGACTCCAGAAAGGAAGGAATTCAAAGTGCCGCCGGCAAACCAAGACGATCTCCTCCAGCAGGGCCTTCCAGAACCAGCAACCTTGTAAGAATTCTTCCCCGATCACTTCCTCCCAGTCGATCAGCACATCAGGGTGTCTTGTTGCATGGTCGAAGTTCATAAGGCGTCGGAAGGAAAAGACAAAATCGAAACTTCTGAAGAAGGCGACTCCACTGACGAGGGAGACGATCTCGACAAAGGGGGCACTGCCTCTCATGATGAAGCAATCATGCACTTACCGCTCGTGGAAGCTCTGCATCTTCTGAAGAAGGCTCGCCTGGCAATGGCTGCAGCCTTGGCCGACCCAGACAGCTACAAAAGGAAAAGGAAGGACGACAAGAAGGGCGAAACTGTGGCCTTGTGTGATGCGACGATAACCTTTTCGGATGAGGACTTGCAACTCGAAATACGATTGCACAATCGGCCTGTCTACGTTTTGGGATACATCAAGGAGAAGCCAGTGAATCGAATCCTGTTGGACTGTAGCTCCGCCGTCAACATCATGCCCATCCAGACGATGCAGCAACTCGGCATCACCAATGACCAGCTCTTGCCCAGCCAATTGGTCATTCAAGGGTTTAACCAGGGCGAACAGTCCACTATCGGAATCATCCGCCTGAAGCTTTCAATCGGCACGCTAGATACAACGGTCCTCTTCCACATCATTGATTGCAAGACGTTGTATCGTCTCCTGTTGGGCAGGCCATGGCTATACGAGAATGACGTCGTAGTGTCCACCTGGCACCAGTGCCTCAAGTACTACGAAGAAGGCACAGAGAAATGCATAGTTGCTGATGACAAGCCGTTCAATGAGGCCGAGGCATATTTGGCCGACGCCAAGTTCTACCAAGCAAAAGGCCTAACCGCGGAAGTCCTTCCAGCTAAAGCCCCTCGAGCCCAGAAGGCTGAAGAAATAAAACAGGGCAAGGCTCCTCCGTCGGCAAATCCGGTGCAACCTTCCGACAAGGCAAGACTTGTGGTCCAAGAAGCGTCAAAATCTAGACAAAGGATGTGCATCAGTTCCAAGGCAAAAGCAATGCAACATACCCCGTTGCCCATCCAAGCGACGCCAGTTTTGCGTCTCGCACCTCAGTGGCTCCATAAATCCGAGCGATCGCCTTCTACTCTGACAAGGAAGCTGGCCCCGCCATTATCACAGGACAATATTGTCACTCTGCAAGAAATGGCGTTGTCATTACCTAGTCTGACGCAAGCTCCGAACCCGAGCAGACCTGCTGAATCCGTCGACCCTAATCAACTCGGATTCAAGCCGAAAGGGAGTTGGGGGCAAAACGCTGCCAAGTTGTTGTTCAAAGCTGGCTATGACAAAGAAAGCACCATGGGCACACTTCCCCCAGCAGCAATTCCACATGGGATGACGAGGACTCAAGCTCGCCTGTTCCAAAACGGTGAACAAATTCTCCCGAATCGTCGAGGCATCGGCTCTAGTCAAACTCTGTTGTTCGTCAGGACTGTAGCAAAGAAGACCTTCACATCCAACTACGTCGGGGTAAAGATGGCAGACGAAGTAGCTGAAGGATCGACAGTCTCCGATGCACGCTCTACCTATGCCAGCCATCACGACAGCAAAAGAAGACGGCGACGAGCTCGATGTCTAGCCTTACTCCAGAAGCAAAATAAGAGTAATCAAAGCCGGTCGAATCTAAAGCGTACATCTGTGTTCAAAAGGCTCCGGCCAGTCAAGCAATCAAAGAAGAAGTCGGTGTTAGACCGTTTGGGAAGGCCAGTCGAGGAAGTCGTTTCGACACCCGCCCACCCACCCATGGTAGCCGTCAATCATATCTCCGTAATCGAAATTGACAACGGTGATACTTCTACTTCGGACGACGAGTTGCAAGAAGCCCCGCCAGTCCTCACAGAAGGGGGGTAGTCCACCGTTGAGGACTCAAAGAAGGGGGGCAGTCTAAGAAGACGACGACGGCATGCTCCTTCAGTACCTAGGGCCAAACCCTTACTGTCTTGGGGGCAACCGCCTCTCATGCAAACACTCCATCTTCCAAACGAAGCTACGTCCCGGCACCTGCTCAAAGCAAGAGACGAACAAAGAAGTCCCGAAGTCAACCTGCTAGGCCAACCATCAGGTAAGCTCGACTTCTATGTCCTCTACTCCAGGCCTCCTTCGAGTCCAAAAGAAGAAATCAACCCAACTGGCTGGGGATCAGAAGATGAATTGGTACAGTCTCTAGAAGAGCAAGTCCTTCCTATCAAAGAAGAGCCTTCAGTCGTAGCACCAGTTTTTCACCTTGGCGAGGAAGATCTTACTGATGAAAACACACGGGCTATGGCGCCTCGAAGGAGAAGGACATGATGATTAAGCTACAGGATAGCACGTCTGGCTAACCACAAGAAAGACCGGGCGGCAAGAAAACTCCCCAAAAGAAAGTCCTTCAAGGAAAAGAATGAAGCTCCAGGAAGAAAGACGTCCGAAGTACCACCAGCAAGTCTGAAAAATCTTCTCCAGCAAATATGCCTGAAGCTGGCGACACTCCAGGAGTTCTATCCCAATCGCTTTCTTGAAGCTGATCAAGACTTCAAGGTCTCCTGCTACGTCATGAAAGTCCACCAACTGCTCCGGGAAGACGATGAAGAAAACGACACCAATATCAAAAGCATGGGGAGAAGCATCACTGCCAACGACAAACTTTTCAACGAGGCTGAATCACACCTTGTTGACGTCCAGGTCCACCAGGCTAAAGACCTCGTTGCAGAAGCTTCTCCAGCAAAGGCTCCACGAGCCCAGGAAGTCAAAGCAGCTGCAAGGGACAAAACCTCTCCACTTGCAAAACCAGTGACATCTTCCGGCCCGACGGTACACAAAGACAAAGAGGCACTGGCATCAAGACGAAAAATACACATCAACTTCAAGTTAAGCTCAAGACCGCGCGTTCCGTTGCCTGCTCAAGCTACTTCAATCCTGCGGCTCGCACCTCAATGGCTTCGCGAGCCCGGACGATCGCCTTCCACTCTAGCAAAGAAACCACCGTCATAATTCTTCGGGGCCAACTTCAGCACTTTGCAAGAGATGACACTACTGTTACGTGGTCTGTTTACGTCTCGAGCTCAACCGAATCTTCCGAGTACACCAGCTCCGAGCAACTTGCAATCAAGCCAGAAAACACTCGGGGGAAAAACTCCACCGAGTTGATGTTCAAATCCAGTCGCAGCAAAGAAAGTATGGTGCACATGGGTTCATTACCCTTAGCTACAGTACCACATCGCCCGACAAGGACTCAAGCTCGCCTCTTCAAAAGTGACGAACAAATCCTTCCAAATCGTCGAGGCATCAACTCCAGTCAAGCTCCAGCACTCATCAAAACTCCAGTCAAGAAGATCTTCACTTTTAACTATATTGAAGCGAAGAAGGTGGGCGACAACTGCGAACCAGTGACGACTCTGCCTACCAGCGGCAAGTCCCTCAAAAGGTACTTTGCCTAGCGCAAGGTTACCCCCCTTGCCAAAAAAAAGAAAAAGAAAAAAAAAAGAGGGTAATAAACGAACTGCGTGCGACTTGATCCCTCTCAGAAGGGTACGTAGGCAGCCTATATAGGTTCAGTCCAGACAAAAAAAGAAACATCCCTAGCATCATCCCAGAAGACCAGCCCAGAGAAGAACAAGTGCAAATCCACAAGTCCAGTCAGCAAACTAAAAGATGACAAGAAAGTTGAAGTAGCTCGCCTCCTGCGGCCTACACGCGCTGCAACTCCTGGGGTAGAGAAGCCGTCAACTTCCGATGCGTCATCAGCTATGCACACTGCTTCACAAGCTCTGCTCCAGAAGTCTTCTTGGTCGCTTGAGCTTTCCCCAAACGGAACTCCAGTTTCTAAAGCGATGCACGAGTACCAAATCGAAGTCCTTGAAGCGCTGAAGCAGTCCGCCTCCCGCGGCCTACACGCGCTGCAACTCTAGGGGTAGAGAAGCCGTCAACTTTCGACGCGTCACCAACTATGCACGCTACTTCGCAAGATTCACTCTAGAAGCCTTCTGATCGCTCCACCAGCTTCCGGTACTTCATCAGCCCTTCCAGCTGTTTTGCAAGCCTTGCTCCAGAAGTCTTCCTAGTCGCTCGAGCATGCCCCAAACGGGACTCCGACTTCCGAAGCGACGCACAAGCGGTCTCCACCTTCTTCTGTATCCGAACCAAGTCTGTAGTAGCAAGCATGCGAGGCCCCGACAGCCGACGTCTCTCTCCCTCCGCCGCAGCTAAGCCCAAGGAAGCATCCTCCAGCGAAGACCGTCGCAAGCAACGAAGCTCGCCACCCTCCAAGAAGTGTGCGTCTACTCTGCAAACAAAGAGTCCTCCACCTCCAAGCCACCGAAGAATCCTTCGTCTCAAAGCCGCAGAGGTACTAAACGTCCCCCCGAGGCCAGGAGTCGACACCCCACCGGGTCAAGCGAAAGCTTGTATCTTAAAAAGGCACAAGGGGAAGCGAAGGCGCCACTCCCGTAGGAGAAGTCCTCAGCAACTCACCTCGGCGAAGCCAAAACCTTCAAAGCTCGAATCCTGGAAAGGCACAAGGGGAAGCGAAGGCGCCACTCCCATAGGAGAAGTCCTCAGCAACTCACCCTGGCGAAGCCAAGCTCTCGAAAGCTTGCATCCTGAAAAGGCACAAGGGGAAACGAAGGCGCCACTCCCGTAGGAGAAGTCCTCAGCAACTCACCCCGGCGAAACCAAACTCTTGAAAGCTCGCATCCTGAAAAGGCACAAGGGGAAGTGAAGGCGCCACTCCCGTAGGAGAAGTCCTCAGCAACTCACCCGGTGAAGCCAAAACCTTCGAAGCTCGAAAAGGTACAAGGGGACGCGAAGGCGCCACTCCCGTAGGAGAAGTCCTCAGCAACTCACCCCAGCGAAGCCAAACTCTAGAAAGCTTGCATCCTGAAGGGACACAAAGAGAAGCAAGTCAAAACAAGCGGGGGGAAGCTGCGCAAAAATAAAAAAAAAGGTTCACAATTGAAACCCAAGGGGCCCACAGCCCCATGTCAGGAGGGCCGGCCGGCTCACGCCACTGCACCTTGGCCTTCGCGCCGCACTCCCGGGGTCCGCGCACCACCCGTACCGGCCAACCACCCCTCCGCCGTGCGACGTCTGCATACTACCCGCATCGCACCCCACGCCCGTGCCGGATACCGCCTGTGCTGGCCGCCTACCGCCTACCGCCACTCGCCCGTATTGGACCTCGCATCGTTGACATAATGCAACCGGCCGCCGCTCGAAACTCGCGCTTGTACTGGACCCACAGCCGGCCACCATGCCGCTCTGTGTCACCCACAAGCAAATCCGCACCCGCATCGCACCCCGCGTCCGTACCGGATACCGCCACGTCGCAGCTCATGCGCCATGCACCGTCGCTGCTGTTGTTCTCCGCATCCGACCGACATGGAGGAAAACAGAAAAGGAAAGAAAGAGAAAAAGAGAAGGACCGCGCAAAAAAAAAAAAAGCACAAGAGGGGGGGGAGGGGCCCGCAGCCCCCTCTCCTCAGATCCAAAGTCGCACGAAAAGGAAAGGGGGGGCCCACGACCCCCCCTTCTTCTCCTATACAAACGGGGGGGGGGGGGGGCGAGTCGGAGCCGCGTCCGGCCCGCGCCCCTCTCCGACCCGGTCGGGGCCCGCGCCCGAGGCTACCCTAGCCGTCGCCCCGGCCTTCGCAGCCGACCGCTGCCGCCTACCCCGCGCCACCCCGACTGTCGCGCCCGATCGATCGCTGACACCGCCCGCTCCCTATGCTGCTTGCCCCGGCCTTCGCAGCCGACCGCCACCGCTGCTCCCCGCCGACCCCGCGCGCTCGCCGCCCGGCCTCCGCGCCGCAGCGCCCGTGCGCCCGCCGCCCGGCCTCCGCACCGCAGCGCCCGTGCGCCCGCCGCCTGGCCTCCGCGCCGCAGCACCTGCGCCCGCCGCCTGACCTCCGCGCCGCAGCGCCCGCGCTGCCTGCCCGCATGCGCCGCTGCTGCCGCTGCTGATGCCACTACCTCCGCGAACCAGAGGAGGGAGAAGAACCAGAGCAGAGGAAGGAAAAAAAAAAGAAGAAGAAGAAGAAGAAAGAGGAAGAAGAAGGCGGCGAAGGCGATCAACACCTCAGCCGCGCTCCTCCGTCCCCCTCGCTGCGGTCATCATCACCCCGTCGCTTCAAGCCCGCTTTCGCAACAATCTTCAAGTCGCGCACCATCACCGCCGCCGCCGACGAAAGAGGCGACACCGGGAAGACGAAGCAAGTCGCGTGCAACCCCAGGCAGCACTCTTCCGACGGCGGTCTCCAAGCTCCAGCCTTCCGCAAAAAAAAAAAACAAGGCACAGGATGAAAGGAGTAGGGGCTCTTAAAAAAGCCATCAGGCCCATCCAAGAAAGGAATCAAGGACAAGTGCTTCGCGTTCCCTATATACGCAAGTACTCCACGTTTCCGCCGGCGCACTCATCCTTGAGGGGGCATTTGTAGACACACAAATTGTGTCTAACCCGGACCCGACTCGCATGCGCCTATGCGGAGGCAAACCCGACATACACTCGGGGCCGGACCCGACTTGCATGCACCTATGCGGAGGCAAACCCGACACGCACTCGGACCCGGACCCGACTCGCATGCACCGACTCGGAATCAAACCCGACACACACTCGGACCCGGACCCGACTCGCTCCCAACAAGGGGACGGGTGGGCCCATCCTCAAGTGGGGCCCACCCGGCCCCCTACTAGAGACGGAACCTCTCATGGGGTGGCCGGCCATGCATGAAAAGAAAAGAAAAGGAAAGAAAGAAAAGAAAGAAAGAAAATAAAGGAAAGAAAAGAAAGAAGGAAAGAAAAGAAAAGAAAAGAAAGAAAGAAAGAAAGAAAAGAAAGGAAAGAAAAGAAAAGGAAAGAAAAGAAGAAAAAAGGAAACAATGCACCGCCATGCGCGGGGGGAGATTGCGTATGACGTCTACGTAAGTGTGGATCTGCACCGATCCCTCGATCCGACGGACAAGAAACGAAGCCAGGTCGGCATCGACTTTATGTGCAAGATTCAAAATAAATTCAAAGAAGATTGAGCCATAACTACTCCGCCAGAAAAGGAAAGCGAATAAAGACTTATTCCCCTCATCAATGGATGAATAAATCTTGGGTAGTTATGGGAGAGATATTAAAGGGATTCAAATAAACTTCCCATATCTCTCCCCCTCCCCCCTTCACCTATAAATAGAGGGGGAGGGAGGAAGGCTCAAAGGTCGGATGGCAAGGCGAAGAAGCTCTGCAGAAGAGGAGACGCGCTCTTCATCGACCCAAGGCTTCACAAGGCACGGGCAAGCCTATCCTTTCGGGACCGGCTTAGTCCATTGAAAGCCCTCATCAAAGTGAAGACCCTTGCATAAGAAGATCAAGCCTTCGGCTCCGTGCACGAAGAAAAAAGCTCGGAGAAGAAGAACCCTTCGTCTCCAAAGACGTCAGAAGCAAAGGCCGGAGAAGAAGATTGGAGCGGCACTACCACGTCATCTCCAACAAGCCTTCGACTCCGATCAAGCCCAAAAGCCCGGAGAAGAAGAACAAAGCGACATCACCCCGTCGTCTTCAACAAGCATCTGCTCCATTCACGAAGAAACCTGGGAGAAGGATACCCGAAGCGGAGCTACACCCGTCGTCGTCAATAAGGCCTTCGACTCCGATCAAGCCCAAAAGCCCAGAGAAGAAGCTGATGCCATAAAGGTCGAAAAGATCTCAAGCCGAAGACGAAGCGAGGAAGCTCTGTAGAAGAGGAGGCGCTTCTTCATCGACCCAAGGCTTCACGAGGCACGGGCAAGCCTATCCCTTCGGGATCGACTTAGTCCATTGAAAGCCCTCATCAATGTGAAGACCCTTGCACAAGAAGATCAAGCCTTCAACTCCGTGCACGAAGAAGAAAGCTCGGAGAAGAAGACCCTTCGACTTCGAAGACACCAGAAGCAAAGGCTGGAGAAGAAGATCGGAGTGGCACCATCCTGTCATCTCCAACAAGCCTTCGACTCCGATCAAGCCCAAAAGCCCGGAGAAGAAGAACGAAGCGTCATCACCCCGTCGCCTTCGACAAACGCTCGCTCCATCCACGAAGAAGAAAGCTTGGAGAGGAACACCCGAAGCGTCGCTACACCCGTCGTCTTCAAAGAAAAGCCGACGCTACAACCGTCGCACGGAGATTGGTGCCACCCCCGCTGTCTTCAAAGATACCCTTCGACTCCAATCAAGCCAAAGAAGCCCGGAGAAGAAGCAAAGTCTAGCCGACACCTAAACCGTCAAAGAAGCCTGAAGCATCGAAGACGTTATCATTGTCGTTTGAGGAAAAGATCGAGCCAACGCCGAATCAAAAGCTCACGCAAGAAGCCAGAGCAAAAGCCCTGGTAAAGCCCGCGCCAAAGCCAAGCGACTACGCCGGTCACGAGCAAAAGTACCGCACGTTCTAGCCGATACGACGCGAAGTCCGGAAGAACGAAAGCATCGCAAGTCTCCCCCGTCTACGTCCAAGCGCAAGCGCCAAAGCACAACAGAAGCCAGAACCACGCCAAAGCCAAGCCAGAGCCGAAAGTCGAAGCCAAAGCCGATGCCAAAAGCACGATCGACGCCGTGAACCGACGATCAAGGACGCCGAGGTCAAGCAAGGAGCGAGGAAGACACGAAGACCGAGGAACGAAGCCGAAGACCCCCTAGCCGAGAAAGCACGAAGCACAGAAGGGACAAAAGCCACGGGGGACACTCCTTAGTCTCTCAAAAACCCTCACCCTGTAAAGACTTTTGTCCTGGGCAACCCCTTCAGAGCTCTCGCACGAATACCACGTGGAGACGCGGATCAAAGGGACCCTCCCGAGAATCTCTCCAACAATCTCCTGATCAATATCAGCCGCACCTGGACTCGTCACACCCGAGCACCCCGGGTCCCGGCACTCTGTAATCTCGTGTGTTCGCAATAAAGACGACCCGAATCTTTTTTCCGCGTATACACTGGCACTGCATCCAAATAAGCGTTTGCAGGAATCCGATTCCTGCATTATCAGAAGCTACGAAACTCAAATCTAAACGTTTTTGGATAGTTAGCATTTAGCAATGGTGACGTGGATTCTATTGTTGGGTTTGGATTCAGCGCAGACAGTAGACAGTAGACACCATACAAGGCTCGAATTTGGATAATAATGGATCTAAATCAGACCCGATCCGTGTAGGCCCCTACTTCAAGCTTTCAACCCCGGGAACCGGCGGTCCGGTTGGAGCGGATAAGGAGGGAACACAAAACAGTGAAGCACACTTCATCTCTCTCTCTCTCTCTCTCTCTAATATGTTGGCATGCACGACACACTGATCCCAACATAACCTTTGTGCCATCGTTGGGGAACGATCTCGTTGACCTACATGAGAATTTTTTCACATACTACGTCAATAGAGAGTATGTCGCTTGAGACTCACTCTATTCTTGATGCCATTGAGGATGAATTGGCATGAACAACAAAATATGGATCATGCTAGATGCCGACAACAAGAGATGGATCGATCAGGCCATCCGATTCAAGTAAGTGGTTTGCGCCTCCCGAGGAGCTTCCGACACCAATGAATCCATCACTACCTATATCATCACTACAACCACAAGCATAATATGGATAACCGAATGACGACAGTCGATGGATGAGTTACAAATCTTGATAAGCAAAATTGGAGTTCTGAGCATATCTCCATCTCCATCGGTGCTATCAACTGATATCACTTAGGAGTCTCCACTACCACCTCTTGTGGAGCTTCCTCCTTCACAAGAGCCTTCGGAGGCGACTTTATCACTTTCCAGATAGCTTTTAGTTAGATAGTCCTTCAGCACGTCAGCTTTCTTGGGATAGAGTGATCACAAGCAAATTCACTACTTCTCCAATAGTACTTGGGCATGCATACTTTCGAGTTACTCCATCAACCCGCTCTGCGCTAGTACCTCTTCGACTCCTGGTCCTAGTACACCTCCAGCGGACAATTAGTGTGGGACTCGAGAGACGATCGTTGTATATTGTGCCATTGACTATTGGGGATACATTAACATATACATCCTTCGAGACACCCTTATGGTGGTCATGATCTATCATCTAGAGCTTCACCGTTTGACTTCTTATAACTTGAGGACGAGTTCTGCTTAGCAGAAGCGATTGATGCAGAGCAGATTTCAATGCACGACTTACGGGGTCCAAGCTTGACCCCGATATGATGACCCATCACATATGGGACCCAATTATCCATTTTATTATGTATTTCATATTTAAGTTATAATATTGACCTTAATTATTTAGGTAATTTTTTAGACTTAGGTAACACCCTTTATGGCTTTTTAGTCCCATATTGCTTAGGGACATTTGTTGAATAAGCCGATCTATTATCTAAAGACATGACATCTCACCTTCAAAAACAAAAAAATGATATGACATCTCTTATTTTAGATAAATTAATGAATTGAGTAATGTAAATTTTCTGTGTTTCTTGTTGTAAGGATTCATGTCTCTTTCAGTGGTGCCGACTCCAACAAACCCGAGGTGCCAACTCCCAGGTAACTTCCTTTCCCTCCCATCTCAATTTGGTTTCTCTCTATCTCTATCTCTTCATCTATTCTCTCATTCATCACCAAAATCTTTTTTAACCCATTGAAACCCTTGTTGAAAAGTAGAAAATTGGCATCCCCAAATAACTTTAAAATAAGCATGATAAAACCCATAAAATTCTTCTTTTCAGCACAAAAACGATCCCAAAAGCATTACCCTGTGATTTTTTCAACTTTCTCACGCAAGATCCACCACTTTTCATTGCCAAAACCCCTTAATGCTAGGTCCACTGGCTCTGGACAACTCGTTGGGCTTGGTACCTAGTGACTAGCTGAATATATGGTTGAAATGTGATGACACAACTGTTTGCAACCCCCCCCCCCCTAATGAGTCCAAACCCAAATCTAAAATAGACAATCCAGTATGATAATCCTTTGATGTATCCACATCCAACTGACAGATCACCTCCAAACGTTGATCATAGTTTTCTTATATCTAAATCTACATACCCTCTAAGTTTCAACACAAACCAAAAAACTGAGCATGATGAAAAAACAAAAATACCCCAATATTGCACCTTACGAAACCAAATTTTTTTAACATAGAGTGATAAGCCTTTCCTTTTGACGAGGCCCTCCCATTTGTCGTGCATCAATTACTCTAATGGAAGTAACCTACATATAAAAAGGTTAAGGGATGTTTAGATCAGATTCTGCACCGACAAGTTTTCTGCAAAATTGGATTCCTGCAGAATCTAGAAGCAGAACTTGCAAATTGTTCTTAGGTGATTTGGATGAGCACTTGCGGCCTGCTTTTCATGCAGGAAGCTTTAATGAGTCATCGTTTTTTCACTAAAAGGTAATTGGGCTCGCAGAATGGGAGCTGCCCCCTGGCTCAAAATACGCTCCTCTCTCTCTCTCTCTCTCTCTCTCTCTCTCTCTCTCCACACAACCAAGGACAGAGAAAACATTCCCTTCTTCTGTGGGGGCTCAAACACACCGCTGAAAAGTGGTGAGCCATCTAGCTGTTGAGCGCTGTGTAGATACCCTTTGGCCCCAAAACCCGGGTCGTAAGGGGAGGTCCACTAGAGGATATTTAAGCACACCATCATCCATCCCCTAGCCGATGTGGGACTAAACCTGACAATCCCCCCCTCACACGAGGCAAGGGTTGAACCACCCGCCAGCAACCCTCTCGTGTGGCAGGCGACAAGGGAGAAGGACACTCCGGCCCGATTAAATCCGAACTGGGCGACAATCTGGCTCTGATATCATTTGTAGATACTCTCTCGCCCCAAAACTCGGGTCATAAGGGGAGGTCCACAAGAGGGTATTTAAGCACACCATCGCCTAGCCCTTTGCCAATGTGGGACTAAACCCAACACGCTGTTGGCGGTGTCCGAACATGACCTACAAAACTGATTATAGCTTATGTAGGAATCTAGCACTGCATCCAAATAAGCATTTGCAGGAATCCGATTCCTGCATTATCAGAAGCTACGAAACTCAAATCTAAACGTTTTTGGATAGTTAGCATTTAGCAATGGTGACGTGGATTCTATTGTTGGGTTTGGATTCAGCGCAGACAGTAGACAGTAGACACCATACAAGTCTCGAATTTGGATAATAATGGATCTAAATCAGACCCGATCCGTGTAGGCCCCTACTTCAATCTTTCAACCCCGGGAACCGGCGGTCCGGTTGGAGCGGATAAGGAGGGAACACAAAACAGTGAAGCACACCTCATCTCTCTCTCTCTCTCTCTCTTTCTCTCTCTCTCTCTCACAAATGGCGGCCATGACCGCAGTCCTACCTGCCGCCTCCTGCTCCCCTCATTCCCTCTGCTGCTTCTCCTCCCGGAAACCAACCCTCTCCTGCTACGGCAGCCCTCTCCGCCACCGGAGGCAAGCTCTCCGGCGAGTTCCTTCCAGCCGAGAGAAGAGCGAAGAGGTAGCACTCGTAACCCCCCCCCACACCGTTCTTTCCATCCACCTCGTTGATGATTTTACCTCCACTTGCGAGGTCAGGTCGAAGGGGTGTCCCAGAAGAGATTCCCGGGCAGAGGGAAGGACGAGAGGGCGTACCTGCCCCCCGACGGCGGCAGAGGGGAGGCCGCTGGTCGGTCCAAGTCGACCGTGTTCAAGTCACTGGGGACGCAGAAGAAGGAGAAAGGCCTGGTGTATGATCTCAAGGAACAGCAGGCATGATTTTTCCGATTCTTTAGTTTCTGTGCAGTCGAACTAATATCTTACTTATTTTTCTGATTTTGGGCTGCCCCTTGTATGCTGTTCTAAATGAATTATGAACTGAGCTCATGCCCCACATGTATTTTTTTTTTTCATCTTGATCAACGTTTCACAAACTCCTTTCTCATCCCTCTTTAATTCTCCCATCACCTTCTTTTATTCTCATCCCCCTTATTGGATTTATCGTGTTCTCTTTTGTTGAGGGGTGGGTTTTGGTACCGGAGCCTTAATCTCCCAAGACTCCAAACATTATGTTGGTTAGGCTTATAGCATATAGTATCTAGATTTCTACCGAACGGAGTTTGGTATCCGTTTGGTGGAGACTAATCTAAGTGTGGAATGATAGTACCGATGAAAGCAAACTCCTTTCTCATACTTATGCTCTTTGGATCTTATCTACAGTGGGTCCTGCTGCATCATATCTATGTAATATAATATGTTACGTTTGTTCGCGATAATTACGAGTCTACCATCCTCAAAAATTCCATATCAACAAAACAATCGGGATAAATCTGATCGATGATCAAGATCTGGAGAGAGAGGAGAGACATTTCAAACGAGAGAGAGAGAGAGAGAGAGAGAGAGAGAGAGAGAGAGAGAGAGAGAGAGAGAGAGAGAGAGAGAGAGAGAGAGAGAGAGAGAGAGATGATAAATTAAACTAAATCAAAGACCTCAAACTCAGAGTCCAATACCAAATTTTTATTCAATAAAATAAATACAAGTCTCACTAAAAATCATTCCAAGCATGGTCTACTACTAGCGGAATAAATAAAAGGAAGGGAATCGTCAAGTGGCCTTGACTGCTTATTGATGCTCTAGCGCACTCACACTGCTGCACTGGCATCAACTGCTACCGAGTTGAAGATCTACTACTACTGCTGACCTGCACCCAAATATGGGTGTCAATCGTAGTGATAACCCACTATTAATAAGAGATATTTATCTACTTTTAACTTTCAAAGATAAATTGATAATTTACATGACGACTATTAGACTTCTAAGCCCAACATTCCTCACATCTCACCAAAATCTCTAAAAAAAGTTATTTAGAAATGTGAATTATTTGGTTCACCAAGTTGGTTAGCCTATTAAATGGACCGTCGGTTTTGTCCCCAAGGACCATAGACCGACGACACGTTAGTAAATGGGTGATTTTTATATCGGTTCACTCAAATACGTCCTTGGTCCTACACTGGCCCAAGTAACCGCTTTTCCTAGTTGTCCAAACTAAGATTTTTTCGTCTTTCATGGAGGAGCAACGAGCCCAGCTTGTTAATTTTTCTTTGGTCACCACTAGGTGGCTTCCAAGAAGATGATATCCCCTATTTAGTTTAGGTTAATTTATTTATATTTTTTCGATTATGCCCCTCTCGTCAAGGTAAAACGACGAGGGGAGGATAGTAGGATACTATGTCCCTTACCAAATGACTGTAGGGGTCCATCTCCTATAGCTACTAGCTTTCCATTAACATTAATCCTCTACCAAACTCATGTCCCTATGAGGACTGGCTATGTAACACTTCTGTATAAAAAGTAAATACCTGACTCAGAGTTGATAACAACTAAAAAATAATTATATGATTTTAGGAATTTGACCATTCGGCAGCAATTCCCGCTCTAAGGTTATTCCCTCCTAAAGATTTCAAATTGCATTACTAGAACAACATCTAACCCACACCTTACCCTACTTATGACTTGCATAGTATAAAAATAATAGAAGAATTTAAAAAGAAAGCTTTGGGTAGTGTAGGCCCTAGCATGTTTCTATGTTTGGTTACAGAACAGAGGTCAAAGTAGTCATAGATCCATATTAAAATTCAATAAAACCTAGATTGAAACACAATTTGAAAATCTTTGGTTTTGAAATTTACAACATGAAATTTACCCACGACTAGTTACGATGAAAACTGATTAAATAGCATGACAATAAAAATCGGCTTATCATTATCCTCTAGATGATATAATATTATGTTCAAAAATATCTAATACATAATTAATTAACCGATGAGTGATAATCCCGTGAAGAAAATTACCTGGATTTGAAGGAGAATCACGGAGTCCTCGGCTCGATTGAAAGGGACAGTCGCGACGACCACGAGCAAAACTCTGAGGGTTGGGAACAAAGGTCTGTGATTTACAAGACGATGGTTATTATTATACTCTTTCATTTATTTATTTATTTTTTTAAAACCGGGTATGGATGCGAATAAAATCACCTGAGAAGATGAACGAGGTGGACGAGTTGATCAATGGAAGAAGGAAAGCACAGAGGGGATCGTGGCTGCCCTTCGTTTCTTCTTGCAAGGTGGATGCGACTGCTCCTTGCACCTTCGCCTTGGGAACAAATGAACAAGAGGAAGAGGGGAAGGATGGCTGCAATCGTTCGTTCAATAGAGATGGGAAAGAGAAGATAATGATAACAAATTTGAGAGAGAAGATCTTGAAGGGTTGCTACTTGATTCGGATAACATTAAATCACATCTAATAGTGATAAAGATAGAGTTTGAGAGGGGTTAGAGAAAAAGGTGGAGAGATTACAACAGATCAGATTTTGTTGTTTGAAACCCAAAACCTGCTGCAATTCATGGTTGAAAGGGGAAAAGAATCGGTGTAAATGAGGCAAGGAGATGAGACAGAAAAAGGGGAGAAAAAGGGGGCTTGATTATGGGCCGTCCAATCACAGATCAGAAGGAGAGGGCTGAGCTCTCTCTGCGACTTGAGTAAAAGAGCACGCCCTATGAACAATAATCTCGCGGTTACTATTTACGGGGTACTATTCTTTTTTTTTTTTGTTTAAATGATATAAATAAATATACTAATAATTAGAAAAAAAACCATATATATGAAAGTTATTCAAAAAAATTTCCTCGATCCATCCGAGCCGTCGGATCGGGATTTTGAAAATGTTTTTGAAGTATTTGTTTAAATAAATAATATTATCTTATTTTCAAAAAATGCAAATTGTAGGATCCCGTTTGACTAATCAAACGCCGTCTGATTCTTACAATTTTGGAGTCGATGGCTTTGGACTCAAGTAAGGAATTATTATATGGTTCCAACTACTTCCAATTTCCAAAACCCCATACTTCATCGGCAACCCGGATCAAATCCCCAGACTTCATCGGCAACCCGGATCAAAACCATAAATACTGGATTTTAATGCAATTGAGTAGTTGCAAAAGAAATTAACGAAAAACAATCGGAAAAGACCGGTATTGAGTAGTAACCAACCATGTGCAACTTAACCAAAGACCAGTGTCTGTTGCCTAGTAAACACACTAAACACGCGCTCAACATCTCGACACGCTACACCAAAAGAAAAAACACCCTTCAATAATTTTATTAATAATGATAAGATTACGGGTCGTTACAGGCCACAATCGTGCGACCTCTTCCCAACATTTTGTTGTAACCCATGCACCCCCTCTTAGTTAAGTACGAGACTTCCCCCTCCTCCATTCAGATCATCCAAGGTCAAGAGAGAGATCAGGAGAGAGAAGAGAAAAGACCGAGAGAGGTCCCTGAATAACAAGAAAGGAGCAACGACCATCGTTTTTTTCCCCTGCTCACGTTTGTGATTTAGTGTCGGCAGCCCCGCCCTTTCCTCCGCCGGGTAAGTCCTCTTTTCCCCCTCCTCTTCCCCTCCACGTAAAACAACACCCCTACCATCTCCGGCCGTGACCAAACCTCACCCTCGACCTGTCGGACGCCATTGTCCATCCCCCGTGCTCCCTCGGGTGTCCTAGAAGAGATTTCTGGGTAGAGGGAAGGACGAGAGGGCGTACTTGCCCCTTGACGGAAGGGGAGGTCGCTTGTCGATCCAAGTCAATCGTGTTCAAGTCCTTGGGGGCGCAAAAGACGAAAAAAGGCTTGGTGTATGATCTCAAGGAGGCTCAAGCATGGTTTTTTTGATTTTTTGTTTGTCTTACTTATTTGTTGTTGGATTATATGTACCTGAGCTATTTTTAAGATTAAATGAGAAATCTTTCGAAGAAAATTTTAGGATTCTCTGTATTTGGAACAATGTTGTGAAAAGACCTTGATGTCTTTAACAATAGCCTAATTTAAGGGATGTATCCTAATGTAATATTCATTTCCTGTGAATGAATCATAGTGTGCTATTGTGATTTTCAATTTTGGGATAATTTATCATAGTTTAGATTATGTTAGTCTCATTTTCTACAAATTTTTGATAATACCTCTTCTTTGTTGAGGACTCGCACCTAGGCTATGAACTTAGTCGGCCTATCAACACTTTAGAAATTTGAGGTTTATTTAAGATCTTCCTGCCCTTTTTGAATTTCCGGATTTAGTCAACCTATCGAAACTTTAAAGTATTTTAATTTATGGATTTTTTTGACAATTTCGTAGCATGATTTCCCCTTAATATGAAACTAATATCCAATCCATTGGACCTGACAACGGAAGGGTATTCTTATCTAAATTTGCACAATTTTTATAGAATAAAACTAAGTCAGGATTAAGTGCATCATATTCCATGAAAGATAGCATTCTTAGAGCATCTCCAGCCCTTACTCAAAATTTTAATCAAATCCGAGTAAAAACTCAATCTCATACAGAGCACTCCAACCCTTTACTCAAATTTGAGTAAACTCAATTTGGTATGAGTTTGAGTAAGGGCTGAAGCTGGTTTTGGAGCTTTTACTTAGATCTGAGTAAAAACTCAATGTTGGATGGTAATGTTGTAAGTTGGAATGCCCTTGGAGATAACCTTTGAGAATTTAGTATGGGATTTGAGTCTCCCCCGATTTGGTGAAAAATTTGAGTAAAACTCTGTTTGGTACAAGTCTGAGTAAAATATGTACATATATAATGCAATAAAATATGATTAATTTTTTCCAAGCAAAGCTGCAAGAGTAAACATGAGTACATGACTAAACACACAATCAGATATAATAGTGGATATGAGATATAACAAAAATTATGAATTGAAGACCAACCCATACAAAACAATGGATATGAGATATAACAAAAATGAAACCCATGAAAATTAACTAGCTTTGGTCTGATTTCGAATTTTGTGTATTCAACACCTGTTTTATAATAGAAATCAGACCAAGCCATGTGCATTGTACTCTTATTTTAAGTTATTTACAAATTGCAGCATACAAGCAACTGAAACAAGTTATTCATCACTGATTCACTGTAGAGAAACATAGCAATATAGCATAGAGAAAGCACATAAGTGACAGAACCTTCGAGCATTGATTCACTGCAGTCTGCAGAGAAACTGCAGCATAGTTATTCATCACTGATTCACTGCAGAGAAACATAGCAATATAGCATCAAGAAAGCACATAAGTGACAGAACTTTCGAGCGTTGATTCACTGCAGTCTGCAGAGAACCTGCAGCATACAAGCAAGTTATTCATAAATGTAGAGAAACATAACATAGAGAAAGCACATAATTTTCGAGCAGAACTACAGATTGATTCCTTGATAGTGATTGACTGCAGCATACAAGTTATTCATAACTGCAGAGAAACATAGCATAGAGAAACTGTAGCAGGCAAGCAAGTTATTCATCACTACAGAGAAACATAGCATAGAGAAAGCACAGTGGATGTATCCACCCCGTATCCGTCCGTATCCATTTTTTTTTTTGAATTATTATTTTCGGATACGGTTGGTCCGTATCCGACACGTATCCGGCTATATACGGGCCGTATCCGTGTCGGATACGTGTCCAGTACGGGCACGCAGACCCTCTTGAAGTATCCATGCTTCATAGATTTAGAGGTTTTAATTTCAGAGCCTAGGGACAAATTGATCTTCTTTATTCGGTCCACCTCGACACAGACTAACTCCATAATCATGAAGTCTCCAATAAGTTGTTGGAGCATCCATGATTTTGAATCTTGGCAATTTTTGTCAAATCACAAGTTTGAACGATGTGAAGTTCAAGCCACCTCTGGTCATTTTAGGCATTCACGCATCAGGGCCTCTAGAACTCGAATCGTCACCATAGCCCAGTGAAGCAAAAACAAGCTGTTTGGACTACCCCTTTCTCAATGAATTTTGATGTTTTTTTTTTTTTCTGAACGCTTAAATAGGAAGACTGCAAAATATCAAGTTAAAAAACAAATCTGCACAATATCTTTCATACAAGAGAACCAGGAGGCAGGAGGTAACATAGAAGAAAATCCTTTATGCTGTTGTGGTGGGGTGATGATGGGAACAACTTTACCTCCTATATTGTGTCCATGAGAAGCTCAAGGCCACCACCTCCACCACCAAAGAGATCACATGCTCATGGATCCCTAGACCGCTTTTGTACATCACATCTTGAGGACAAGGGGAAAGGATAAAGGACCTATCCATCCAACACTAGAAAGTAGGTTTAAAATAGAAGAAAGAAAAATCAATCACAATCCAATACATAGAAAGGAGCCTACCAAGCTCGAATAGCTTTTAATGCCTTTAGTGTAAAAAACTTCTCATAGATGATTGAAATTTGAAGCTACCAATAAATATTGTTGCACCTTAAATTGCCATCTTACAATGAAATTAGGAATAACCACCTTAACCAAGAGGTAAATAGTACCCGAACTTTAATCAAAGAGGCCTATAAAACCTGTGTCAACACCCTAATGACTGGTGGGTGGATTTTCAAACAAAAATAATTATTTTTCTTTTTAATTGTCCAACTGAATCCATAGTTCATTGATCCATTCCCACACAGTAGACATGATAAAATACAATACTTCAAACATTGTAATGGCTCATTTTCACTTGCTCTTTTTTTGGTGGGTAAGATTTTATTCTCTGCAAAATTAAGCAACGCAGCTGGTCGCTGTTTTATAATATGTACAACGCTGCCTTGTGGCATGTCGTGTTACACACTATAGTTTGGGTCAACAAGTTTGGTATCGTGTCATACTAAGTTAACTTATATTCAACCCAAAAAAAGCACATTGTAATTTTAATCTAATATGTTCATTATTATTAATTTTTTTTTGTCTAAAACTAATGTAAGATACACTAACTTATATTCAACCCAAGTTTAGTCTTTTTTTGGGATTATTTATTTCAAATTTTCAATGTAATGCAAATTTTGTTTATCTGGTTGATTTCTCTGTAATGGAACTCATATGTTTAAGATGTATTTACCCGCAAGAACCTATGTTTAATTTTGAAGGTGAAGATGTTCAAAACTGTCTAATTCTTACTCAAAGATGAAGAGCATGTTACATGTGTCAATATAAATGATCTAATATTCAAAAAAATTCACTTTGTTACACGACAACAGTAAGGCTTGCAATGTTATATGCTTCAGAACGCTGGGCCATAGAGAAAGCTCAAGCACATTTAATGGAAATGACAAATATGAGGACGATGAAGTGATTATGCGACAAAAATATAAGGGATAGAGTGAGGAATGAGTATAATAGAGGAAGGTTGGAGTTGCACCAATTGAGGATAAAATGATAGAGAAGAAATTAAGATGGTATGAGTATATAGTATATACAACCAAGGGTAGAGGCGACTCCAACAAGGAGAGGGTCTCGAATTACCATGGAAGGCTCAAGAATTAGGGAAAGACATAAAATATCATTGATGTAAGTTATTAAAAGTATGGACACATTTTCGTTGACAACAAAGATAATCATTTATAGAAATAACGACAAAAAAGGCATAGCCCCAATAGATGGAACAAAGCTCGATGGTTATGGTTCAAAAATTTCTACTTCTCACGAAAAGTTAGTAAAAGTTGCTCAGATGCTCACCACCACCATCACCACCAACAATCAAGCGCTATCCCCTCAAATGGGGTCCGATTGTGGAGCAAGAATCTAGATCAAAGAAGTTTTTATGACTGGGTATCAACCTAACGCCAACACTTCTAGTGATTATGTTCTTAATCTGGGTGTGCCAATTAGCAAGTACGGGGGCCACAAAAGATTAGGGAAGGGAAATGGAAATGGAAAATAGGAGAATGGATGAGGGGAGGAGAGGGGAGGGGAAAGAGAAGGGAACGCATGTGAGGAGAGGGAGGAGAAAAGAAAATTAGTAATAAAAAAATAAGTGAATTAAGTAATAACATTAAATAGTAATACTTTAATCCCACCTAAATAGAGAATTTGGGATTGTTCTATGGACTATTGTAATGCGAAATCAACACTTTCATTTCAATTGACATATATGTTTGTTCGTCTCCTTTGCTGTTAAATGATTCATCTCTACTTGTGGTCTTCTAAAAATTGTGATTCTTTTTTCTTCGTAGTTATCATTAACATGTTAGCATCCTACAGCGTTCATGATGGGTTTGTAGATGTTAGGTATTTATCGCACATATCTACTTACAAATTTTCATGCTTCTAATGAATGAATACTTGCATATTTTTATGATCTGTCAGGTCAATGACACAGGAAATATTCAAGATGCAAGTTTTCTTAATGCTGTTGTGAAGGTATGCCACGTAACGGATTGATGTATTAGTATTATTTTATTCCATAGTTCTATTTGCTATTCTTTAAAGTAACTTCTTTCTTGTGTCACTTTTATGCTTTGATGTTCTAGTGTTTTTTTGGTTTTATCTGCATACATGGATTTTGGATCTCTTACATCCGGAGCCCCATCTCTTTCTCAATTTCTTTTTCTATTTTGTCCTCTCACTTGCCATCCTTTTCTTTTTCTTTTTTGTCTTCTTGCTAGAGCCCTCAAGGCTTTCACATGCTTTACTTGCAGATTCCACTGTTAAGGCGATTTTAGGGCTGGTTGATGCTTGCTAGCCTTTTTGAGGCTATCTTAGAGTTGTGATTGTCAGCCTCTTATAGTTCTAACATTTCTACACACCTTGAATGATGAGAAGTTGATCAAAAGGAGTTACTCCTATGTGAAATTAATCAAAAGGAGTCACCCCGATGCTGAATATGAAATTAAAATGGAGCATGACAAAAAATGTTGTGTGAGAGAGAAAGGGTTTGAAGTACTTATGGAGTAAGAGTTTGAGTGCATAATGGTCCATAAAAAAGAGATTTTGGACGAAGGCAAAATCACAAGGGACACCCTGAAAATTGATGTGCCCTATGCTTGGAATATGCTAAGGATTAAGATTGGAAGAGTTGATAATCATTGCGCATACAACTCACTTGGCAAAACTTGATTAACTATGGAACTTGGGATATAGTCTGTTCACCTTGGTGAAAAAGAATGTGGCAAGTACTCCCATATGTGAGAAGATATCCATAAGTAGGAGGAACATCGTAGAGATTTTTAGAAGCCATGAATTCAACAAAGATCTAGACGAAAGTTTGATTTAATTGATAAATTTAGAGATGTCTGAAATGTCATCCATTTACATGACTGACACTATTTTTTATTTTGAGGAAATCCTCTCCGAGGGAGAGAGGAGAAGGGCAAAGCCATACCCTAAGCTATTATTAATAATATAAAGAATATTACAAGAAAAATCAAAGAAGATTAGGGATAATAAGATTAATCTTCTTGAAGGACTTATGTGATAATAAAAAAATACAACTTTGAGCGTAGCAAAATCAATTTCTAGAACTTATATGTTTGTAAATGCTTTGACTTGAAATGCAACAATTCCTCTATGTCCAAATGCCCCGACAAATATTAATAATGAGAAAATCCCAGGCATCTTGCATTGACGGTGTGACTCTCTTCCTTCTCCACAACATCCAAAGAGAAAGGGGGGAACCTGTCTATCCTTTCATAATCAATTGATTCTTCAGAGTCTTCCAAATGTGTTTAGAGAAAGAATAATGAAGCAAAAGGTGATTAGCATCCTTTCTTATATTACCACAAAGTACATGATATATTTGTGATCCCAAGGTGCTTTCTCTTATAAAGGTGAACTTTTGTGAGAAGACTATCTTTAATGGCAAATTACATGAAATTTTAGTCTTTAAAGGGGTTCAAATTTTCATAGAGAAGAAGCAACTTGATAGATAGTAGCTACTGCATTAATAATTATGTAGAAGAAATTGACTAAAAAATACTGGAAGAACTCCATGTCTAACGAGAAGAATCCTTGATTTTACTGATAGAAAAGAACTCCATGTCAAATCTTGCAGATGATTCTCTAAATGTGATGACACTAGTATGCGAAATTTGATTGACCAAGGGAAGGAGCAGTTGGTGATGTAACCTTTAGCTAGTCGTTGCATCTTGATTCCAGGCCAGATCAAATAGTTCCAGAAATAAAGTCTAATCACTGAGGGGTAGGCCTAGGTAGTTAATGCGTAGGGACTCGAATACATGGTTGGCACTATAATGATGCTACACTAAACAAATAACGAGTTTACTTGGCGGGACATAAAGACATATATACATACTCATACAAACTACAATGAAAAGTTAATACTATCCCAATGAGGTGAGGATGGATTTGTTTCGAAACTAACAAGACATATAACATGTTTGAGGTGTACGAGCACTTCTAAAGGCTCCACCTTCTCAATAATTTTATGTCAATTTTTCTTTCTTAATCTCTTATCACTAAGGGTAGGCCTAGGTACTTCATATAGGTAGGGACTCAAATGATGGTTGGCACTATAATGATGCTACACTAAAAAAATAAGGGGTGTACTTGTCTGGACGAAAAGACAACATATGCATACTCGTACAAACTACAATGAAAATTAAATGCTATCCTAATGAGGTGAGGTTGGCTTTATTTCAAAACTAACAAGACATATAACATGCTTGAGGTGATGACCACTTTTAAAGGTGTGCCTATAATTTCTTTCATAGACATTAATGCTCAAGGATGCAAAAAACATTTGTTGAGGAAGAGTGCTACGCGAGAAAGTGATGTCACAAAGTTCGAATGATGTGCTTACGAGCACTACCATGTTGATAAATTATTAAATTCAGGCAAGAACCATAATATTAAAGTCTCGGTTAATGCAACAAACAATGACAAATAAGTTAAAAATCATGTAAAATGTTATTAGTCATCAAATTCACATACAAAACCATAAGTAGGTCCCCAAATACCATAATGTATGACGTCAAAAGGAACCAGAGGCTGTTTCACTAGATGTGAGAGATATACCCCGATGTTTTGTCCTCATGTAGCCTGTAAATGAGAGAGTGGTGAGATAAGACTATCACGTAGTATCAGATCAAGATTAAACCAGAAGGTGAGGACTAAATATGAGGCCTTACTCCATACCACACGCCGCCGTCCAAGTCTCTCTTTACGTGCAAGCTGTGGCAGTCGAATTAAAACCACATTCTCTCACCATTTAGTTTTGAAGTTCTACTCACTTGTTAAGGTTGCTTCTCTCGAATGGACTTGGAATGAGAAAAGAGAATAAAAGGAACATGTACCTTCCTAACTCAAGCCAAAGTCATATATGTGATGGCCATGTATATACCCGCTATATGAACCACATCCATCCCTTTCTCACTATTATCATGCTTAAGCATTGGTTGGGGCCTCAATGGACGCTATATAAAACCACTTCCCACTTGCTTCCTCTTCAGAGGATGACCCACCCATAAAAAATCTATGGTCATTCGAGTGCTTGACCTTTTTGCATGTACCAATCCGACTTCTTTTGACCTAATAATCTCTTTTGACCCGTTAATCTCTATCACGTGACAATAGTTTAGTTTTTTAAAAGGTGAAAAACTAATAAGTAATAACTTCATATTATCTTGAATCCAGTGATATCCTAAATCTCAATTTCCTTTTCTTGTTTTATTCTTAATGGTCTCCTAATTTCCCAATACCCTCTTCTTTTCTATCTTCTAATTGTTCACTTTGATTGTGTGAGTGGGGTGGGGTTTAGCTTGGTTCCACATATTATAATTTTGTGATATTTATTTTTTAATCAACATTATTATCTAAGGTCCATTATCGGTTAATCTGCTTTACACATACATTAGATTCATTTTTAAAATACTTGAAAACTAGACTTGCAATAGATATTACATGATCAATTGATCTTGTATGGGTTTTATTAATCATCGCGAAAGTAATAGTGGCCCACAAGGGTCTAGCTTGAACTCCATTAAGTAAGATCACATATTATAATATAACAGATCTTCATGTACAAGACCTCAATTTTTTTTTGAAATGGATCAATTGGTCAGTACCAACGTTTTAAAACTGGGTATCAGTTGTGGTATTGGCCCGGATCAAACCGTGTCAACTCGGCAAGTTGACTCTATATCGGCCGTATCGGTCCGGTCCGGTGCGGTTTTGGATATTTTTTGATAAAATAATAATAATAAAAATTCTGAACCCAGTACGACTAGGACGTGTCGGCTGATACGAGGTTGACTCGGCCAATACGGACCGATACGACTTGGTATCGATCGATACGGACTAGATAACGATCGATACGGACTAGGTATCAGTACTGGTTCGTGACTCTGTTCGAGCCCATACAAAACCGAGTCCGGCGAGTCGTACCGGCCAGTACGACCATGGTCAGTACATCACCTGTTAGTGTGCCGGCACAAAATAGACCGATGATCAAAACTTGCCACAAGAGTGAGAAATGCCCTGATTTTTAGTAACCCCACAGGCTAAAAAGCTTGTCACTAAGGCGTGATGGAGGTCCGCCACTACCTAGCGGGAGGAAATATGCTGTAGCATTTATTTGAACCCTTGACCAAGGCCACGTATTACGCATTTCTTACCAACTGAGCTATCTGTTGGAGACTACAAGACTTCAATTGATTCCTCTCAATTTCAACTGATTGTACTTGATTAAACTTGTATATGGATTTAATTTCTCTCTTTCATCATATAATTCTAAAAGTACTCTTCATTTCCGCTAACTTCTTTAATATTGCTTGACCGAATATTTAAAATATTTGTAAAAAAATGGCTTTACAATCAAATTTTATGGAATATCATGGATTGGTGGCTAAAATGTGCATTACATGAGCATGCACACACACACACAAATGTATAAAGACTAATAAGAGCCAAATGATGAAAGAAGGTAGGGTCATCAACGTTGAGAATAAAAACAATCATTGGTTTTCTTAATCAAATTCAGAGCTGAACCTTCATGGGAAAATAGCTTCACAACAGGGACAAGGCCCTACTAAGTAATCTCCTAACAAGAGTAATAAAAGCTACTAGAGTATCTATCAAGTGCAGGCGCACTTTCAGTGGACATCTGGAAGACTTTCTTTCCTTCAAAGATGGGAATCTGTTTAGTATATTCTTGTTTGAACTCTGAAGCAGTGTTAAGTTCGAGTAGTTTGAGTTGTCATCGAATTTACTTACATATATGTGTATGTATATGGGAAAGGGTTTCCTAAACCAGTGATCAAACAAATTTGCAGATTTGTTAGATCAGTGGCCCAGCAACCGACAAGTGGTAATGTACACCGCTCTCTTCTGCTCCACCCACCCCTAAACCTCCCTCTCCCCTGGCAATCCTCGGGCGATGACAGGATACATCAACTGGTGTACCACACTCACCCCGACTGCTTTCACCGCTAGCTGTAAGCGCCCACAACTGAGGAAAGTTGTGTAACTACCCATTACTCGAAGGAAAGTTAACATAACTTCCCCCACAACTGAGGACGCTACGTAAATCTCGAGGTGGTTGTGTAACTCCCGAGGTGATTACGTAACTCCCGAGGTTGTTGCGTAACTACCATGGGAAGTTATAATAACTTCTCTCCCTAACCCTCTATAAATAGACAGAAAGATGAAGGAAAGGGGATCTTTTGATCTTTTGGGGTGTGCAGAATCATTGCCAACAAGTCAAGGAGACAAAGACGACATAGAAACTCTAAGAAGACAGAGACTCCTAGAAGACAAAGACTGCTAAAAGACAAAGACTATATGAAGAAAACTAAGGGTGAAGCACCGCTAGTCCTACCGACCAAGTAACAAGTGAGGAATGATCACGCACAATCTCTCTTTCTTCCAATGTCTAAAAGTTCCAAGTTCAGCGTCTTCAACTAGTCTCTGTGGAGATCGAGGATCAAATGACTTTCAGACGTCTGTCGCCACAATCACCTTGACACTTTCTGTACTTAGTTCGCCACGAGCGACCTTATACTTTGTAATCTGTTGAAATAAATGTTTGGAACTTTTTTCGTCTACAATGTGGTTTTCCTCAAGGATGAGGGTGTGATCCTCTAAAATTTGAGAAATTTAGGTTTGATTCTCTACTTGTTGTCAACCCTCTTAATTGGCACTGCATTTCTCGCCAACACTTTTTTGGACAAAAGAGGCGTCTGTCATGAAGCGATGAAACTTAAGGTGATTTGACACTTACACGGTACACCTACATTCTTGTTTACACAAGTTAAGCTCATGTAATGGCGAGCAGCCCTCTAAGATTCCACATGACGTGGAAAGTGTTTAGATGAAGAGTAAAAAAGGCAATGTTTGATATAGGTAACTGGATTCATATCTGAGATACCATAAGCCAAACTGATACACATCCTCTACTCTGAAGCCAATATGGTCATTCAGTCATTTAATAACTACCAAGTATTCTTGCTGCTGTCTTTATACTACTTTAGTATGCTTACTTATCAATGTCTGAGTGCATTTCAGATTTGCTTAATCTTCACATATAACTAGATAAAGTATAGTATTTAAGACGACTTGCAACATTTTCTTTTGAAGGCTTGTGCGTTTTGTGCTTGACACAGGTTTACTGCACACATACAGCACCTGATTACTCGCTTCCGTGGCAAAAACAACGGCAATATACAAGTACTGGAAGGCATGTCTTGATATAGCCTATAACTTCTTTCAATTGCTGTTTTATTTATCCTCTCTACAAGCTGATCCATCTTTGAATTTATCTATTCGTTATTTCTCTGAATATGATGCATTCATGCATGTCAAGGGTCAACTCTCTAGTCTCTGCCGTACAACTATTGTGCATCTGAGTGCACTTATTACAAATTCATACACCTTTAGGAGTAATCTTATTTTCTGAATTTGCTAATGTTGTATAGGTTAAATCTTCATTTTTGGCGCCATCTAAATTATAATTCAAAAAAGGAGTTTATCTATTTGCAAATTGTAAATTGTTATCTGAAAATTTTTGGTGAGCTAGGGCGTTTGAATGGAGAGGGAGTCCTTCATTGACCTTTTTTTGCTCTTATCTATGATGGCTGGGCCATGTGTTCCAATGCGATCTGAATGTGACAAATTGGTTTCTGGCGTAAGATGTAGATTTAGATCCAACCAATATCCAACATATTGAGTTCGATTTTGGGTTGGGTCTTAGTTTAATAAGCTTCTCATGGTTATTTTCTCAGGCCTAAAATGGTAGCTTGAGTCTCATTATGCAAAAGCCATACTTGGTTTAGTTAAAAACCGGATCTAGGTTTAGGACCCATACTTAACCCCTATGTTTGGGTTATTGGTTGGGTTGAGTGCAAACTAGGTTGGGCAGACGTTGGATTGAGGCCTACCTAGGGTTGTAAATTGGTCCAAGCTGAGCCTGGACCGGCATGCTTGAGAAATAGTGGGCTGGGCCGACAAGCATACTACCTATCGAGGCCCATCAAGCTAGGCGGGCCGGGTTCGGGCCACGAGCCAGGGCTTCGAACCCGGACCCAGCCCACGTGTTTAGCACGGGCCGCCGGGTCTGGTCGGGTTTAGTATTTTAATTTCTAAAGTTGTAGAGTTCAATTGTTTAAGTTTAGGTTTCTAACTTTAAGCAATTAAACTTAACTAAGGTTAAATAACTAAGTTTAACCTTATTTATTTAATCTAAGTTATTTAAACTTAGTTATTTCAAACTACAAAGATTATTTAAACATATAATCTAGTTGTTGCGGACTTGCAATTCTTTATCTTGTGACCAGAGTTTGGGTAGGCGAGGCCTAGACTTGTTACATAGCAGATATGAAAATATCAAGAATCAATTATTGCTTCACATGTAATCAAAATGGTTTTGTTCTGCGGGCGTCGGTGCGGTGGTGTTGCCTTCCTTCCCTTGTTCTCTTCTTCCCTCCGCCGTCCTTCTTGCCACCATCTTTTTTCTCACCTCCGCTGCCCTCTTTTCCTTCTTATTGTCACTGACATCCCTTGCCCTAGTTGGGGTGGCGGGGGCGAAAACAAGAATGGCGACAGACGTGAAAAGAAATAGGACGACTGGAAGGACGACGAAGGGTAGGAGAGGACGGGGGAGGGAAGGCGACACCGACACCAGTGCTAGGAGACTAAAACCATTTGGAATACAAAAATAAAATAAATTTTATTAAATCTTAAAATCTTTTACAATCTGCATTAAAAAAATACAATATAGGAATGTCAACTTCCCATGGGCGTAGGCTCGTTGCTAGCGTAGTCCTTTCCCCTAGATGGGCTAGTTCCCAGTGTTGATTTTCGATTGCTATTGATTATGACGCCATTTATTATGAACCTTCTTTACTGGAACATCTTGTGGCTCTAGTACTTGTATTGTTCATTGTTTCTTAGTTGTATCTGCATGCTGGTATTTTTATGAAGTTTTCTCTTTACGACCTGAAACTTTACTTGAAGAGTTCAT
Source organism: Chamaelirium japonicum (assembly GCA_947650365.1). NCBI lineage: Eukaryota > Viridiplantae > Streptophyta > Magnoliopsida > Liliales > Melanthiaceae > Chamaelirium > Chamaelirium japonicum. Next base: position 55,753,077 of record OX393560.1, read on the forward strand.
TCGGTCGCGACTTAAACCTCCTTTGATCTCATCCCTTGGATGAGTTCATTCGTCGGTGTCTATTTCATTAATAAACCAACTAATAGAAGCTGGTGCGATCATAACTCTCGCACCAGAGTTAGTCAGCAAAATAAACTTAAATAACTTGAGTTCTAATTGTTGGATTGAACGAACTAAAAACCAAAAGTGCTCAAAATTAAAAGAGTTACATAATAAACCAGAAAATTTTCGGTTTTACTGCCTCGAAATCCGTGCCCAGCTGAAAAGAAGGATTAGCTTTTTCCTGAAGCATCGCTCGTCTACATTAAGTCTCCCCATCGTCTAAGAACTCGACTCCTATCGAGTTGGGTCAGGTACATTGGCACGTGCTCGTCCGTGTCCATCTGGATCAATCGTTGGGGCACGCTCTCGAAGTATCCGTCCTCCATCGACACCGGTACTGATGCGCTGTATTAACCTGGCATGTGATGTTTAAGACTGTTGTCGATGCCGTTGAACCAACCTCGAACACCTATAGATGGTTATCAGATTCTTCTCGACATACAAAATATTTGGATCTCCACAGATTATAAAAGGCAGTAGTAATGGATATGGCATGCTTCACAAAAATAACCCAGAGGGAACGAAGACGAACAAAGTCGAATCAAGAGAAAAACCACATGCATCATACGAAATATTATATCATGCATTCAAGAATCAAATCAATTTGCATAATTATAATTGAGAGAATGAAATTAAGCACGTAGAAGGTCAACAATGTCTAGATCGGCCGATGTGATAAAATACTCCGATACTTATGTTTTGATACTAATTGGTGTAGCCCCCAGGTGTGACATTAAACAATGTTGGATATCAAAAGGATGCTCTTTTATATTTTAGGAACTGTTCATTAAGATGGGAGATTAATAGCATAACAACGATGACAAGTATGTTCCTTTATAAAATTTCCAAGCCACAAACAATACAAATAAGAGAGATAAACAAGGTTCATGCAAACAAAACACTATAGGATGAAATCCAAACAAGTTATGAGCCAAAGGAGGTTATTAGGCGACCAAACGATGCGCGACAAGCTCTTTTATGACTGTTGGAATTTTTGGACAGCAAGAGGAAAGTTCGAATAACGATTCATATGATGGGGAAAACGAGATGAAAAAGATAGGGAATTAATATTGCCCTTTAGATAACTCATGGATGATGCCGATATGTCTTGGAATTTGCCCAGATGACGCCGTATTCCTCGGTTAAACATGATGCGGTGGCGAGGGAGATGGTGGACTAGAAGACGAGGGTTAGAAGATGAGACGAATCAATCTTCGTGGTAGAAACCTCTTTGTGTCGATCAATCACTAAGATTGAGATGAGATGGTGGTGAGGAAATGAGCCATGGATGAGAAGAGAAGATACAAAGAAGCAAGAAAAATCAACAGGGAGGGGGATAACGAGTGACTACGCTCTTCAAGGATTTCTCCTTCAATTCATCCAAATCTATCTTTTAGGGTTTTCAATGATCCTCTTTTATAAAAGAAAAGTCAAGTACAATAGCCATGGGATCACATGAGGCCTCACGAGATGCGGGCATAAATAGAAGGTGCAAAAGAGGAAAAAAGAGGAAAAGAAAGAAGAGATGGGAGGGAGGGATGTGCGGAAGGAGAGAGGGAGACCAATGCACATGTCCCGATGTACGGTTTCGTACAACACAAGTAGGAGAGAAAGAGGGAAAGAGGGGCTTAAAGTTTGAGCCAGCCACACACGCACGTTCCGATTGTGGGGGACCATCACGTAAAGTTTGAGCTAGCCACTTACCCACCATACGAGACACCCTAACCCAGCAAATGAAACTAAAATCAAATCTGCCGTAGATTTTTTTGGAAACTTCTGATACGAGTGCCGGCTCCGTATGCTTCCGGCCCAATCGCAATGTGCCACGTCGGCATAGAAGATCGAGTTAAGTTCCAACGATATTCCAAAATCTTATGGGGCCTTTAATTTTTAATGGATGGATATGATTGGTTGTCATCCACTTTTGAATCTTGGAAGAGATAAATGGGATCAACTATTTAAGCGGGTAGAGAGAGATGCTCTAGTTTATTTCCTTGCTTCTCTTTCTTTCCACACCGAAAAAAAAGAGAGAGAAAGATGGCGCCGTATAACCCGGTGAACATTGCTACCATCGTCACCGACACGACGACGAGGCGGCGATTGTCGGATTCCGAGGACATGGAGAGGTCCTTCGCATCGGAGGAGAATGACGAGGACTCCGGAGGCAGTTGTGGCGGCACAACGGTTTTGCTCCTATGGTGGAGGCCCAATAGCAAGGGCTATAGGAGACCACAAAAGCCCGGGAGCTGGTTCACGATGGCGTTGAGAGGGTTAATGTTGGCCCTCGTCTCCTTCGCGGCTGTACTCGTGTTCTTGAGGAGCTTCGAGATTGGTTACTCTATGGACAACCAGGGATCTGACCCACCATTTGCCCTCGCCAAAAACTCCGTTGGATGTGACGGTCGAGAATCGGACGGCCACGGCCCAACACCCTCACCTTTTCCCAGTATGATCATTAGAATCCTTTTTGTCCATCTCTTTTATTATTATTTTTTTCTAATTGTGATTAAGTTTTTGTTATACCCCCAAAAAAATTCTTGATATTCTATCTTGTTGCAATTGGATTTTTTTTTTTTTGAGTTCAAATCTCCTCCAGTCCGTCGGCCCCTGTCTGTGTCCTTGGCATGCAACAAAGCCGCGTGAGGTTGGAGTTTCATTCACTTTTGGGTCGCCAGTCACCGTGTGCTGTGATGCGCGCCAGGCCTGACCAACAGGAGGAAATTTGATTTTTTTTTTGGCATTTTCTGATTATTTTCTCAAATCTGATTGCAATGCTCTTGTTTGTTTTGTATTTATGCTATTTGGTTGATTTTTAATACTTTATATACAAAGTTTTCTATTGTGTATTTATTTATTTGGCCTTCAACTCATCTTATGGATATTTTCCCTCACAGGGATTTTCTTCGAAAGAGGGAAAGCTCTGTTTTCTGCTTCTTTGACGGGGTTGTGGTGATGCCTTTGTCTTTCCCCTTTTGGCGCGATGCAATCTTGGCCTTCGGTCGCGGTTTAAACCTCATACGATCTCATCCGTTGGATGAGTTCATCCTATGCTGTCCACTTATTTCATTAGTAAACCAACTAATAGAAGTTGTTGCGAACTCGCACCTGAGTTAGCCAACAAAAGAAACTTAAATAACTTGAGTTCTAAGTGTCGAATCGACACAAACAAAAAAGCAAAAGTGTTCGAAATTAAAAGAGCTACATAATGAACCATAAATTTTTTAGTTTTGCTGCCTCGAAATCCGTGGCTAGCTGAAAATAAGGATCAACTTTATCTGGAGGCATCTCTCGTCTACATCGAATTGCCACACCATTTAATGGGGTTAATCATGATGATCTAACTGTCGGATTCGAGATCTAAGCTTGATTGTTGGACACCCTGTAAACCCTGTAGATACTTATTAGCCTTTTCATTATTATTAAAAGGTAGAAATACATCAGGAAGAGTCCAAAATGATTTGAAAAGCTCTCGGTTCAGGTCGTGGATATCCCCACACGACGAGGTAATAAACTACAATGATAAAGTAATTAAAAAAAATATCAAAAACATAATAAAAATGACCTAAAAAGTTGAAACAAAGTACCAATAAATTTTTTTCAGCAATAATAAAAATAAATAATGGTCATGATGCAGATCAGGCCTGCATCAATCACTTCCGCTGTGGAAAACTCGTCCTTGAGTTTCAATCGGAAGACGTCACCCATAGAAAGGACTGAAGGTATCCTTCAGATCCCTAGTGAAGGAATGGCTAACATTGAGCGAGGGTTGGAGGCCATGGAAGAAGTGGTACGTAAGCATGTGATCTGTAAACGATCGGTCTTTCTCGATGAAGTCATAGTGCTCGTCTGATAGAAGGTCCACTACTGCTTCTGAAAGGCAGAGGCTTCACATATAACTCTGCCATAGAAAGAACTGCAGGAGAAGGTGGCTCTGGTGAGAATGCTAAAGGTGGAGGAAGCTCCTTTGTAGTCACTACAGAAGGAGGTGGCTCCTCTATAGGCACTGCTGAAGGCGGAGGGAACTCCTCTAGAGTCAATGCTGGAGGAGGCTCTTCTGGAGACACTGGAGGGTGAGGCTCCACTGTAGGTGGAGGTTGCTCGATTGGTGCCACTAGTGGTGGGGGCTCCACAAGAGGTGGGGCCTCCAATAAGGTACACTACAAGTCTAAGCCTATGACTTGCTCTTTGGTCAACAAACTAGAATTGTTTATCAATATAGCACATAAACCCCAATAAAGTGCAAATTCAGCAATTAAAATATAGATCTAATAAGATATGCAAAAGTATACTTAAGCAAGGTTCAAGATAACAACTTGAAGCATAAAACTATCACAAGATATGAATTTCTGCATATAATAACCATAAACGTAGCAACATATTTCAAGTATAAAATAAAGATATGCAACATATTTTTAACATAAAAGAAGCTAAATGATTCTGCATAAGGCGACGACTCTTTGATTAAACATAATAATGATTATGACATTTAATGGGGGTCAAAAGGGGGTGAATACTGATGATTAATGGCAGCGGAAATAATGTGGAAGCAACTAAAAGTCTAAAACAATGGAGGATGATGCAAATGCGAAAGGAAGATAAAGAAAATGATAAATCAAACTACTGCGGCTTGCAAGGAGTCGAAGACGAGTCCTTCGCGGAGTAAGGCTAACACCGTAGGGCACTAGATCCGTTGGTTCGCTAGCCGAGTATCACTCCCAAAGGTGGAAGACGACGTTTCTCGAGGCGAAGTCGAGGAAGATGGAGGGGACATGTGTCAACCCTAGTTCATGCAGATCAAATACTTTTCATCAAATATCTACCTTCTTTTCTTTTCTTCAGCCCTTATATAGAATTAAGGTTTTAAACTAAGGGTGGGGATCAAAAGAGATTAAAGAGATGGAGGGTGACATGGAAGGCTACAAAAGGAAAGGGGAAAGGAGAAAGAGGGACTGGGGGAGAGGGGGTTTGTATGGTTTGTACGGTCAAAAGGAGGGGAGGTGGTGGGTGCCCATTTAGGCTTATCATAAAAGCCCCAAAGGCTTTTAATTTAAGCTCATATAATACCTAGTAATTGCCACACCATTTAATGGGGTTAATCATGATGATCTAACCGTCTGTTTTGAGATCTAACTCGATTGTTGGGCGCCCTAAGGATACTTGTTAGTTTATTTATTATTATTATTATTTTTAAAAGAAGTAGACATATCCGAAAGATCCCGGAATGATCCGAAAAGCTCCCAGATGAGGCCATAGACATTCCCATACGGTGAGGCAATAAACTACAATGATAAAATAAGTGGAAAAGGCCAAATACATGATAAAAACGGTCTGAAAAGCTGAAACGAAGCACTAATAAAATATTTCAGCAATAATAAAAATAAATTAAGGTCCTGATGCATATCAGGCCCGCATCAGAAGAGCTTTGTCTAGAGATTTGCTCACATGGACTTTCATCTTTTTAAATAATTTGTTTTTGATCATTATAGCTTTTGACTTTAGAGTAACACACCACTAATGTTTTCTTGCTTTTGCAGTGCTTTTATGATTGGTGATGGAAAACTTTTGACTAATGCACATTGTGTTGAACATGACACCCAGGTATTGATCCATATAGTTTGATTTGATACCTGAGAATCCATATCCAAGTTTGTGGCTGTTACTAGACTAGGCATTTATAACAATTGATTTACAGCCTAAAACTAAAACATAGCTTATCATCCACACCATAAAATACACAGCTATGTAACAAGATATTGGTTTACACCTAGGGAAAATGTTTTATCAGATATTGAATGTAATTATGCCATACTATCATTTTTTTAATTCTAACATTACAAAAGTGGTTATGCTGTACAAATTCTTATTTGCTTCTGTAACACACTTGTGAAACTGAAGATCATTAAAGTGATAATCACACAGTTGCTTCAAACTTATCTTTGGTACTAGTTTAAGCTATTTATAAAGATGTTTATATGATATGCTCACTATATATTTCTATAATATCATTTGATTCCATGGAACATAACTTTGAGCCAATACATTTTTTGTGTTAAGACTTTTGAATATTCAATACCTTTGTACCTGGTCTTGTGTTTTTAGGACAAAATATAATACATATATGGTTTGCGATAAATATTTGATTAATATGATATTTTAGTGGTTTTGGAGGCATTTAATGCACTGTACCAAAAACTGAATACAATAGAGTTGGATTGTGGGAGTTCATGCTTTCCGCATGTTTGACATTGACAACAGAATTCAATCCTGTTTCTCATTTCTCACTTTTTTTTTTTTTTTAAATAATAAGTAAGATGTGGTACTTGCTCATACACATGCATGCTTAAGGATCAAGTGTAGCTACTTGTCATGGATAACACCTTTATTTCTTCTAACTAAGTTAATTAGGGTTATGTTTCCATGAAATTTAATTTAGATATGCATTTGAATTGGATTTTTTTTACATCTGGGTGTTGGCTTATTGTAATGAATGATGAGTGATTGACAAAAAAATATTGAATTCTTATTGAATTTTCCTGATTTAGCTCAACAAACTTCCACATAGTATTAAAGAGTGTCTATTGATGCTTATATATAGATAGATCCAAGTTTCTTTCCGCTTCACCACATACCACAATGTCTTTTAGTTTGGCAAATGGAATCAATGCTTCTGTGACATCCTTTTATGTAGTCTAATTTAGAGCCTATCCCTTGTGCATCAAGAAACCAACAAGTTTGCTTGTATCAAATCTTGATAGGATGTATGGGGTAATGATTCGAGGATAAAATCGAACAACTTCCTCAAATTTGTGTATTGACATAATTGCTAATCAAGGTGAGAAGTTGTGGGGACTACAAGTTTCACGTCAAAATGTACTTGTTCTAGAGCTTGCCAACTAAAACCTTGCGCTAGAATTGTAGTGGTGGAGTTCCTTATCCTGATTTTCATTAGGAGATGGTTGGGTGGCTATTGGATAATGCAATCTCATTCCTACAAGAGATCAAATATGCACCTTGTTCTCAATCTTATGTGGTTGCTTTTAATGACAAGCCTATGGGAGTGGTGTTATCATGTATGACCGCATATGCATGTATGTGTCCTTTGGGTGATCAGAGAATAGGAGAACCTGGATGAGCTAGGAGAGGGGATGGAGGTTCACTGGCCCAAGTGATTTCTCCAAGGACCCCATAACAGTAGCGCGAAGAGGGCGCACGACAGTGTTTTCAAAACTGAACCGGAATCCGGAAGGTGAATCGAAAAGGCATCCAGTTCGGTCCAAATAGGTTCGAATCAGTGGTTCAATCATTTGAGCTGCATAAAAATATGTTTTTTTAGATAGATATTTACTAAATTCTTCAATTGCATGGTTTGATTCCTGGGTTAACATACAAACCGATTTATTCAAAGACCGAACCGAAGCATGCTCCGGTTCCGGTCCAAACCGGTTGAACCGCCCGGTCCGGTCCGGTTTTCAAAACACTGGCACACGGTGGGGGGACCCATTTTCCCGATTGACTCCCCTATGATCTCTCTCATGGACACCATCGCCGTAGTGAAGTGCTCGATCCTTGCCGCCTCTCGCCTTTTGATTTCTTACTTTCTTTATGTATCGGGAAGAGGGTAGCAGCTAGTTTTTTAGGGAAGGGGAGGAGCAACGGATGTCATCTGCCCCCCACACACTTTCGTTTAGGCATCAATGATGCCTGAGACAGACCTCGTCAGTTCCCTCAATCAGCCTCGACGGAGCCTCGGTGCTCTTCGACAAAGACCTTGCTGGCTCCCTTGATCAAGCTCGTTTGAGCCCTTCGTAGAACCCTCAACCGACTGCGACTTGCCTCCATCCTACTTGTCAAGCGGGTACTTTAGAAGGGCCAGAGCACCAACAGAATAACCCCACCAACCAGCAAGTAGGGAGTGAGTCAAGTGACTACTCTCTTTGGGCTGCTTTGTAATACCTGGAGAAGAGGGGGGTAATCACATAAGGAGAGGGACCATGTAGACACCTACTCGGATCTCCGATTGAATCTCCACTAAGTGATTCCGCTGTAAACCAGAATTTTCATGTGGTTAGCCATCAGAGAGAGAATCTTGACGCGGGTCAATCTGAGGAGGAGGAATAACCCGAATGTCACTGATCTGTCCTGCCCACTCTGTCACGGTCATAGGGAGGATGTTAACCACCTTCTTTTGCGGTGCTCCTTCTCTTGGGCGCTGTGGTCTACACTGAAACGGAAGTTGCATATTCGAGGTCATCCGGCCTCTATCCGTTCCCTTTGGACGGTTTGGAGATCTAGGAGGGTGAGCAAGTCTCTTCGGCCCGCTTGGGACCTGCTTTCGATTGGGCTATGCTGGAGCATCTGGAAGGAACGCAACTCTCGAGTTTTCTCAGGAAAGGAGGCATCGATCGCTTCTTTTTGGGCTGACTACGTGGCGTTGGTTCGGAGTTGGTCCCCGGGTTTTCCTGTCAAACTCTCTAATTGTATCCTACCTTTTCTTTCTAGCCTTTGATTTTCTATTTCATTAATAAAAGCTTGGGGTACGCTTAACCCCATCCTCTCTTCCTCGGAGAGGAACTTTCTCAAAAAAAAAAAAAAGAATCTCCACTAAGTGAATGCAACAACAACAGAAGCAACATTCATTTTCTGCTCCAACCTGCTCATCATCGTCCAACTGCATTTGTAGTAGCTTGACCGTGTCGAGTGTCGACCCACAAATGTGCCAACTTGGTGTACCAGGCCAACTCGATGTACCGAGAGAACTTGATGTCCTGGGATAACTCAATGTCCAGATGACCTGATGTCCCAAACCGACTCAATATATCATCCCACCTTGATGTCCCATGGCAACTTGGTTGCCAAGGATGACATATGGGGCCGGGGCCCTCGATTAAGCTCTCTTTGATATATGCTTTATGACGTTCTCTCTACGGCCTACTTCATAGACCAGGCTGGTTACCCATTCGAGCAAAGTAGCAAACAAGATTTTCTTACTCAGATCATCGCGTAGTGTTGCCGATTTCTTGACCCATCACCATTGCCTTGAGACTCGTCTTCGCTTGTGCTATATTGTGAAGCTCTGGAGTCTGGATCGGGTTGAGCGTCGGAGGGCCCTTGGCCTTTCGGGGTCAGGGGCTTTGTGCAGGTTCACATGATGAAACTCTTTGCTAAACAGATAGTGGCGATGACCAGCACTAGTCTCAAGAGCAAGGGAAGAAGCTGACATTTCTATTTCGGCTTCAACTGAGCTAAAGACATCGGGATAGTGGTAGAGCCACCTATGTGGCCATCACACAAGCGAGTTCTGGATTGTGTGACCGCACAACATCATGTGAGGTAGACACTTGCATGTGCGGTCGTACAACACATCAATTATTTTTCGTCGTGGAGTTCTGTGGTCACACAATGCGACCTCATATCCCAACGTCGCAAAATCACATATGCAATTTGATCAGGATCGCGAGATTGTACAAGCACACACATAATTTTATTGAGGAGAAATTATGTTATTTTGATTGAGGTGGGCATACAGTTGACCTTCTTTATTGTCCTTTTCTTTCATTTCTTCTCGTCTGGTTAATTTTTCTTTACGCATCACCTATTGATTGTTTATATTTAAGTTTTTGCTGCATTTGAAGCAAATATTGTAAATCCCAATTTTTACATATTCCATGTAGGTAAACGTGGAAGCTTTTAAGGTTTTCTCATAATCGTAGATGATTGATTGTTAGAGACTTTATGGTGCACACATCATGACTCCAGTCACACGCGTCTACAGCCGTTGGTATAGGCGGGCTGCCCAGATGGTATCCCTTTGGCTTGAATGATGTTAGGCCCATCTGTTAGGACCCAGTTCTATTTTCTTTAATTTATTTGCTATTTTCGGACCTCTTTTTTGGTTATTTTTTCAACCTGCATGTTTTGGCTTCATTTGGTCGTCTTTATTCCCATATTGTTTAGGGACAAGTTATGTGGTTACATGGGAGTTTATATATGGAGCCCCATGACTTCTATGTTGGGTATGCTATGATTACTGAAAATTGTGTTTCACAATTATTGTTCTTGATGAAGGGAACACCCTTGCTTGGTGGTGAAGCCTCGCGAAACCCCTAGGTAGTGATACCTAGGGTTCCTCCTCCCCTCTCAACACTCTACCAGATCGACGTGCTACATCAACTTTGGTATCAGAGCAAGGCTCTGACGGATCCTAATCCGTCAAGCAGTCTTGTTACCCTCAAATTGCATCAACAGAGGAAGAAGGACAAAGAAGAAGATCGGAAAGAACGAAGAAAACAAAGAAGAGGATAAGAAAGGAGACGAGAAGTCCTCTCTTCCTCCCTTTCTTCTCCCTCCCGCGTGAAGCCGCCTTGGCCTCCCACACATGATGTCTAATTGTCTATTTCAGCACCTAAAGCAGGGCCTCTAGCCCTATTGTCACGAAGTAGAGGACACGGAAAGGCTCTCGTGTCATCCAGCACCCGCAGCTGGTCCTTTGGCACCCACCCGAAATTGGGGGGGGGGGGGTTGGGCACCCACCTCTAGAGGTAGGTACCCCGACTCCCTAAAAGGAGTTGCATGGCTTCCTACAGGCCTGTGTGATCCTTCTGCCTCCCGCTCGATCTGCTGGCTGCCTCTCGAAGATTCCCGATTGCTTCCCAAGTCCCCGCAGGGCTCCTAGCGCTCCATCGACTCTCGGCTATCTCCTGAGGTCTCCTGTGAGCCTTCCTTCCTCATTCCGAAGCTTTGTGGATCCAGATTTGTGCCCCAGCTGTCGCCTCCGACGTCATCCTTCGCCTTGTTTTCTCGCGTTGATCACCCTGGCACCCTACTCATTCGGAAACCATCAATGATCTTTCGTGCTTGCTTGCCTCCGCGTAGAAACAACACCTGCAAGAAAATCCGGTTAGATCGTCCCATCTTGTTAGATTGAAATCTTCATATTACATAATTTCTCGTTTGAGATAGGATCTACAACAATACAAAGAGCCGTATCAAATTGAAAACATCCTGAGCCTGAAAACTTTATTTTTGAAATATTTTTAAGGATATCCAACCTTTATTAATAAAGATATTTGCTATCCCTGGCCTACAAACATATCTTGATTTCCATACGATCATATCGTTTCAAGAGAATAAAGATTCGACACTAATTGCTTGCTTTGAATCCTCTGATCATTATATAATCTTGTAGATTGAATTTTCAATAACCGAAACGGAATCGTTAAATATTTTATTGGAAATTTCTTGTGGAAATTTAGCTTGCTGATCATATAGGATCCTGTATTAGTATCCCACATCACGTCTGCACTAACTAGGCTTGGTTAGAGAACTTTTCACACACCCTTTCATCGTAATTAATCTGCATTCATAGTGTGTTCATCCTTTGCATGCGAACCCGTAGTGGTCTAGAATCTAGATTACTCCGATAGTGAATCCCATCCAATGGATCCCACCTTGGAAGTCATAAGCAATCTAACCACCCAAGTGCAAGCTTTAGCCAAGAAGATGGAGGATTTGTGTGCGGAGACTAGGACTCAAATGGCTGCTTCTACAGCTGAGACTAGAGGGTTGATAGAAGTGAGACTTTTAAGAAATCGGGAAGATTCTGACACTGAAGGTTCCCATGTTGAGAGACACGTTCAAAGAAATAATGATGGAAGAAGGCATTATAAAGTGCATCAACTGCGAAACTATGACCGAGGGTTACGCCACTATCATGGACAAGATGCTAGACACAATTATGACCGGAGAGAAGACCCTGATGAAAAGATTATGAGGAGTATCAAACGTGAAGCTCTCAACTTCGATGGTCGTCTGGACCCGATGACCTTTTTAGACTGGTTAGCTGACATGGACCACTACATCGAGTGGTATAACATGCCAGAGGATAGGAGAGTGAGATTCGCTAAGATGAAGTTGATTGTCCAAACCAAGTTGTTTTGGCACAATTCATAGCGACTCATCCAAAAAAGAAATCAACTAGACATCAGAGATTGGGCAGAAATGAAAGAGAAATTAAAAGATAAATATCAACCCCAGTCCTATCAGGATAGTCTATTGGATAAGTGGATTGACCTAAAATAAGGGAGCAACTCCGTGACTGAGTTCATCGCATCATTCGATGAATTTATGATGAGATGCGATGTCCTTGAGAACAACAAGGTGATCCTATCTAGGTTTAGGTCAGTCGTTCGTGACGATCTCAAAAGGGAGTTATTCCTTCGTGAAGTCACCACCCTAGATTTGGCATGCACCTTAGTCCAGAATTATGAGTAATACTCGAAGCCCTAGTTCCTGAAGCGTTGACTCTCGAAACCCAACCGGGTCTTCAGGGGCAAAACCACCATTTGGGCAGTCTCAATTCAAACCCAATATTCCCCAACCTGAAAGGGCTGATAAAGGTAAAGGAATAATAGGTGAGCTCGACATCGAATTCCCGAATTCAATGTTTTAAATGCTAAGGTTTTGGTCATATCGCTGCTCAGTGCCCTAGCAAGGACCCCTCTAGGGCCCTAATGATTGACGAGCAAGAAGGTGATCAGGATAATGTTGAAGAGCAAACCTATGAACCTGAGGTTGGCACAAGTGAGAATGAATCGGAGAATGGTGGTGTGCGTCTTTGATGCACTCAATCCACACCTTTGCAAGTTAAGCATACTGAAGGTGGTTTAGATTTCCCTACGCTAAGAGTGATGAGGTGTGCTCTATAGCCGTTGGCACAAGCAGGCATCCCAACCGGTCTCCCATTGGCTTGGATGATGTTAGACCCACCTGTTGGGGCTCAATTATATTTTTATTTATTTATTTGCTATTTTCGGACATATTTTTGGGTTATTTTTCAGTCTGCATGTTTTGGCTTTGTTTGGTCGTCTTTAGTTTCATATTGTTTAGGGACATGTTATGTGGTTACATGGGAAGTTATTTATAGACCCAATGTTATGTGGTTACATGGGAAGTTATTTATAGACCCCCATGCCTTCTATGTTGGGTATGCTATGATTAATGAAAATTGCGTTTCGCAATTATGTGTTCTTGATGAAATGGCACACCCTCGCTTGGTGGTGAAGACTTGCAAAACCCCTGGCGGTGATACCAAGGTTTGTAGTTTTACTTTCGGTTTCGGTTCGCCCACCGAGGATTGGTTTCGGTCGGTTTTGGAGTTTCGGATCAGAGTTTCGGTGCTCTCGGTTTCATTTTTTAAATTTATAATAATTATAAAATATAAAAATAATTACATCGGTACTCACTTCATAATGATCTTGTTTTCAAAAGAGCGTTGCTTTTGTTTTACTCCTACTTTTTGTCAAAAAGTTGAAAAATCGTGATTCTGAATTTTGGCTAAGTTTGGAGGGAAAGGAGTTCTTGTGAAAGAATTTTTTGATAGATTCAAAATATTTTACCGAACTTTGGGTTTGTAAGTTGATCTTATACTTCTAGATTTCTGAGACCAAAATTTGGAGTCTTCCAGACTTGGCCAAATTCTGAGTCTCCCAGACTTAGGCAAAATTTGAAGTCTTCTAGGCTTGGCTAAATTTCGAGTCTCCCAGACTTAACCCAAAATTTGGATTTTCCAGACTTAGAAAATTTCCTAGTCTTCCTGACTTAGCTAAATTTAAGTCTCCCAGACTTAGAAAATTTCCATGTCTATGCAATTTTATTTATTTTTTAGTATTTTTAGTTTTATTTCATCAATAAGGGCCTTTATGTAGAAGAATTAGGAAGGAGGGAACTTTAGTGAGTTTGGAGGGGCCTTTGATTAATTTTATCATTAACAAGATTTCTTTGAAAAAATGCTGAAATCGAGGGACACGTGGTACATAATAGGAGTCCTAGGAAACAAGAGAAGAGTAGCTTGGCGCTTGGGTGTGCAACTTGCTGAAAAGAAAAGGAGGGTATGTTATGAGAATCATTGTTTGTTGGTGGTTAATTAAGTGGTCATATTTTTTAAAAATATTTAATGTGCTCCAGTTCCTAAAACTTAGGATTCTTCTAGATTGCAAACCCTAGAAAATATTTAAGTCATTGCTTTTAATACTAAAAAACAAGGTGATTTTGTTTATATAAGAAGGGAAGGAGTCACATGACATCCCTTCCTAGCCATGAGTAGTTCCTAGCCCTTTCCTTTTTTCCCATGAATAGTTTCTAGCCTCCATGTCCAATAAAAGCTGGACTTATCCTTATTTGCTGGAATGCTGCATAAACAATGAGTAAAATAAGAAAAGAATAGAAAAGGGTGCAGAAAATAGAAATAAAAATATGGACATTAAAAAAGCAGTAAACATAGGATTACTGGTTCTATTTCAATTAATCTGTTTGTTGTTTTATGGGTTCTAGAGGGAGGAATGAAAGGTTATATAGAAGAGGTTTGTAATGTTTGAAATTTCTCTTAATTGATATTGTTTTCCACCAATCTATATTTTGTGTTTTTCATTAATTTCAATACCCATTTCTTAAATCGTCTCCCACTTTTCCTTCCACTGGATCTATGGATGGTGTCATTTGGCATACTTGTTGACTATAAGTTGAGGTACCTTTTTTAGAGGACCGCGATACTGTCAAGAAGGAATTTTGCCTCTAGCTTCAACATCTTGAGCAATGACAGAATATTTTTGCTTGCCTTTTCAACCCTAATGCTCTTGTAGTTGCTCCCTACATGCAGAAGCCTATCTCTTAAGTTCTGTAGCAATGTTATTCAGCTATGGCTTGAGGTTTCCTCCTAACCTGAACCGGTTTAGGTTTTCGGCATTCCAAACAGAATGACCGGAACCCAAAATATGACTTGGTGTGGATCTACTTTTGGCAAATTGACCGAATCAAATCCAAAAAAATGTGAATCAAACTTGATTGGACTGCTGAATCAGACCCAAACCAGTTGAATCTAAACCTAAATTAGCCAAAGCTGACATAATTTTTTGATATTTTTTTATGTTTAATATTTTTTTTCCAAAACGCCAAACCCGAACTCGAACCAGTTTATTTTTCTCTCGGCCAAACCGCAACCCGAAACCTTAGACCTTGAATTCACCCTTCGATTTTTCAGAACCTTCATGTATTTGAAAAATTGATGCACCATGATAGTATACTCGAAAAACTGCTCTCTTTGGAATGTCTAATAGATATTAACGTCCATTTTGTAGTCCTGCTCTTGGAATTGCGAATTTTGCAATCATGCAGATTTTTTTTTCTTTTTGGCAGATGTTCCAAAACCTTTTGAGCAATGGCCCACTTCGGGCTTGAATTAATCCCTATGGGAGTGAAGCCCGACCCGGTCTGCAATTCCCACTTCACTCCTGGATAAATTGAGCGGAGGTGGAGTTGAACCCACAACCTCACTGCCTAACCATCAATTGCTTTGCCAACTCTCCTATCCCCTGGTGGGTAGCAATCATGCAGATTTTATGGGAATGCCATGAGGTGGTGTAAGATCTTGTTTTTATTCGCTAACGCTATGTGGATTCGGGTCTTGGGTTTAGACTTATATCCGACCCATGTCTCTGACAAGATAGTTAGGTGCTATGCTATTAAAATCGGGACTAGTCGGCGACTAGTCCCCAGGCGGCATTTTGCCGACCGATTAATTCCGATTCTGTCATTGCTGGCGGAATCCCGACTAGTCCCCGACTAGCGATTGCTGACTAGTCCCCAGGCAGCATTCTGCAAGCAAAATTTTTTTTTTCAAGGAGTCTTTGCAAGTAATTTTGTTTGGATTTTTTTACATTGGCTCAAAATCTTGAGTCGCAAGAGTCACAACTATGGCTCTTTCCTGTAATCATCTGTTGAGCACCTGAGAACTTCAAATAAAAACATAGACAAATAATTATTGTTTATTTGTTGATATCCATATAACCCTATAATCAAAATTGGGGTTGTTCACAGATTAAACATCATCAAACAAACATTGTGATGAATTCTTAGTTCTGAGTCTTCTGACATGGGCATGAAACCAATACAACTGTGTTCTGTTACTTATGTATTTATATTTTATACCCATGCTGTGAAGTGTGAAGGTATGTATTGTTATTAACCGACTAATATCATATACTTATTGACATTTATGGTAGTTTATATATCATATATGTTTAGGAAGGGGGGAGGGGTTAGAATAAGTTTTGGCCGACTAGTCCCGAATTAGTCCTGACTAGTCCTGGTCGGCCCTTGGCTGACTAGGGCCGACTACCGACTTTGACTGCATAGGTTAGGTGGTTATTGGGGATGTAGTTTGGTCTGAAGTATCTATAGAGAAGGCCCACATTTGTTATTGCTAATCGTGTGATTCATTTTGCTACATCCATATTGAGATGTATATCTTACTTGTTTGATTTCTGGGTATTAGTCAGGCCCAAATTGGGTTGATTACTTGTTAGATACTTAGATCTCAATCTATTTTACTCATTTGCACCCCTAAAATATTACATCCAATTCTGTAATATGTTTTTCATTTTTTATCATTGTCAATCTATTTTATCGGGTTTCTGGATCTCTTACAACCAAATTGCTAGATACACATCTAAACTAAGTAAGATAGGTTGTAAGAAAAAAAGCTATACATGAAATATATGCTAGAAGCCTGGAAGCATCTAGACATAGCATGCTAGCAATTTTGGTGGTATATTACTGCTTGCACATTTATTTGTTAAAAGTATTTTTGTGGTATTTTCTATGAAGTCCGATTTTTAGAATGTAAGCTTTATGCTCCATTCCATCAGTCCATCTTGGAACTACGTAGGTGGTGTCATCAAATTTTTCTACACGAGACTTCCTTAGTCTAAAACTTGGTACCATTAATTTTACAGTAGTATTTCATTTTCTTCCATCATCATTGTCTGTACATTAACTTTTTCCCTTGGCTTGAGTAGTACTCCCTGCTGCTATTAAAGTGATAATTCTTTTCTTAATTTAAATTAAATACTTCACTTCTTATTTCCTGTTGTGATAACTACTAGTTTCAGGTTTTGCCTAATAAATTGGTCTATTGTCTACAGGTCAAAGTAAAGAGAAGGGGCGATGATACCAAATTCGTGGCTAAGGTATGTTCCTTTTGTATCTGTAAATTTTTGCTTATGTTTAGAGTTACCTTTTCTTTTTAATATGGTCTAAGCCTTCACCATGATTACCTTTTTACTCAAAATCTATATAGAACAAGCCTTCTAAATAAGAGAAACTATTTACTGTCAACTGATATTTCCATGTTGTACATACATGTATTCAACACCCTACCCTTGCATCCTCGATGCTGGTGTCTGCCAATTTTCTTTACTTCCCTCTCCCCCTATACTTTTTTTTTATTCTTCTGCTGGTTGTAGCACCTCTCATTATTTAATTGGCAATATCAGTTTAATACATCAGATATGCTTCTTTCCATTTAACTGCTCAACATTTCCTTGTCTCATTTTACTATGTGACGCAACAATTTTACCAGCGAAATCAATAAGGTGTTTTTTTGGAGTGTAATCCCTTAAGTTCATATTTGTAGCATTTCACTCCAACGTGAATTTCTCCCTTACATTAATTAAGACTATTAATACTAAAATATAGCTTTCCTATGGAATTGATCCTAGCAAAAGACATCTTTTTTCTATTGGGATGGAACCATTTCTTCAAACCCAAAACTGAAGGGTTTGGGTTTTGAGACATGACAATGGCCAATCAAGCTCTCTTAATGAAGTTGGCATGGCAATTCCTTAAAAACCTGGATCTTTGGTGGGTTCTAGTGCTAGCAAAAAAAGTTTGATCACTATTCCGAATTCTGGCACGTCCAGCCTTGGGCCGGAGATTTGGCTACCTGGCGCAACATATTGAAGGGTAGGGACCTTATCAAACCCTTTGTCTGTTGGAGAGTGGGGGATGACTCTAAGATCAAATTATTTGGTGATCAATGGATCCCAGGATTCCCAGGATATAAGCTTCAAAATACTACACCCATTGGGAATGAATTGCGGGTGGCGAACTTTATTGATCATAATACCCGAACTTGGATGGTGGATCATCTCATGGGCATTGGTTTACATAAGTTGGAGATAAATGCAATCCTCAAAATTCATCTTGCTATGGATCCAGGCACAAACACTATGCTGTGGACATCCTCCTCTAATGGGACACTCTTGGTCAAATCGGCTTATTGGAATCTATTCACTACTAGTACTACCCATGAAGCTTCGTCCTCGAGATCTCGGGCTGAGGTCAACTGGAAGGAGCTATGGAAGGCCAAGAACTATCTCTTGAAGGCTCAAATGTTTGTATGGCGAGCGATCTGTGGTTGCATCCCAACAATCACAGAGGTTAGCCATTAAACTCCCTCACATTGACAAGGTTTGTTCACTCTGCAACTTTGAGGAAGAATCTATAGAGCACGAACTGCTCCACTGCCCCTTCTCACGGGCTGTTTGGTTTGGCTCAGACCTCAACATCCGTATGAAGTGTAACCAACAATCCATCAGTCAATGGGTTAACTGGTTCCTAAGTCTAGATAGGACTCAAGAGTTGAGAGTCGACATTCAGCTACGGTGCTATTCTTTTATGGAACATTTGGAAGACCTGTAAGCTGTAATCGATGAATATTTTAGAGGATTCGGCCCGCTCCGGAATCTATAGTTCTTGCTTCCAATGTTCTTTTCAGAGACCTAACATCGGCACATCAAAGAGGTCCGGATCAGCACCCCTCTCACTGGTTGCCCTTAGAGATAGGTTCGCTGAAAGCAAACGTTGATGGTGCGACCAGCAACTCATTATTAGCGATTGGAGTTATCATCAGAGACGGTACTGGGGCCCATATATTTTTCGAGGGTACTAACCGTACTATTTGCGACTCCTGGACACTATTGAGATGGAAGCCCAAGCTATCCTTCAAGGGTTGAGAGTCCTAATCAAACTGGATACCTCCACAATCATTGTGGAAGGAGACAATCAAGTCCTTATTAACCTCTTGTCGGATGGGGATTTTATCCCCATCTTGGTGGATACATAATATTGTATTAGGCTGCAGGTTTATATCTGACAATAGGTTTTTATCGTGGGGATTATCCCCACCTTTGCGAAGTCAAGATAGCGAGGATGGTCGGGAACACGAGTTTCTCCTGGAAGCTCTCACGTAGAGGCACAAATCTCATCAAAATCTGAAAATTTCTTCTTTCTTTTCTCTTTTATAACTAGAGTTTTGCAGTGGACGGTGGGGATTTAATGACGAGGGAATGAATGGCTTGGATGTGTGTTAAGGAATGGCTTGGATGTGTGTTAAGGAAGGAAAGAAATTAAGAGAGGAGAGAGAGAATAAAGGGGAGAGAGAAAGAGGAGAGGGGGTGGTGGTTTCCAAGTGAAAGAGGCACCAGAGGGGGGGCAACTTAAATGAAGAAGCCTATTGGGCTTATCTGGAAAAGCCCAATAGGCTCCTAATTGAAGCCGTTAAGCCACGTCATCAAATATTTTACGTTAATGCCATCTAATCGTCGGTTTCGAGATCTAATCTCGACCGTCGGCATCCCGCAAGAATACACACACAAGATTTTATTAATACAATACAGAAAACTCACCCGAAAGAGTCCGGATTCAATCTGAAAAGTCCTCAGATGAGATCATGGACAAATCCCATGACTTGGGCATGAACACGGCTAATATAAAAGTGTAGAAAATAGGCCAAAAAAATAAAATATTGGTCAAAAATTAAAAATAAACTATTGAATATCACAATAATGTAAATGTCCTCCAAGCATAAATAAAGACAATAATATAAAGACTCTGGCATCGATCTGGTGATGCAGTGATGATCTGATGGTGTTGATCATGCAACATCAGTTGTTTGGTGTGGCGATGCTTGGGCCTTCCCCGTGTCCTATCTTTAATTGGGCTACTACACTGCCCTAGGCCTCCCCTGCGGTCTGGGTCTAGTAGTCGCTTTTAACTGATTTGGGCTAGTACTTACCCCCAGCTTGGGGCGATAACTGCTCATCGCGCATGGTTTCAAATTCCGACTGAAATTATGAAATTTCGGCGAAATATTTTGGTTGTAGCCAGGACCGAAACAACATGTGCGTCGAAACCTGAGCGATTAGCCATTTTAGTCAATTTTCGTCGATATCGATTTCAGCTTTCGGAACTGGAACTATAAATTTCAGTCCATTACTCCATTTCGGTCAATTTTGGTCGAATTTTTGGTCAGTTTCGGTTTTGAAATTGGAACTATAAATTTGTCAATTTCGATCAATTTCGGTCGAAATTCTAAAATTTCGATCGAAATTCCAGTTTAGTTTTGGATCAAAACTCGACACGATACCGAAATTAAAACCTTGCTCCACGATTGCTTCCACCACGAGCTGTTGGGGCTACTTCACCTTGTCGAGTACTCCTTCGTGTGTGTTTGCCCTAACGACCTTCGTTGGGCTAGTTTGTCTTTCTCCTCTGTTCTGCCGGGGCATGGACTGGGGTTAATATCTTATGCACCACATATGATTATCTCTTCGATGCCAAGCGAAAGACATGTCATGAGGTTAAACATAATATCAAGCAAATGACAAGTTGTTTGTATGAAGTAACATACACTTGTATACTGTGAACATAATATAATGAATAATATAGTAACATTTCCAAGTCGTTCTATGTTTGTTTGTAAGTTAGTTGTAATTAAACACTAATAATTTAATTTTTGTTGCAAAATTTATATCCATATGTACATTGTTTACCCAAATTAAAGACTTCACACCTGTTTAGTTGAAAGCGAATCAAGGGCTCTTAATTTTTTTTCTATTTTCAGCAGTCTATAATTTAAGAAAATTACTATACGTTTAAGTGTTAACTTCGTTATATGGAATTACTATATGATCCGTAGGCATTAGCAAAATTAAATAAAATTTAAACCAGTTGAGGCTGCAGTTTGTTGTGGATTTATTAAATCTTTCAGAAAGTTGTGGAACACCATAATAACTTATTAAGGATTGCATTAACGATAAATGTAGCGTTTAACTGAAGTGTCTGGTGGAGAAGGATATGTAATACCAGCCCAAATAGTTGGAACAACGAATGGTGGTGATACTTACGGTTTTGGTTCTGATAAGTAATGCTCTTTGGGAGGAAAGGTTGAGGTGATGAAGGAGAAGGAGCAGGAGAAGATACTTGGGGAATCTGTAGCTAACATTGAATTGGGAGAAAAACGCTTAATGGGGTCCAGAGGATGTCTGACTTGGCCAGTTGACCTGGAAGAGTGACTTTGGTGCTCAGGCAGATCAGACCTGGAGAAGGTTTAACAAAGAAATATTATATAGTGTCTAGATTAGCAATCACATTTGGAGATGCTCAAATGTTGAGACATGGCCTAAGATGGCTAATATTCTCAGACTTATTGTGTTAGGTAGATTTAAACAAAATATGACATTATGATCTTCTCATTGAAGGATGAAAACGCTATAAGTGTTATTGCTAGACCTTTTGGTGGCTGTGTTATTGGAGGGACTGTTGAATTATGGAAAGATGGGCATTGGGCAATAGCTGACGTGTTTTCGGGGTTTTCTTTCTGGTGCAGCAGATCTCGTGAGAAACCCTTAATTAAAAGTTTGTATTGGTTCATTTTTTGTCTATTTTTTTTGCTATGGTCTACAGTGCTGGCCAATGTTCCTATCTTGACGCCTTTTTAAGATCAGCCTGAAACCTTGTGACTTCTATGCATATGAAGCTGGCTCATATCAGTCATTTATGTTATTTAGCATAAGTATTCCGTCTTAAATTATTGAGTTGTATTCTGATATTGGGGCTCTTTTGCTGCTCATTATGAAAGAGACAGGCTTAATAATATGCTAACACCTTTATAATTTTCATATAATGGCATTTCCACATCTTATTGTACATATATATCTCTTAGTTCATCACTATTTATTGTGTTCTGCTACTCTCTAAGTTTCATGCTTTTGTCCGTTTGTATAGTATTAACTATTAACACAGTATGTGAGTGGGACTGATTTCTATGGATATATTAGTCTCAATCGTAGTATATAATTTTTTTGTCCTTTTGGAAAGCCCACATTATCTATTTTTTTTTCGTTGACCTTGTGAGATAGGATCTAACAGTTTCTACATTCAGAAACTGTTGACTTACACAAGAGTCCAATATAGTGTTTTAATAATTTTCGTGGCTTTGGCTATATGATAAGCGGATACTTTAAACAATTATAGTTTGTCTTTTACGACATTCTTTGATGTCTCGTATGCTTATACACTCCTCATTTAATTCATAGGTGGAAATTTTATTGATAAGATGATTATAGCTGCCGTCCTATATTTGTGAACTTGACTGCTTACATTTGTTTGATGACTACTTTGCCTAAGGTGTTTTTTCTACCTTTAATTTGTTTGGTTGGCTGTACACCTTGCAAATATTCATCGTTGCTAAAAATAGATTCTACACATGCTTTCAACTTTTAAGTTTTTAATGATGGCTGAAGGCTACTGTTAATATGATCTCGACTGATTTTTGGAGTTCTGAGGGTTAAAACTTAGCTAACAAAATTCCTCAGTGAACTGATCCACAGGTTTTAGCTAGAGGTATAGAATGTGACATAGCCTTGCTCTCAGTGGAGAGTGAGGACTTTTGGAAAGGAGCTGAACCACTCCGTCTTGGGCATATGCCATGCCTCCAGGTACAGCTTCAATTTTCCCAAGGGCCTTTCTGCATTTAAGCCAGAACTAATGAATCGGTGATAATGTTTTTTGGGCATTTATAAACTGCATTTCTTTAGTTTCTATTAGTATGACTGTGATTAATGTATGAGGGTCTACTACTTGCATCATTTAGGAATCTAGTGTAGAACATGCTAAGCAAATGGTTACAAGACACTTTCTGGTTCTCATATTATACAAGAAAATGCTAAAAGGTTCTGTAAATAAAATACTAAATACTTGTACCATGAAGATAGCTTTAATTCTCATAATTTAATAAATTGATAGATTGCAATAAATTTTTCTAAGAATATACAAGCTTTATTTAACCTAGAAATCATCTTCTTAAAGATGGTAATAGACTAAGGACCAATTGCTCCATTTACCTGTTCATGAATTACTAAGCTTTTGACAGCCGCAGTAGAACTCATGAATGCATAGATATGGTGCAGTTGTGGAGATGTCAACCTTATGGATTACTGGCCATTTGATTAAATTTTTTAGTCTGTTCATGAAATACTGCACTAACGAGAATCTAAACACAACTCACTATTATGTCCTCTAAGTAGCACAAGAGTATAATGGCCTATTTACTTTAAATGTCGACCTTATTTTATTCATTTGCTAATGCCATCGGACTATGTTTGAGGTAGTGTGCCCCAGGTTTTTGCTCAATTGCATTTGTAGAATATCAAATTCATTATTCTTTCCCTATGGAAAACAGGAGTCACCATAGCAGTAACCATAACCATCAAGCCATGTCCCATCTACCGAGGGTTGGCTTTATGAATCCTTCTTCGCCATTCATTTCTATTTAGTGTTATATCTGTGGTTAATGAAAGTTTTGCCATGTCTTTTCTAATAACTTACATCCATGTTATTCTAGGTCTTCCACTCCTCCTTGGACCTTCCACTCTAATCTGGAACCCTCTCCTTATCAAGGTCCCTCTGCTTTATCTACGTTGTACATGCCCAAATCATCTTAATATATTCTCTATTATCTCGTCCTCAATTTGTGCCACTCCAACACTTTTTCTAATACACTCATTCCTCACTCTATCCCTCCTGGTTTTTCTGCACATCCATCTCAACATCCTCATTTCTGCCATGCTCATCTTATGAGCTTGAGCTCTCTTTAGGAGCCAACATTCTGAACCATATAACATTGCGGACCTTATTATTGTCTGTTAAAAATTTACGCTCAAGTCTTAAAGGCATGCGTCGATCACATAGCACTCCCGAAGCCCCTTCCCACTTCATCCAACCAACTTTAATCCTAATGGATATATCATCATCTATCTTGCTATCTTCTGTATGACTGATCCAGGATACCAAAAGTACTCACATTGTTGTATTTCTTGGCCATCAATTATGAAATTGGCTTCAAAATAGGTCTCAAAATAAAATCTTTTGTACCATATTTAAGTTCTGACGAGCCTCTTTTTAGAGCTTAAGCACGCTGCTATTGCAAGTGTTTAAGGTTTGACTTTTTTGGAGTTGGCCATTTGGTCAATATTCTTCTAATTATGGTTTGTTCTTGCCTTACTTCTATGTTTATCAATTTATGTAGTATGGACCTGTGGGTATTCACCAATTTAATCTTCTTGATTGGTTGTAGCCATCGCCACAACCATCATCTCTTTTATGTTCTTTGCTTTTTGATTCCTTTATCATTGATGCCTATCAACTGGGGTACCCTATAATGCACTTTTTATACATTATTTTTGTGGCGTCCATCGAGTATCCTTTCCATTTTTAGTCCACAAGAATCTAAGTTCCTCCTTATTTGCGCCTCTCCAAGGCGTTGGTTGCATATTCCCTTGAGATCTAAGTTTGTTCTCCATGACTTTATCCTTCATTGGTGCATCCTTGAAATTTTTTCAACTGTAATCATTTTTTTCTTATTCTTCAATACGCATCTACTGCTAATGTTCAGTTTTAGTAATTCACTCTAGCCTATTCATCATTGCATGCATTATTGCCGTCTATTAAGATTTTTTTTGTCTTACAAATGTGGCTTTCAATGCATGGTAGTTTGTACTAAATAAACACGGGTTACAGTGTTCTAGCATTCACACAGCACTTTGAAGCCATACCTTCATTTTTTTGCTTGGGCTAATTCTAATTGGTATTTCTACTAGGGATGGACATGGTCGAGTTTGGAGGTCTGACCATGTTTGGATCAAGTTACATCACCTTTACCCAAATTGCCCGAGGAACTTGTAGAGGGTTTACCCGTGTTTGGACCATGGAAGTTCGTCGGGTTGCTCAGGTTCGTCCGGACCGTTAACTAAAAAGTAGAGATACATCCAATTTAAAATTTACACCGTTCGATATGGAGCTTCCCCTCACTCGAACAAAAAAAAATTCGGTGCAAACCATGCAATGAAGAATATTACAAGTTTAACCTGATTGTAAAGAACATGTGCTTTCCTCTTTCTCTCTCTTTTCATATATATATATATATATATATATATATATATATATATATATATATATATATATATATATATATATATATATATATATATATATATATATAGGAAATAGGGAAAACGGTCCTCCCGACTAGCCAACATGCTAGTCCTCCCATCAATTTGGGTGCCACATGACACTTTTTAACCATATTTTTTTTATGGATGGTCAATCCACTCTACTTAGATCAAGATTTTAAAGAAAATTCTAAAAAAAAAACTTAAACCAACCCGATCAACGGTCGACAAATTTAACGGTAAACTATAGCGGGCAAATAGCCCTTGCTATGGTTAATATAAAAATGCCACTTGACATTTTTTTTTTCATGATCATTGTTAGGAGGGGTGTACCCACCTTGACCAACCCCTAACCCCGGTTAAAAAGTGCCATGTGGCACCCAAATTGAAGGGAGGACTAGCGTGTGAGGACCGTGTTCCCTATATATATATATATATATATATATATATAGGGTCGGGATCGGTTGACCCAACAAATTTTGACCCAGCAATACCCCAGCACCCTTTGATGCACCTAGAGGTTTTAGAATGGGTTGATTTTTTGTAGCCATGTGGCCCATGTTGTCTATGGTATGTTGATCATCCTCACAAAAAATCAGCTCATTCCAAACCTCTAGGTGCATCAAATGCACTCTTCAAATCAACGGTTAAAATTGACAATCGAAAACCGTTGATTTGAAGAGCGCATTTGATGCACCTAGAGGTTTTAGAATGGGCTGATTTTTTGTGAGGATGATCAACATACCATAGACAACATATCTACAAAAAATCAGCCCATTCTAAAACCTCTAAGTGCATGAAAGGATGCTGGGTTATTTGATGGTTCATCCGATATATATATATATATATATATATATATATATATATATATATATATATATATATATATATATATATATATATATATATATATATATATATATATATATATATATATATATATATATATATATATATATATGGGGGTGGGGAGCCTGCACCCGAGGTGCAGCAACAACGCTGCACCTCGGCCTTGTTTTACCTACCTAGAAGTTTTGGAATTGGATGAAATTTGGTGAGGGTGTTGTCTAGGGTAAGATGATCATCCTCACAAATTTTCATCAAATTCCAAAACTTGTAGGGGGGTCAAATGGTCGAAGCAAAATCTGCAGATTTTAACGGTGACGGCGGACGGCTGATTTTGCTTCGACCATTTGACCCCCCTAGAAGTTTTGGAATTTGATGAAAATTTGTGAGGATGATCACCTTACCCTAGACAACACCCTCACCTAATTTCATCCAATTCCAAAACTTCTAGGTAGGTAAAACAAGGCCGAGGTGCAGCGTTCTTGCTGCACCTCAGGTCCAGCATCCCCGCCCCCTATATATATATATATATATATATATATATATATATATATATATATATATATATATATATATATATAGGGGAGGAATACTCTTACTCATGGCCTCTTACTCATATAGTTACCTATGATCCAAGCCGTCCATTAGATACTGACGCACGGTTCGGATTAAATAGGGAGTTAAAGCAATGGTGTCCGCATTAAATGCCTGTATTAAAAAGTCTGTATTAAAAGCCCGCATTTAATGCGGACACCATTACTTTAACTCCCCATCTAATCCGAACCGTACGTCAGGATCTAATGGACGTCCCGGATCATAGGTAACTATATGAGTAAGAGGCCATGAGTAAGAGTATCCCTCCCCATATATATATATATATATATATATATATATATATATATATATATATATATATATATATATATATATATATATATTGGGAAGGGGAGCCTGGACCTTTGGTGCATCATTCATGCTGCACCCGTGTCTGCATGAATGCGACGTGCCCTTGCACCGGTTCCTACGATTTCACCACTTGTTTTCCCGTATTAATTACCTACGATTTCGCCACCTATTTCGCCACCTGTTCGCGGGATAATTCTGAGCCGTTCGATCGCCAGGATCCAACGTAAGGGATTCATCCCGGATCGGATTCTCGCTGTTACTGTGGCAGCCATAGTAACAACGAGATTTTGGTTCGGATGAATCGCATCCGTTGGATCCTAGCAATCGGACGGTTAAAAAAAAATACGTGGTTACTGTAGCCACTACAATAACCGTGAAATAGTTTTGAGCCGTCTGATCGGATGAATCCAACGGATGCGATTCACCCGGACGACCAATTGAATCCCAAATGAATCCCATCCATTGGATTCATCCGATCGGACGGCTCAAAACAATTTCGCTGTTACTGTAGCGGCTACAGTAACCGCGGAATTTTTTTGAGCCGTCCGATCGCTAGGATCCAACGGATGGGATTCATCTGGACCAAAATCTCGCTGTTATTGTGGCCGCCACAGTAACAACGAGAATCCAGTCTGGGATGAATCCCTTCTGTTGGATCCTAGCAATCGGATGGCTCAGAATTATCCTGCAAAAACCCACGGGACGTCCCGTAGGTAATTAATACGGGGAAATAGGTGGCGAAATCATAGGAACCGGTGCAGGGGCACGGGTGCAGCATGAATGCTACACCTGAGGTCCAGGCTCATGCAGACACGGGTGCAGCATGAATGCTACACCTGAGGTCCAGGCTCCCCTTTCCCTATATATATATATATATATATATATAGAGAGAGAGAGAGAGAGAGAGAGAGAGAGAGAGAGAGAGAGAGAGAGAGAGAGAGAGAGAGAGAGAGAAAAAGAGAGAGAGAGAGAGAGAGAGAGAGAGAGAGAGAGAGAGAGAGAGAGAGAGAGAGAGGAATGTTACAGTGAGCTATGAACTACTAAAGGAGAAAATGAGCTACGATTATTTTGACCACCCTATAAGTTTTAGAATTTCGTAAAAATTGGTGGGTGTGTTGTCTAGGGTAACATAATCATCCTCACCAATTTTCAAGGAATTCCAAAACTTCTAGGATCATCAAATGGTAGAAGATTTATCCACCGTCCGTAGTAACCGTTAATTTTGCTTCTACCATTTGATGACCCTAGAAGTTTTGGAATTCCTTGAAAATTGGTGAGGATGATCATGTTACCATAGACAACACACCCACTAATTTTCACAAAATTCCAAAACTTCTATTGTGGTCAAAATGATCGTAGCTCATTTTCTCCTTCCGTAGCTCATAACTCACTGTAACATTCCTCTCTCTCTCTCTCTCTCTTTCTATTATATATATATATATATATATATATATATATATATATATATATATATATATATATATATATATATATATATATATATATATATATATATATATATATATATATATATATATATATATATATATATAGGATAACGATTCAGTGAGATAACTGCTATATGAGATAACTTTGAAAAACCTATCTAGAGGTTTTAGATTTTAACGAAAATTGGTGAGCATGCTCTCTATGGCAAGTTGATCATCCTCACAAAAAATCATCAACTTCTAAAACCTCTAGAGGCATCAAATACACAATTTAAATTATTGGTTTTAATGGACGGTCAATAAATCTTCTAACATTTGATGCCCTTAGAGGTTTTAGAATTTGATGATTTTCTGTGAGGATGATCAACTTGCCATAGAGAGTATGCCCACCAATTTTCATCAAATTCTAAAACCTCTAGATAGGTTTCTCAAAGTTATCTCATATCTCACTGGATCGCTACCTACCTATATATATATATATATATATATATATATATATATATATATATATATATATATATATATATATATATATATATATATATATATATATATATATATAGATATATGAGAAACAAGATGCTACCTTCGAAATCAACATTCTTCGCTGCTTTGACAGGTCGTTGGTGGCTATCAAAGTCATAAACGATAACAAATGTTATCCGAACTCACAATCGGGAGATGCTAGAAGTCACCGGATGTGGTCGCCGGCTGCGGATATCGTCGGAGGTCGCCGGATGAGGTGAGGTGATGAATGAATGGCTCACAATGGAAGTAGTCATCGGAGTCCTCTATTGGTGGACGCTGATAGGTGGTGTCAGCGGAGATCACCGGTGGAGGTAAGCGGAGGTTGTTGATATTGATTTTGGTCGGAGATCACATGTGGCGCGACCGTGATGGGTTGTCAAAGCAACAAAAACGTTGCTTTGAGAGGTAGCGTCCCGGCCCAATATATATATATATATATATATATATATATATATATATATATATATATATATATATATATATATATATATATATATATATATATAGGGGGCGGGGAGCCTGCACCCGAGGTGCAGCGTCTACGCTGCACCGCCCCCTTGTTTTACCTACCTAGAAGGTTTGGAATTGGATGAAATTTGGTGAGGGTGTTGTCTAGGGTAAGGTGATCATCCTCACAAATTTTCATTAAATTCCAAAACTTCTAGGGGGATCAAATGGTCGAAGCAAAATCAGCCGTCCGCAGTCACCGTTAAAATCTGCAGATTTTGCTTCGACCATTTGACCCCCCTAGAAGTTTTGGAATTTGATGAAAATTTGTGAGGATGATCATCTTACCCTAGACAACACCCTCACCAATTTTCATCCAATTCCAAACTTCTAGGTAGGTAAAACAAGGGGGAGGTGCAGCGTTGTTGCTGCACCTCGGGTGCAGGCTCCCCGCCCCCATATATATATATATATTTGTGTGTGTGTGTGTGTGTGGAAAGCGATTTGTGAAGTCAAGTTCACCATTCAAATGGTGAACTCGAATGGAGAAGCTACCACGTGTCATGGGAAAGTCAATAATTGCGGCTGGGTATATATATTTATATATACCCTCATATATGTGTATATATAAATACCTCCAGCCGCAATTGTTGACTTTCTTAGGACATGTGTCAGCTTCTCCATTCGAGTTCACCATTTGAATGGTGAACTCGAGTTTAGCTTCCTGGGCCCCATATATATATATATATATATATATATATATATATATATATATATATATATATATATATATATATATATATATATATATATGGGTCAGGTTCAATGGACATTGTTTTTGCACTCAATTTTTTACACCGATTTTCAAAACCATTAGATAGAGGTTTCAGAATTTCTTGAATTTTTGTGAGCATAACCACCTTATCCTAGATAGCACGTCCACAAAAAATTAGAACATTCTAAAGCCTCTAAGTACATCAAAACTGAAAGGCTTTATCGATCGTCCATTTTAATCGTTAATTTGAAGAGCACATTTAATAAGTCTAGAGGGTTTAGAATGTGCTTATTTTTTGTGAATGTGTTATCTAAGAGAAGATGATTATGCGCACAAAAAATCAAGATATTCTAAAACCTCTATCTAGTGGTTTGAAAATCGGTGTAAAAAATTGAGTGCAAAAACAGTGTCCATTGAACTTGACCCTATATATATATATATATATATATATATATATATATATATATATATATATATATATATATATATATATATATATATATATATATATATATATATATATGTTCCTCGGGTTCTTCGGGTTGGTCATACGACTGACCATGTTTGCCCAAATTCAAATTCGGGCAAAAAAAATTTGCGCATGCCCGTCCAAATCCCCAAATATTGTTGCCCGTGATTGTCCAAATTCAGAATTTATTCGGGTTGCTCGGGTTCGTCCGAATCAAGTCCCAGCCCTAATTTCTGCACTTATTACTGTATCAACTTCAATACCAATATTTTCTTGACCCAAATGAACTTAAATGAATTAGATTTAAGTCATCATTTGTGCTTTATTTCAAGAGTTACTTGAATATTGATTGGACATAAAGCAATTCTCAAGAGTTTGAGGTCTCCTCACATAAGAAGTGAACAACTTGATTATTTTATGCTGGGAACCTTCAGAAATGTATAACTGAATTTTTACAATTGAGTTATTCAAACCCTTATTGTAGAATATGCAAGTCTTTGCATGGATGGAGATTCCTTAGCAACTCAGGAGTGTGTACTCGTGTGAGATTTTTCGACTTCATGCGTTAACAATATAAATCTTGCATTTAATGTAACGTGTCATAGTTGAAAAACAAGCTTATTTGTGACTAAACCTAACCAGAAGATGAAACTTTACAATTGTAAGCACTGCCCATGCACTTTTACAGACTATATGATAATTACATACATGATAGTAAGAGTTGGTTATCTAAAAAAGTCTATAAATTTTCCATAACCAAGCCATTATGAAATAGTAGTCCTAAAATCCATCTAAAGAATATGTCAGACATTCAGGATGACGACATTTGACATCCACTAAACATCAATACCCTTTCTCTATGACAATTTACTGATGTATGAGGAAACTTAAAAAATAAATATAATGTTGCAAATCATCATAATAATTTCCAGATGTATAAGGAAACTCAAAAGATAATTATAATGTTGCGACGAGGAACCTTAACCGTAAGTTGCAAATTTTCCAGCAATACGCTGTCTCTTATACTGATCAAAGTATAATCCATTTTTATTTTTTGTCTAATGTCTGCTCCTATGAATTGGTGCTGAATTCATGTTTAAGGCAACTGGCAAGGCAAGGCCCTAATGTGGAGCATGAAAGATTAGTTGGCTAGAGGGGTATAGATTTCACAGTTGAAGCATTTGTCATTGAGAAGCAGTTCTCAAAGGTTTCTCTAGATTCAAGAGTCTAGCCGAAGAGAGGTGAAATGCATATACAATATGGAGGCTGTAATTTACAATGGTTGAGTGGATGATTGTGCCCCATTAACAGTATACATGAGTCAACCAAATAAACAGCACAATGGGTATCTTGGTTTAAATTTCCTAAACTTATCACCTTGAGGCCTTTATGTAGTGAAGTTCCAATAGTTCCATTGTTTCTAGCTGCCCCACCAGGCATTTGGAATTGCTTACCGTCATCTCAGAAACCTTATGTGAGTCAATAGTATCAACAGTCAATACTATATTCTTAAAGATTATTTGACTTTCGACATGACCTTACCAAATTTATTATTGAGTAACAATGGGGAAGAGTATCATATCACTTTATTCCAATAGGGGTCAAATGGCAAGCTTAACATGCTCCTTTGAGTCTAGAGCTCATCAGTCCTATGCTGCTACTAATAGAAAGTAAACATTGATTCCCATTTACTCGAGGAGTTGCCATTTGCCAACCAAGCAGGTTAATGAGAACAAAAGTTCTATATAATAAAACTGTTTCTTCCCTCTTGATCAAAGATCTTGTATCAGTTTGTTTGAGTGGCACGAGAGGAACGAGGCATTTGAAAGTGCTTCAGAGATAATAAGTTAATAACCCAAACCATGATGTCATAGTTAGTGTTTAGGGTATAAGGGAAAACCGTGGGATCTGAATGTTGCTCAAGTAACCTGTCTAAATTATTTTACTCTAGGTTCACAAGGTGGCTTAAACTTGGAAATTATGATGACAAGAGGGGAGAGAACCAAACACTGATTCAGATGTTGTTTTCACTTATATGGACGAGATATGTGGTAAAAGGTTAAGGCTTGAATGAAATAAGTATTTCAGATGTTCAGGTTAAGGTTAGAATTGAGGTAGTTGTAGAGATCTGGAGTTTGATTAAAGGTGTAAGAAGAAATTGTAAGTCCAAGTAGTTGTGGATGGATGAGTTCAAGTTACTTAACCATTCTATGTTGGTTCTAAGGGACGTGGCCCCCTCTTGCGTGTCCTTCTGTCACATGGCCTCCATTTCTCTCTTTCTCTTTTATTTGTTTCCATATGGAGATGCCCTATTGTTATAAAAGAGGATTAAAAATACATAGAGAAGAACATATTTTGGTGATGAAAAACATCTCTTTGTGAGATCTTGAAGAAGAGTGCTTCGTCCCTCTCCGACCTTAGTGGAAATCCTCCGAATTCTGATCCTTTTCTTCTGCGTCATCTTCTACCCCTCGCATCTTCATCCATCATAGATACTATCTTTTCTTGCACTTCATTCTCTTCATTGGTTATCATATTATCTTTCGTCAATCGTTCCTATGATAGTGGGATTCGCTTGAATCACCTTTGGTATTATCATCTTTTTTTTTTAATTATATTTGCATGTGTCTGTATTTTTGCTGAAATTATTATTTGTAAAGTCATTTTGAATTTCAAGCTATTGCTATTGCATCTTTTATTTTCATGTCAAATTCTAAGCATACTATTATATATTAGATTGTTAGTTTTCGAATAAATTTGTTGTAGGATTGTTCTTTGTTACTGAAATTCATATTTAAAAGTCCTAAATAGCCCGTAAAATATTCCATCTCGCAACTCGGTTTGCATTAACCGACGGGATGATTCGGTCTAGATAATCATCGATGACTAGATTTTGTTGCCTCGTCTGCGTCGAGGCACGAAACAGCTTCTCCCAAGATACCTGGGGCCCCTGCTGGAGACCCGACTTGCTCGTGGTTGCGCGACTTGTAGGCGATTTTTGCGAAGGACCTCCTCCACTACTATTGCCTTGCAAAAAGCCTGATGTCGCTCTGCCCAATTTGCCCTTCTCAACGCATGGAGGCTCCATTTCTTCCACCAATATGGGAGCCTCAAACTTTGCCTTTCGGTGGTGGAAACCCTAGATCCGAGGCCGCGTTAGCTATTGGATGAGTGGAGGTATTGGTCAGCAACTACGAGTCTACGACAACAAGAAAATGATTTTGACAAAGTCAACTTGATTTGGAGGAAGAAGAAATGAACGCCTCATTCCTAAGGTTGCTTGTGGATGCAATTTGTTCTAAAAAGCGCTAGGCGCTAGTCGGGCGGTGGAGGGCTTTCTAGCACCTAGGCATTTCTCTTTTTTTTAATTATTTTAATTATTATTTTGATTTTATATATAATATATATGTTTTAAAATTACTATAAATTCAAGATTATCCCAACCATTATTTTAAAGAGCATGTATCATTTACATAACCATGAACTCAAGATTAATAAGAACAAAAGCAATCATAATATTATTAGATAATATCATCATCTATTCATATCCATATTTTAGTACAACCTAAACCATAAATTCAAGATTACCAACAATAGAATTGCATCTATACACGTTCTAGTGCCTAGGCCTGCCTGAACCATCCTGGGACAGCTAAGGCGACCCTCTTGCCCCGCCTAGCGGTTTGGGCCGCTTTTTTGCACCGCCTAGGGCTAGGCTGGGTGGTGGGGGGCCTTCTAGCACCTAGGCGCCGCCTAGGCCGCTTTTGAAAACACTGTGTGGATGACGACGTTGGTGTATTTGTTGAACCTGGTAGATGATCTGGCGTATCAGGCTAAAATCCAAAGATCCGACGGTCTTACCAGGTGGGAGAAACCTTAGCTTCACTCCCCTCATGCATGGAAGTGACATAATTTTATTTTATATAGTTTGTATTCAAAGGCAGCAATATTCTGCTAATTAAGAGTTTTACATTAGTTTTGGAACCAAACTGTTTCTTGTGTGCTTGATATTAGTATATTACTATGCTTTCCTCAAACTGGTAAATAGTTTGTGAACAGTGTGTGTAGATGTTGATAGTAAATAACTTGAATCACTATTAATTTATACAACTGTAGATAAACTGGCATTGACATTTATTTTTAAGTTTGTTTATGTTTTTTTATTAAGGCTAATATACATTTCAGGAGTGATTATAT
The DNA here is from genome assembly GCA_947650365.1 of Chamaelirium japonicum. NCBI lineage: Eukaryota > Viridiplantae > Streptophyta > Magnoliopsida > Liliales > Melanthiaceae > Chamaelirium > Chamaelirium japonicum. Next base: position 55,787,919 of record OX393560.1, read on the forward strand.
ATCTGGATGCATTTTTATGTCCTATTCTTAGCATCATATGTTCTTAATACACAACTTAGTATCACTTTCCATATATGAATTATCCTGGTTTGAGAATGTCTTATAACTGTTCTGCATCATGAGTACCATCATGAGTGCTTGCACAGGCCATTTATTTCTTTAGCATTTAGACCATAGTTGTCCTTGTACAACATAACATGAAATTTCGTTAACTTGTTAAGAGTATGATTGGTAATTGCAGGATGCCGTAACTGTTGTAGGATACCCACTTGGTGGAGACACTATTTCTGTAACGAAGGGGGTGGTATCAAGGATCGAGGTGTGATATTAAGCATTACTACATTCGAAGGTCTAGACTTTATGGTTAAAGTGCATTGATGTATCTATTACTTTCACATTTGATATCAAAGACATTCTGTGCGCCAATAATAACTTCATCACTCATTATCTTTCATATAAGCTATCTTGTTTTATGCGGTCATTGGATAGTAAGTAATCTAGATAAGCATAATGAGCATGCCTTGTCATTTGCACCATGCAATTAGAATGAAACATAGCTTATTTGAGTTTTGCGAAGAAAATCAACCACATGGTTCTAGATATGGACATGATAAAATCACGTTTCCCTGTTGTTCAGAATTTTAAGCAAAACCTGTATTAGAATGAAACATGGCCTTGTATACCTTCGTTGTCTCCATGTTTAGAGCATTATATCATTTTGCTGGTGGAACTAATATGCCCCTAGTTCTGAGCCCTATGATCTACAATAGTTGTTTGATTATGTATTCACGTGCCTTGTGTCCTTTTTCTCTTTTTCCAATAGTGTGAGCATGGAATTTTATGTGGAATTGGAATCCATTCATGGGAATAAATGCTCCCATGCTCATGGATCAAATCCTCCCTTATGTGGTCAAAAAACAATTGCAAAAAGGCTTGCATACGAAGCACCCTAGAGCAATAAGAATGTGCAAAGGAGTAACAAGAGTGGAACTAAGTAGAAGGTCAGACTGCATTCCTGTTCAATACAGCAATAGTTGAAGATGAAACTGGTTCCTTCATCAGAAGAAAATCTATTGGACCTAGTTCCATTACATGAAACTTTAAAATAGCTTTGTAGTGAACCTGGAATAAGTTGGAATGAATTCCAGAGAGTGTTAGTGGTTGATGTTTGAAGATGGGTGGTTGACTTTGTAGGCGAAATTTTAAATTATATTTCGGGTTTCATTCTAGTCGTTTCTTTTTTTATTATAACAATTTGGTATCGGGAGTCGAGTACATGTCAGGGTTTGAAGAATTCATTTCACTCGATATTTCATATGAATGGACAATTAGAATTTAATCACAGGTTAGTTTCATCACCATCTAAGCTCTATGGAAGTGGATGGGGTACAATTTTACTAGATTGAATAGCAAGGATATAATTAATCTCTGTATTAGAATTTTGGGTGGTGATTCCAAATTTCCAATATTCTTTCATTGGTTGTGATTCCAATTGTTCGCCTTTTGGGAGTGGTGATTCGTTGAAGGCCATGTGTAATACTGAATTATAATTTCTTGTTTATAACTCCAAAATGTGTGTTACCAGTTTTTCTATCTGTACTTTATCTTGTCTTTTCAGTATCTTTACTTAAGACTTGAAGATCAAGAGCAATTTTTCTGAAGGACTTCTTTTGATTGTTAATATTCTTATTTTGAGAAATTGAGCACCATTCTGGAGTGAGATATAATTAGGAGCCTAATTGATAGTCCACTTCATACACTGTTTACAATTAATAGCTGATGTATAAATCATCTTCTTGAAAAGAAAAATAGTGTCAAGATGTAGGACACATGCCTACATAAAAGGTTTATGGCGGGGGATGGATCATCTCCTAGTATGTTCTTTGTCGCAATTTATATGAATTAACAGATAAGTGCATCTGTTCTAGTTGTGGTAAACTTATACTCCCTTTAACTACTTATTAGTACTAGTGGTACTAGATTTAAGCCAAAAAGAGGGCTGAAGTCTTACAGAACTCTGCAAAATCCTCAAATCATCTTTTGACAGCAATTCTGATATAGTGATCCTTACCCTGTTCTAGTTAGGTTTAGACCTCAAATTCCTTGATTTTCATATCAAAAATATTAATTCAGCTGTGTGTAGATTTGTGGACAGCAATTTTTTGTTCAAAAGAACCCTTGTTAGGAGCACTTGGTACTCGTCAATTTTCCTTATATCGTAACCTAAATAATCAAGTTGTTTTGGAGCACCTCAAGGTTGCTCACTTAGTCGGACGATTCATTTTTTTTCTATCGTTCCATATTCGTTCTCCTTTGTTGGTCATGAACTTGGAATGAGATCTCTCATGAAATCTATATCATACAAACGGGAGTCATTAACTTGAGATGTCCAACGGGCTTTGAATTTGTGGGAAAATCAAGAAAATTTGTGAGGTCAAGATGCTTCATCACCACCACCGCCACAAAATTGGAAGCAAAATGAAAGGAGAAAGCTCCAAAGAAGCCTAAGGAACAGGGAAACAAAATATCTCATCTTGACTCCTTGATTTCCTTGGAAGTATTTTGCTCCAAAGCCTACAGTGAACCTAGTGTAAGATCAAAAGAAGGTTGCACCAAGGAAACCTTGTGAGCAAAGAAAGGGAACCCGATTGTGAAGACCCACCGCTCTTGACTACATTAACCTTTCTACTTTCATGAACTACTCAGTAGGATGCTATGACTGCAGTCGAAGTAATCAGGTTGGAATTGAAAATTTTTCTTCATTCTACCACAAGAAAGAAAGGCACAATGTGCAATGAGTGAAATTTTCTCATTGTGATATAATTACATTCAAGGGTGTTGCTTTTGTGCTCCATAGAGATTTCCCTTACTACTGTAGTATTTTTATACTGTAACACATTTGTTAATGATATTTCTGTTTAAGTACTTGAAGTATTCCAAATACTTCAAGTACTTAAACAAATTGATATAAACGGAATACTTAGAAGGAACACAAATTGATATAAACGGAATGCTAGTTTTTTTTTTTAGAGCTTGTACTAATAATTTTTTTTTTTCGGAGTATATTAAGTTTATTCCCTCCTGGAAAATCTCAGGTTACTTCATATGCTCATGGAGCATCTGATTTGCTTGGTATTCAAATTGATGCTGCCATAAATCCTGGTTTGTACTATAAACTATAATCTTCAGTTCCGAAATTAATGTTTATCATCTTCTTTCAGTTTTCTGTGAACGCAAATTTACTTTCTTTTTTCTTTCTAGTTTATGGAGCACAATAATTGGCTTTATTTTGCAATATATTTGGTAATGCTAAACCTGTAACCTTCAGTTCCTAGAACTTATGTTGGTTACCTTTTTCTTGTTTCGCAAGCACACAAATCGACTTTCAATTAGCTTTTTGTGTTTTCCCCCTCTAATTTCGTCATAATATTGTATGGGAAATATGCCTGTAACTCTTTTTTTTGGCAGGTAATAGTGGCGGCCCAGCATTTAATGACCAGGGAGAGTGCATTGGAGTAGCGTTTCAGGTAGTTTCTCTTCGCCTTTGTCATGTAACTCTTCCAGACAGACTATGTGATGCTTATATTAAACTCTTCTATGTTTCTAGGGTATCTGATTTGTTGGTTGATAGATAACCTGTTCATGGCCGTTTACTCAACAGTGGACTTAATTTGAAGCATTTCCTTTGGTCGTCATATTATAAAGATCAGAAATAGCATATCATATTGAGAACTGGCAAGGAGTGCATTCAAAGATACACAAGCCTGTGATAAATGGACCAAAGACAGATACACATTGGAAACCTGACCTTTTCTAGTCTCAATTCCTCCTACGTTCTAACATCAAAATTTTATTTTCTGAATATCAAGATACATGTTTTTACTGTTACAAATACATCACACTCTATAGGATTCTTCCCAGATTTGCATGTTGTCGCTGATACTGATACATAAAATCAAGTTTGAAGATATTAATAACACTAGAAATCATAGGGAAATATTTAACCGCACATGAAAAATTTCCAAAAAAATAAACTGTTGCATGAAATTAAATTACTCAGTGCCTTGGTCTTATACATATAAATTACGTTGTTACATACATATTTCCTCCACTTGGATTCACATGTAGTTGCTGTCCATCATTACTGATACACTAAACCAGAACTTGTACATGACATAAAACCACTAAGGAAAGCTCATCCTTAGACTTATCAACAACTCCAAAGAACAAACTAACATCAAAGGAATACTGCTAAGGAATGAAAATCTTTAGAAATGTAGTTATCACTGTTTGGGGCCCAATAAGTATTAAATTGTATTGCTGCATGGTGCTGTGTCACTTTATATTACAACAGATCTACCATTTTACTCTCGTATAGAGCGATAATGACAAAATTTGTTAACTACAACCCCTTAAAAATGGGATATGATCTCTGTGTGTAAATCTACTAATTTATCTACTCTGTACGATGAGCGACAATAAGGAGCAGTACTGAAATGTGAAGTTGGATGTAAAGATGACTGTATGCGCAAAAAAGGTACGGGTCGGCTTTATTGCACAAAACGAGATTACAAGTGTGGCCGGGACCCGGGTTGCTCGGGTGTAGCGAGTCCGGGTTGCGGCGAGTTTTGATCAGGGGATTGTGGGAAAGATCTTCTGGGGGATCCCTTTGATCCGCGTCTCCACGTGGTATTCGTGCGAGAGCTCTGAAGGGGCTGCCCAGGACAGGGGTTTTACAGGGAGAGGGTTTTGGAGAGGCTAAGGAATGTCCACCGTTGCTTTGTCCCTTCCGTGCTTCGCGCTTTCTCGGCTAGGGGGTTTTCGGCTTCGTTCCTCGGTCTTCGCGTCTTCCTCGTTCCTTGCTTGACCTCGGTGTCCTTGATCGTCGGTTCGCGGCGTCGATCGAGCTTTTGGCGTTGGCTTTGGCTTTGGCTTTTTGGCTTTGGCTTGGCTCCGGCGTGGCTCTGGCTTTTGCTTTGCTTTGGCGCTTGCACTTGGACGTAGCCGGGAGAGACTTGCGATGCTTTCGTTCTTCCGGACTTCGCGTCGTATCGGCTAGAACGTGCGGTGCTTTTGCTCGTGGCCGGCGTAGTCGCTTGGCTTTGGCACTTGCGTTGCTTTGGCGCGGGCTTTACTGGGGGCTTTGCTTTGGCTTCTTGCGTTGGCTTTAGCTTCAGCGTCAACTCGATCTTCTTCCTCGAACGGCGTGGGCTACTTCTTCGGTGCTTCTACGGTTTGCGTGTCGACGGGACTTCTCTTCTTCTCCGGGCTTCTTTGGCGTGATCGGAGTCGAAGGATGCTTTCGAAGATGGTGGGGGTAGCACCGATCTCCGTGCGACGGTTGTGGCGTCGGCTTTTGTTGATGAAGACGACGGGGTAGCGACGCTTCAGATGATCTGTTCCAGCCTTTCTTCTTCGTGGATGGTGCAGATGTTTGTCGAAGACGACGGGGTGATGACGCTTCGCTTCTCTCCTCCGGGCTTTGGGGCTTGATCGGGATCGAGGACTTGTTGGAGCCGACGGGGTAGTGCCGCTCCTCTTCTTCTCCGGGCTTTTGGGCTTGATCGGAGTCGAAGGCTTGTTGGAGACGACGGGGTAGTGCCGCTCCTCTTCTTCTCCGGGCTTTTGGGCTTGATCGGAGTCGAAGCTTGTTGGAGACGACGGGGTAATGCCGCTCCTCTTCTTCTCCGGGCTTTTGGGCTTGATCGGAGTCGAAGCTTGTTGGAGACGACGGGATAGTGCCGCTCCTCTTCTTCTCCGGCCTTTGCTTCTGGCGTCTTCGGAGTCGAAGGGTTCTTCTTCTCCGAGCTTTCTTCTTCGTGAACGGAGTCGAAGGGGTGATCTTCGTGCGCAAGGGTCTTCACGTTGATGAGGACTTTCAGTAAGCCGATCCCTCGGGACAGGCTTGACTGTGCCTCGTGAAGCCTTGGGTCGATGAAGAAGCGTGCTCTCTTCTGCAGAGCTCTGGCGCTTTGTCTTCAACTTTCCGACCATTTTTTCCTTCCCCCACCCCCTCTATTTATAGGCAAAGAGGTGGGGAGAGAGATATGGAAACTTTTTAATTTAAATCCCCTTTGTATCTCTCTCATAATTACCCGGATTTTATTCATCCATTGATGAAGGGAATAACATTTAATTGTTTTCCTTTTTTGGCGGGTGCAATTATGGCTGGATTTTGCGCACGAAATCGATGGCGATCGGGCGCTTCGTCTTGTGCGTCGGATCGAGGGATCGGCGCAGATCCGCGTGTGTGCAGACGTCATACGCTACCTCCCCCCGCGCATGGCGGTATTTTTTCCTTTTCTTTCTTTTCTTTCCTTTTCTTTTCTTTCCTTTTTCTTTTCTTTCCTTTCTTTTCTTTCCTTTTTCTTTTCTTTCTTTCTTCTTTTCTTTCCTTGCAGGGCCGGCCGGCCCCTCCTTGGGGTTCGGTCCCCACTAGGGCCGGCCCTATAGGGTTCGGACCCTAGTAGGGGCCGGCCCCTCTTGGGGCGGGGTCCGAGTCCATGCCGGCGCGCGCGAGTCGGGTCTGCGTGTCGGGTTTGCATCCACGTCGGCGCGAGCGAGTTGGGTCCGCGTGTCGGGTTTGCATCCGTATCGGCACACGTAAGTCGGGTTCGGGTCCGACGAAATTCGTGTGTCTACAAATGCCCCCTCAAGGACGAGTGCGTCGGTGAGAGCGTGTCGGGTTTGGACACGTAGGAATCGTAGAGCGCTTGTCCTTGATTCCTTTTGTGGGCGGGGTTGGAGGTCTATTTAAGGACCCCTACCCCCTTCATCCGTCATTGTGCCCCTTTGCGAAGGTTCTGCCGGCTTCTGAAGACCGTCGTCGGAAGAGAGCTGCCCGGGGTTGCACGCGACTTGCTCCGTCTTCCCGGTGTTGCCTCTATCGTCTTTTTTTTTTTTTTTTTTTTTTTTTTTTTTTTTTGGACCACGGGAGCTGCAGCGGCAGTGGCAGGGTCGGCCAGAGCTGCGGCAGCTGGGCACGAGGCCAGCGGCGTGCGGCGCGCCGAGCTAGGTGCCGGTGCGAGCAGTTGGCTGTGGCTCTTGCTTGTAGAGAAGACCCTTGCTAGGGTTTCGATCATCTTCCTCGTTGCGGACCTCTTTTGCTCCAAAGATTGCACGGACGTCGAAGGTGGCCGTTGCACGGAGTTCGAGACTGGTGCGAGGGCGACTGGAGTGCGATGACGGCGACGGTGCATCTCGGCGGAGGACTATCGCCCCTCCCTCGGTGTGGGAGCGCAATGACGAGGCCGATTGTCGACGGCGACCGTTGCACGATGTCCGAAGGCGACTTAGGAGAGACGGGAGTGTGAAGACGAAGGCAACATGTCTCGACGTAGTCCCATGGTGGCGCGCGGATGACGAAGGCGCGAAGATGAAGGCGATGCACCTCGGCGGAGTGTTGGCGATGGTGACGCACCTCGGCGCGATGAGGAGGAGGTGGAGCCATTGCAAGCGAGGCGAAGCTCCCCTTTTCTTTCTCTTTTTTTTTTTTTTTTTTTTTTTTTTTTTTTTTTTTGTGTGCGCGGAGTACAGCAGTAGCGACGGTGGCTAGCTACGGCGCGCGCGAAGGCCGGGGTGCCGCGGCGGCGGTGGCTCGCGGAGGCAGCAACAGCAGCAGCGGCAGGCGATGGCCGAGCGGCGTGCGGGTTGCGGTGCGGGTACCAGTGGCTCGCGGACCCTTCTTTTTCTTTCCTTCCTTTTCCTTCTTTTTCTTTCTTTCTTTTTTTTTTTTTTTCTTTTCTTTTCTTTTTTTTTTTTCTTTTTCTTTCTTTCCTTTTCTTTTCTTTCTTTTCTTTCTTTCTTTCCTTTTCTTTTCTTTCCTTTCTTTTCTTTTCTTTTCTTTCTTTCTTCTCCTTCTTCTGGTTCTGGTATGCGGAGGCAGCTGCAGCAGCGGCCGGCTGTGGTGCGCGCGGAGTTGGCCGGGGCGCAGGCGACAGTGGCAGCGGTGCGGGCAGCGGCGGCGGCGCGCGGGGGCGCAGGCGGCAGCGGTGCGGGCAGCGGCGGCGGCGCGCGGGGGCGCAGGCGGCAGCGGGCGCAACGGTGGCCGGGGCTGGGTGGCCAGGCGCGCGGGGGAGCGGGTCCGGCGGCTGCATGGCCAGGCGTGAGCGGAGCGGGTCCGGCGGCTGCGTGGCTCTTGGCAGCTTCAGGCGGAGGCCCCGACCGGGGTAGCCGGGGTTGCGGCTCCGACCCGGGTGGGCGCGAGGCGGGCTCGGGGCCGGCGCAGGTGGCGGCGGAGGCCGGGCTGCGACGGCCCGGCGGCGGCCGGGCGCGGGGCCAGCGGTGAGCGGCCCGCGGGCGCGCGGCGTGCGGGCGAGCGGCGTGCAGGAGGCCCGGGCACAGCGGCGGCGCGCACACAGGCGGCGTGCGGTGCCGGGGGCTGCGGACGTAGCAGCGGCGGCGCACAGCGCGCAGGGCGGCGCCGGCGGGTGACTGCGCGGGCGGAGGCGGCGTGCGGGTGTGCGTTGGAGGTGGCGCGCGGGGTCCGAGACGCTCGCCCTCCCCCTTCCTGGTTACGTCGGAGAAGGAGGAGGGGGGGCTGCGGGTCCCCCTCCCTTTTCTTTGATGTCGACCATTGATTGGGGGGAGGGGCTGCGGGCCCCCCCTTCTTTGTGCGGCCTCAGAAGGGAAGAGGCTGCGGCTTGCGGGCCCCCCCTTTTTTTTTTTTTTTTTTTTTTTTTTTCATCTTCTGGTCCGCGAAGGCGGCAGGCGGCGTGCTGTCGGAGCAGGCAGCGGCGGCGACGGCCCACAGCGCGGGCTGCAGTACGCGCGACGCGGGGTCCGGGAGCGAGTGGCCCGGAGGCCCGGCGCGGTTGCAAACGCAACGATGGCGGCCGCCGGTGCGACTCTGAGTCGGGCGGGCCCCGATCGGGTCGGAGGTGGAATGCAGTGGCAATGGCGGTGCGACTCCGAGTCGGGCGGGCCCCGATCGTGTTGGAGAAGGGACGTGATGGTAACGGCGGCGTCTCCGGGTTGGCCGGGCGTGGGGCGCAGCTGCGGCTCGGCGCGCGGGGTTGAGTGCAGGCGGCATGGGTACGTGGCGCAGACGACGGGTGTGTGGAGCGGCGCTGGCGCGGCATAGGCGGGCGGTGGCCAGGCTTCAAGCCGCGCGAGCGGTGTGCGGTGCTTGAAGACGAAGGCTTCCGTCAGCTTGGAGACGAAGGCTTCTTCGATGCTTGGAGACCGTCAGCGGAAGAGTGCTGCCTGGGGTTGCACGAGACTTGCTCCGTCTTCCCGGTGTCGCCTCTTTCGTTGACGGCGGCGGCGATGGTGCGCGTCGCTTGAAGACGAAGGCTTCCGTCGGCTTGGAGACGAAGGCTTCTTCGATGCTTGGAGGCCGTCGGCGGAAGAGTGCTGCCTGGGGTTGCACGAGACTTGCTCCGTCTTCCCGGTGTCGCCTCTTTTGTCGACGGCGGCGGCGATGGTGCGCGGCGCTTGAAGACGAAGGCTTCCGTCGGCTTGGAGACGAAGGCTTCTTCGATGGCTTGGAGACCGTCGACGGAAGAGTGCTGCCTGGGGTTGCACGAGACTTGCTCCGTCTTCCTGGTGTCGCCTCTTTCGTCGACGGCGGCGATGACGGTGCGCGTCGCTTGAAGACGAAGGCTTCCGTTGGCTTCTGGAGACCGCCGTCGGAAGAGGGCTGCCTGGGGTTGCACGCGACTTGCTCCGCCTTCCCGGTGTCGCCTCTTTCGTCGGTGGCGGCGGCGATGGTGCGCGGCGCTTGAAGACGAAGGCTTCCGTCGGCTTGGAGACGAAGGCTTCCGTTGGCTTCTGGAGACCGCCGTCGGAAGAGGGCTGCCTGGGGTTGCACGCGACTTGCTCCGTCTTCCCGGTGTCGCCTCTTTCGTCGGTGGCGGCGGCGATGGTGCGCGGCGCTTGAAGACGAAGGCTTCCGTCGGCTTGGAGACGAAAGATTCTTCAGCGGAGTGTTATCGTCTTCTTGGTGCGGGAGCATAATGACAATGGCACGGCAAAAAGACGAAGCCGAGTGTGGTGGCAATCGCCTGGCGCGAGGATGAGTCGGAGGCGTTGAAGGCTAGGGAAGGTGGCTCCCTCCTTTTTTTTTTTTTTTTTTTTTTTTTTTTCCGGAATTGACTTTACCTCTCGATCGGTCTTGCACTTTTCATATCCTTGCAAGATTCGTCCCCCTGAGTACCTTCCGAAGACTGGCTAGATTATTGATGAGGTCAACCGCGGGTTTAGAGTTACTAGCGAGGTTGCACCTTTCTGGTAGCAATGTCAGCTTGAAGGACACCGAGATGGGCGTTCTGAAGAGGATGACGAGGCCACGAGCATCAACAAGGAGTAGACTGCTTTGGTTGTCTTTTGCTTGTCGATATTGACCTTGATGACAGCTCCAGTGGTTATTTTGGCTTTGTGGAGGTCACGAAGGCTGCAGTTTTATGCGTCCGCCATTCTTCGGGTTGTTGCTTTTGACTTCAGTGGCAGTTTCCATCCTTCAAGTGGGCCTGAGCTTTTGCATGAGCCTGGTGGATTTCAAGGCAACGACTCTTTTTCTGCGGAGCAGATGCGCACCTTCTTTGGAGGGTGGCGAGCTTCATTGCTTACGACGGTCTTCGCTGGAAGACGCTTCCTTGGGCTTAGCTGCGACTGAGGGGGAGAGACGTCAAGCATCGCTTCAGAAGCTGGAGAATGCCCGAGCGACCGAGAAGACTTCTGGAGCAGAGTTTGTGAAGCAGCGGAAAGCTGGCGACGTGTCGAGAGTTGACTGCTTCCCTATCCTTGGAATTGCAGCGCGTGTAAGCTGTTGGGAGCGAGCCACTTTGGCGCCTTAGGGACTTCGACTTGCCACACTCGTGCGTCGCTTTAGAAGCTAGAGTTTCATTTGGGGAAAGCTCGAGCGACCGAGAGGACGTTTGGAGTAGAGTTTGCGAAGCAGCGTGAAGAGCTGACGAATTGTCGGGAGCGGGTGGAGTGATCGAGAAGGCTGCCGGAGCGATCCTTGCGAAGCAGCGTGCATAGCTGGCGACGCGTCGGGAGTTGACGGCTTCTTTACCCCTAGAGTTGCGGCGCGTGTAAGCTGCGGAAGGCGAGTTGCTTTGACGCCTCAAGGACTTTGACTTTCTTGTCATCCTTTAGTTTGCTGACCGGATTGATGGTTATGCACTCACTTGCCTCTGGACTGGCCTCCTGGGACGACGTTGGGATGTTTCTTTTTTTTTTTTGTCTGGACTGAACCTTTGTGGGTTGCCTACGTACCCTACTGAGAGGGATCAAGTCGCACGTAGTTCGTTTTTTTTTTTTTTTTTTTTTTTTTTTTTTTTGGGCAAGGGGGATAACCTTGCGTTAGGCAAAGTACCTTTTGAGGGACTTGCCACTGGTAGGCAGAGTCGCCACTGGTTCGCAGCTGTCGCCCACCTTCTTCGCTTCAATATAGTTGGAAGTGAAGATCTTCTTGACTGGAGTTTTGATGATTGCTGGAGTTTGACTGGAGTCGATGCCCCGGCAATTTGGAAGGATTTGTTCGCCGCTTTCGCAGAGACGAGCTTGAGTCTTTGTCAGGCGATGTGGTATTGCAGCCGAGGGTAGTGAACCCATGTGCACCATGCTTTCTTTGCTGCGGCTGGATTTGAACATCAACTCGGTGGAGTTTTGCCCCCGAGTGCCTTCTGGCTTGATTGCGAGTTGCTCGGAGCTGGTGTACTCGGAAGACTCGGTTGACCTCGAGAATTGCAACAGACCACGTAACGGTAGTATCATCTCTTGCAACGTGCTGAAGTTGGCCCCGAAGAATGATAACGCTGGTTCCTTTGCTGGAGGGGAAGGCGATCGTCCTGGTTTGCGAAGCCATTGAGGTACGAGCCGCAGGACTGAAGCAACTTGAGCAGACAACGAAATGCATCGCATCGAGCTTGATTTGAAGTTGATGTGAATTTTCCGTCTTGGTGCTGGCGCTTCTTTGTCTTTGTGCGCTGTCTGGATGGAGGATGTCACTAGTTTTGCAAGTGGAGAGCTTTTGTCCCTCGCAGCTGCTTTGACTCCCTGAGCACGTAGAGGTTTTGCTGGATGAGCTTCTGCAACGGGATCTTTCACTTGGTAAAACTCGGCATCAGCAAGGTGTGCTTTAGCCTTGTTGAACAGCTTGCCGTTGGCAGTGATGTTTCTCCCCATGCCTTTTATGTTGGAGTCGCTTTCTTCATTGTATTTCCGGAGCACTCGGTGAACTTCCATCATGCAGCAGGAGACCTTGAAGGTTTGATCAGCTTCAAGGAAGCAATTGGGAAAGAACTCCTGGAGTGTCGCCGGCTCTAGAAAGCTTTGCTGGAGGAAATTTTTCAGATTTGCCGGTGGTACTTTGGACGTCTTTTTTCCTGGAGCTTCATTCTTTTCCTTGAAGGACTTTCTTCTGGGGAGTTTTCTTGTCGCCCGGTTTTTCTTATGGTTAGCCAGACGTGCTATCCTGTAGCTTGATCGTCGTGGCCTTCTCCTTCGAGGCGCCATAGCCCATGTGTTAAGATCTTCCTCGCCAAGGTGAAGAACTGGTGTTGTGACTGAAGGCTCTTCCTTGATCAGAAGGACTTGCACTTCTAGAGACTGTACCGATTCATCTTCTGATCCCCAGCTGGTTGGCTTGATTTCTTCATTTGGAATCGAAGGAGGCCTGGAGTAGAGGACATAATAGTCAATTTTGCCCGATGGTTGGCCTAGCAGGTTGACTTCGGGGCTTCTTTGTTCGTCTCTAGCTTTGAGCAGGTGCCGGGACATAGCTTCGTTTGGAAGAGGGAGTGCTTGCATGAGAGACGGTTGCCCCCAAGACAGTAAGGATTTGGCCCTAGGCACTGAAGAAGTATGCCGTCGTCGTCTTCTTGGACTGCCCCCTTTCTTTGAGTCATCAACGGTGGACTGCCCCCCTTCTTCGAGGACTGGCGGGGCGTTGGGCAACTCGTCGTCCGAAGTAGAAGTGTCACCGTTGTCGTGATCCGTAATGGAGATATGATTGACGGCAGCCATGGGTGGGTGGGTGGGTGTTGAGACGAAGTCCTCGATTGGCCTCCCCAGACGATTGAACGCCGACTTCTTCTTTGATTGTTTGACTGGCCCGAGCCTCTCGAACACGGATGTGCGTTTTCGATTCGACCAGTCTTTACCACCTCTGGTTTGCTTCCGGAACAAGGCTTGGCATCGAGCTCGTCGTCGTCTTCTCCTGCTGTCTGGATGGCTGAGGTAGGTAGAGAGTGCATCGGAGACTGTCGATCCTTCAGCTGCTTCATCTACCATCCTCGCCTCGATGTAGTTCGAGGTGAAGGTCTTCTTTACTGCGGTTCTGATGACCAACGGAGCTTGACTGGAGCCGATGCCTCGGCGGTTCGGGGGAATTTGCTCTTCGTTTTGAAACAGCCGAGCTTGAGTTCTCGTCATCCCATGCGGAGTTGCTGTTGGTGGGAGTGTGCCCATGGCGCTTTCTTCGTTGTAGCCAGCTCTAAACAGTAACTTGGCAGCATTTTGCCCCCAACTCCCTTCTGGTTTGAATCCGAGTTGCTCGAGGTCTGCTGATTTGACAGGTCTGCTCGGGTTCGGAGCTTGCGTCAGACTAGGTAGTGGCACCGTCATTTCTTGTAGAGTGATGACATTGGCCTGAGATAACATCGGGGCCAGCTTCCTTGTCGGAGTAGAAGGCGATCGCTCGGATTTGCGGAGCCACTGAGGCGCGAGACGCAAGACAGGCGCCGTTTGGATCGGCAACGGGGTATGTTGCGTTGCTCTTGGCTCGAAGCTGATGCGCATCCTTTGCCCAGGTTTCGGCGTTCCTTGGACCTTGAGTCTTGCCTTGTCAGAGGGTGGCGTCGGATTCGCGGGAAGTGGAGTCTTGTCCTGCTTCACTTCTTCAATCTTTTGAGCTCGAGGGGCTTTAGCTGGCAGAACTTCCGCGACCAGGCCCTTTGCTTGGTAGAATTTAGCGTCGGCCAGGTGTGCCTCGGCCTCGTTGAATGGCTTGTCGTCTGCAACTATGCACCTCTCCACGCTTTCTTCGTAGTACTTGAGGCACTGGTGCCAGGTGGATACTACGATGCCGTTCTCGTGCAGCCATGGTCTTCCTAGCAGGAGACGATATGATGTCTGGCAGTCGATGATGTGGAAGAGGACCGTCGTATCTAGCGGGCCGATGGAAAGCTTCAGACGAATGATTCCAACGGTGGACTGTCCGCCCTGGTTGAAGCCTTGAATGACCAACTGACTTGGTGAGAGCTGGTCGTTGGTGATGCCGAGTTGCCGCATCGTCTGGATGGGCATGATGTTGACGGCGGAGCCACAGTCCAACAGGATTCGGTTCACTGGCTTCTCTTTGATGTATCCCGAGACGTAAAGAGGCCGGTTGTGCAATCGCGTCCCGAGTTGCAGGTCCTCGTCTGAAAAGGTTATCGTTGCGTCACACGAGGCTACAGCCTTGCGCTTCTGGTCGTCCTTCCTCTTCCTGCTGTAGCTATCCGGATCGGCCAAGGCCGCAGCCATTGCCAGGCGAGCCTTCTTCGGGAGATGCAAAGCTTCTACGAGCGGCATGTGCAGTATTGCCTCGTCGTGAGAGGCTGTGCCCCCTTTGTCGGAATCGTCTCCCTCATCGGTGGAGTCGCCTTCTTCAGAAGTTTCGCTTTCATTATTTCCTTCCGACGCCTCATGGACTTCGACCATGCAACAAGATACCTTGATGTGTTGGTCCACTGGGAGGAAGTGATCCGGGAAGAACTCTTGCAAAGTTGTCGGCTCTGGTAGACTCTGCTGAAGGATATCGTCTTGGCTTGCTGGCGGCACTTTGAACGCCTTCCTCCCCGGAGCCTTGCTTTTCTTCTTGTAGGTCTTCCGCTTGGTGAATCCCCTCATCACACGGTCTTGCTTGAGTTTCTTTTCTTGCCAAGGCTTTCGCCGCCGCGGTAGCATGAGCCATGCTTCTTCGTCGGTGGATTCCCCTTCGCTAGGATGATGGTCGACAGCAGCAACTGGTTCCCTCAAAGGCACTCGTTCTTCCTGAGGCTCTACTGGCTCGTCTTCCGATCCCCAGCCGGTGGGCTTGATTTCGTCGATTGGAACGGACGGAGGCCTTGAGTAGAGGACGTAATAGTCGAACTTCCCCGAAGGCTGGCCCAGCAGACCGACTTCCGGATCTTCCTGCTCGTATCTTTTCTGGAGAGCGTATTGGGACGTAGCTTGACTGGAAGGGATTTGCTCTTCTCGAGGCTCTACTGGCGTGTCTTCCGATTCCCAGCCGGTGGGCTTGATTTCGTCGATTGGAACGGACGGAGGCCTTGAGTAGAGGACGTAATAGTCGAACTTCCCCGAAGGCTGGCCCAGCAGACCGACTTCTGGATCTCCTTGCTCGTATCTCCTTTGGAGCGCCCGTTGGGATGCAACATTGCTTGGAAGAGGTGCTGGCGTGAGCGATGATTGCCCCCAGGGCAGCGGTGTTCCCTCCTCGGTGAGCGCAGGAGTACGTTGACGTCGCTTCGAAACTTTCGGCTGGGAAGTTGACTTAGCGATTGGAGCTTGACGGTTGATGCGCAATTTGGGCATGCTTCGCCTAGCAGCAACGAGTACCGGCGAAAAGGAGCCGAAGGTGATGGACGTCATGTTGGCCGTAGCAACTTCTCCGGAGTCGATCTCTATCTTCCCTTGTTTAGCGAGCGCCATGATTCTTTCTTTGAAGACGAAGCATCTTTCGATGGGATGACTCACCACCCGGTGGTATTTGCAGAAGAGAGGGTCGTCGACACGATGCATCTGCTCGGGCCTCTTTGAAGGAGGGAGCTCTATCATCTTCTCTTGCAGCAGCTGGTCGAACATGGAGGAGACTTCCGAGTCTGGGAAAGGGTACTCCTTGGCTTCGAGCTCCTCGAGAGTCATCCTTTGTCTTAGCGGCGGAGGCGGTGGTATGGCGACTCCCTTCTTCTGATCTGGCTTGCCACCGATCTTGAGCGGCTTGGAGGTTGAAGCGACGTCAGCAACATTGACTTGTTTCAGTTTCGTTGCCGGTGGCTTGTCCTTCTTCTCTATCTTCAAGAAGTCCTTGTTCTTCAAGTCCCCGCGGTTTGCTAGGCTGAGTTCCATGTCATGAGCCCGAGTTGCGAGTTCTTCGAAAGACCGAGGCTTGATACCTTTGAGGATGTAGAGCAGACCCCAGTGCATGCCTTGGGTGCACATCTCGATGGCCGAGTCTTCAGACAAGCGGTCTCGTGAATTCAGCGCGAGGTTCCTCCACCTGTCGATGTAGTCGATCACTGGCTCATCTTTCCTTTGCTTGACGGCGGTGAGTTCGGTCATGCTGACGGTTCGTCTGGTGCTGTAGAAGCGATTGAGGAACTCCCTCTCCATCTGATCCCAGCTGTCGATGGTCCCTGCAGGAAGATCAACGTACCAGTCGAACGCGTTGCCTTTAAGGGTGCGAACGAATTGCTTCACCATCTCGTCGCCATATGTGCCGGCATTATTGCAGGTCTCGATGAAGTGGGCGACGTGCTGTCTCGGATTTCCCTTTCCGTCGAAGTGCTGAAACTTTGGCGGCTGGAATCCGACTGGGAAGCGTAGCTGCTGGATCCTCGTAGTGTAGGGCTTCGAGTATGCCGCCGTGATCGGAGGAAGGCCACTGCCGTGGGATCGCATCATGTCGGCTATCAACGCTTGGACTTGCTGAGCATTCATCGTTGCCGTTGCTGGAGGTTGAGTGGCCGCCGAGGCTGGCGTTGGGGAGACGACTTCCACTGGGACAGGAGCCGAAGAGAGCGCTGGAGTAACTGCTTGAATCGCCGGAACAACCTCTGCAGGAGCGGGAGTTGAAGACGGGACTGGAGCGGCTACTGGAGAAGCGACGGGATGGCCGACTGCTGCAGCGTCCTTTGCGCTTAGCTTTTGGAGCAGAGTGTTGATGTGACGATCCTTCTCCTCCATTAGCCGAGTAATCTGCGCCATGTGCTCGTTCATCTGCATGACTTGGAGCTGAAGAGCGGACGGAGGGTGATGACGGAGGACATCTCGGTGTTGCATGTTCGCATCCTCGCCATCATCATCGGAGACGTAGTTACGCCGACTTGCTTCTGGCTGATGATTGATGTTTGCCCCCTGTAGAGGAGGTGTAGCGTCTGCTGGAGAACCCGAACGGGTTCGGGGTTGGGGCTGGTCCTCCCCAAACTTCTGGACATGGATTCCAGGATCGAGGCTCGTTTCTTCATGCACCAGGGCCTCGTCGGCGCTTTGGCGAGCATCTTCGGTAGTAGCTTCTGGCACGAAGATGTCCGCAAGAGTCCGTGTACGCCGAGTGTAGACGCGCACCATTGGAGGAGCATCACCCTCCGGATTTACTGGATCACCGTGTCGATGTAGAGGAGACTCGGCGATTGGTGAGAGGCTTGGAGCAAACGCATCGTTGTTTGTTCCGGCCATTGCAAACTTCAAGCAGCTTCTTCAACCGTACGGATGAAAGGAGAAGAGGTCCCACCGGGCGTGCCAGAAATCTGTATGCGCAAAAAAGGTACGGGTCGGCTTTATTGCACAAAACGAGATTACAAGTGTGGCCGGGACCCGGGTTGCTCGGGTGTAGCGAGTCCGGGTTGCGGCGAGTTTTGATCAGGGGATTGTGGGAAAGATCTTCTGGGGGATCCCTTTGATCCGCGTCTCCACGTGGTATTCGTGCGAGAGCTCTGAAGGGGCTGCCCAGGACAGGGGTTTTACAGGGAGAGGGTTTTGGAGAGGCTAAGGAATGTCCACCGTTGCTTTGTCCCTTCCGTGCTTCGCGCTTTCTCGGCTAGGGGGTTTTCGGCTTCGTTCCTCGGTCTTCGCGTCTTCCTCGTTCCTTGCTTGACCTCGGTGTCCTTGATCGTCGGTTCGCGGCGTCGATCGAGCTTTTGGCGTTGGCTTTGGCTTTGGCTTTTTGGCTTTGGCTTGGCTCCGGCGTGGCTCTGGCTTTTGCTTTGCTTTGGCGCTTGCACTTGGACGTAGCCGGGAGAGACTTGCGATGCTTTCGTTCTTCCGGACTTCGCGTCGTATCGGCTAGAACGTGCGGTGCTTTTGCTCGTGGCCGGCGTAGTCGCTTGGCTTTGGCACTTGCGTTGCTTTGGCGCGGGCTTTACTGGGGGCTTTGCTTTGGCTTCTTGCGTTGGCTTTAGCTTCAGCGTCAACTCGATCTTCTTCCTCGAACGGCGTGGGCTACTTCTTCGGTGCTTCTACGGTTTGCGTGTCGACGGGACTTCTCTTCTTCTCCGGGCTTCTTTGGCGTGATCGGAGTCGAAGGATGCTTTCGAAGATGGTGGGGGTAGCACCGATCTCCGTGCGACGGTTGTGGCGTCGGCTTTTGTTGATGAAGACGACGGGGTAGCGACGCTTCAGATGATCTGTTCCAGCCTTTCTTCTTCGTGGATGGTGCAGATGTTTGTCGAAGACGACGGGGTGATGACGCTTCGCTTCTCTCCTCCGGGCTTTGGGGCTTGATCGGGATCGAGGACTTGTTGGAGCCGACGGGGTAGTGCCGCTCCTCTTCTTCTCCGGGCTTTTGGGCTTGATCGGAGTCGAAGGCTTGTTGGAGACGACGGGGTAGTGCCGCTCCTCTTCTTCTCCGGGCTTTTGGGCTTGATCGGAGTCGAAGCTTGTTGGAGACGACGGGGTAGTGCCGCTCCTCTTCTTTTCCGGGCTTTTGGGCTTGATCGGAGTCGAAGCTTGTTGGAGACGACGGGGTAGTGCCGCTCCTCTTCTTCTCCGGCCTTTGCTTCTGGCGTCTTCGGAGTCGAAGGGTTCTTCTTCTCCGAGCTTTCTTCTTCGTGAACGGAGTCGAAGGGGTGATCTTCGTGCGCAAGGGTCTTCACGTTGATGAGGACTTTCAGTAAGCCGATCCCTCGGGACAGGCTTGACTGTGCCTCGTGAAGCCTTGGGTCGATGAAGAAGCGTGCTCTCTTCTGCAGAGCTCTGGCGCTTTGTCTTCAACTTTCCGACCATTTTTTCCTTCCCCCACCCCCTCTATTTATAGGCAAAGAGGTGGGGAGAGAGATATGGAAACTTTTTAATTTTAAATCCCCTTTGTATCTCTCTCATAATTACCCGGATTTTATTCATCCATTGATGAAGGGAATAACATTTAATTGTTTTCCTTTTCTGGCGGGTGCAATTATGGCTGGATTTTGCGCACGAAATCGATGGCGATCGGGCGCTTCGTCTTGTGCGTCGGATCGAGGGATCGGCGCAGATCCGCGTGTGTGCAGACGTCATACGCTACCTCCCCCCGCGCATGGCGGTATTTTTTCCTTTTCTTTCTTTTCTTTCCTTTTCTTTTCTTTCCTTTTTCTTTTCTTTCCTTTCTTTTCTTTCCTTTTTCTTTTCTTTCTTTCTTCTTTTCTTTCCTTGCAGGGCCGGCCGGCCCCTCCTTGGGGTTCGGTCCCCACTAGGGCCGGCCCTATAGGGTTCGGACCCTAGTAGGGGCCGGCCCCTCTTGGGGCGGGGTCCGAGTCCATGCCGGCGCGCGCGAGTCGGGTCTGCGTGTCGGGTTTGCATCCACGTCGGCGCGAGCGAGTTGGGTCCGCGTGTCGGGTTTGCATCCGTATCGGCACACGTAAGTCGGGTACGGGTCCGACGAGATTCGTGTGTCTACAATGACGCTTTAGACACATTGCATTTTTGAAGTTAGATAGAGTACCCATATGTACAATTAATTTGGTCACTATTGCTTGACGAATATGCAAAAGTTCTGTTGTATGTATAGTCCAGAATCCAGATACCATTTGCTTAATTAATGGATTTTTTTGCATGTGCATTATTGAATCAAACTTGGCTTGTCAAGGTTTTATGATGTCTAACATATGATCAAACAGGAACATGTTTTTAAGCAAGTACATCTATGAATGGGAATTCCTAGTTGAATAACAATATAGCATTCAAGTTTGCCCAGTAAATCCTGTTTATGTTTATAGTTGCTGGAATAAATGTTAAGCATAGCCAGCAGCGTTTATTAGATTGATGGTTGGTTTGTTAGGATCTACATCTTGGAAGCTGCTTCTATTTCATATCATACTTCTAGTTGGCTACTTCTAAAGCTCAATTATATTATCATTGTATTGAAGACCAGTGATCCCATGTTTGGATACACATCTAGTTCTGCTTGGTGGGGGATTTCTTGTAAAATTAAAGGTGAATTCAAATTCACAATAGTTAGTCTGATATGTTTCTTCTCAGGAGTTGGTCAATGAATTCCACTTATAATGATTGGTCCTCTGCAATAAAACTTTTATTTTTAGTTTTATTCTGTGAATCCTGTTCAACTCCAATTGATTAGTTAACCAAAACAATACCATGAAATTGTAGATGTAACCTACTGTCCGGATTCTTTTAATTGCTGATTATTTAATTTTGAGTCCTAATATTAGTTGTTAGATATGTTTCATTTTTTAGCTGAGATGATGTAACATACATTTGAATTTAGAACCTCTGGTCCTCAGCCGTAGGATCGAAGGGTTTGATGTGTGTGCCGAATCCACTTCAGGAGGTCGGAATGTCGGCTGAATGCGCCCTTCCTCTCAACTAAGTCACCTTGTCCACATGTTTTCTCAGTTATCTGGCCAATTTCTTCTTTCGTCATCTTTATCCTATCCTTCTCCAATTTGGGTTTCAAAGTTCTTGTAGATGAGTTCAGTGCCCCACGATGTCCTAGTTTATTCCTCCACTTGGGTGTGGATCCTTTGTCCACTTGCTTCACCCTCACATTGTCTTCTTCCCTTCGCCCTCATAGGTTTGTTGTTGGATTTATTGTATGTTTCTGATGTTAGATTGCTACATACTCTTTAAATTTTGATGGTTATTTAGGCCTGCAAGACTCCTAGATCTGACCATATTGTTATACCTTTGGGCTGCAATCTTTTAGTCAATGATATGTTGAAAAATGCTGTTCTATATGAATCTTTGCTTTCTTTCGTTCGCTGTGGTCTCTTTCCATCTGCTTAATTTGTCGATTCGCCCTAAATCTTCTTATGACACATGATTCAGGAGCCCCCATCTTTACATTTTTATGGGCAGTCTGTATTTACATTGAAAAGTTTAATCAAGGCGACAAGGTTAAGAAGAGGATCCCTATGGGTCTGTTTGTAGTAAATTAGATAAAGGTTTTACTTGCCTTCTGTTTGGATCCAAAAGGATATTGTAAAGTAGATGGACGGGAACTAGTAGCCAAAAACTGAAGTAAATAGATTGGTTTAGTAGAAGGAGCTGTTTTGAGAAGCCGTCATCGCTTGCGATCGGATTGTCGCCGGGAGATCAGGATCCACCAGAGTACGGATCCTTCACTGAAAACCCCACCGAAGTGAAGGATCGAGTTGTCACCGGGAGATCAGGTAAAACCTTAATCTAACAACCCCCAATTTATGATTTGCTTGATTGAATCCATTTGATCTATCATCAAAAATATTTTCCAATTTTCTGGTAGTTGTATGCTAACTTCGACTGATATTGAAACCATTTGATCTATCTGTGATGCTTTAGTTTCCTTTCTGATTAACTTGATTGGTCAATACAAACAGTCATCCCGAAGTAAATGGAATTTTTGATTTACGTTACTGGTCAATGCAATCAGTAAGAATGAAATCTGCTTTACTAGTTGATCTGAACAATTTACTTGTCTGTTTCCAATTTATTAGTCTTTACTTTGCGGCTCCGAGAAAAAAATAGTGCCTAAGTTATCTAAGATTCCTAAGATTCTTCATTATGGATAAGATTCCTCCTTGAATAATGATTCCTTGTTAGATAAATTTTCTGCTTAAAAGAGGATTTCCACTAAAGTTAGGATTCTTTGATGAGTTAGTTTCCCACTCAACACATGTTTCCTGGATGGATTAGGATTGCTAGAATTTAGGATTTCTATATAATGAAGAATTAATTAAGAGTCTAGATTAGTTTGGATTTTCAATTTCATTGTGAATTTTGAAATTTTTGGAAGTGTTTGATCAGGTTTCTAAAGTGATTTTATAAGTTCTAGTTTTATAGTATATTAGGTTAAGAAATTTGTAGGTCAAGAATCGTAAGATTGAATTTGAGATTAGTTTCAAAGCTTGCATGCGCAAATGGAAGTGGGGATGAATTGACATTGTGTTTGAGTCTTTCAGGATCTTTAGACTTAGAAGTTTTTGTTATTTTCGACTAGGAGAATTTCTACGTCTACAACGGAAAAGGAAAAGAAGTCATTTTTCCTTTCTTTTCCAGACAGCCAAACAGTAGCAAGAAAAGTTACTTTTATTTTTCTTTCCTTTCCGATGAATTTCATTCTTGCAAAAACTGTCCCAGCCCAAGGGTTATCCTTGTTGTCATTGCAAGATTTTCAAAATATTTTTATTATCTTCCACCAAAGTTATCTTTAGGTTTTCCCCTCTTCTCTTAGACCCCCCCCCCCCCTTTCCTTTCTCCTCTTCCTCGCCTCTGCTCTATATTATTAATGTGTATACCATGATACCATCTTAACTTGTTCTCCATTATCTTGTTTCCTCCTTTGGTGCAACTCCTCTACATTCTAATTTGAGATTAGTTTCAAAGCTTATATATGTATTTGTATGTAAATTTACTAATTTTATATTAGTTTATAATTTTTACATTGTTCATGTATTATTGTTGTTCAAGATTTGGTGAGAAACTCGGCGAAGTTTTCAAGTTGACTCGACTGAATTGAAAGTTGAGACTACCAGGTTTTGAGGTTTCGAATTGCACGGAGAGAAAGATGTGCAGCCTCTTTCCAGTGGTCAGATCATTATATTTTCATGTAGGACATGTTGTGACTAAAGGGAGAGAATAACAAGAAGCTAATACAACCCTCATGTATTCAGAATAGACTCAATAGTGAAAAACAATATAATTATAGAAGTCATATTGAGTAATTGTTAGCAGCTACCAAACAGCTATATTGCACTTCAATTTCTTAGAAGAAATGCTACGGCAACCTTTTGCCCAATATAAACTCTTTTTGATTGTTTTACGTAAGCGCCTTATGTATTCTTGACTTTGCTAGCCATATCATCATGGTCTCCATAACTACTGTGTGAACAGTATGTGGAGCTGTATCGATTTCACCACCATTGTCATCGTCACCGGCACTCAGTCCGCAAGTTTCTTTGTGAATTGATGGTCAGAGCCTTTTGAGTATCCAATCTCTTTTTGCCCTTGTCACTACCATGGTTATTTTAATTGTATGGGGAAAGTGTCAACGGTGATCTAAAAGATACAATAATGATATTGCAGAGAGATTGAAATCCAGGTCGAGAATCAAACTACCCTTCCAGTCCTGTAATGGCTGAAAAACTTGAAGTCCTTAACATAGTTTCTGTTCCCAAAGAACATGGATAAAGTCACTAGTGAAATGCTCATTTTATGTATTGTAATTTGGAAAGAACATAAAAGATGACTACTGATTTTTACCTTTTTTCAGGCAACTTTATGATGCAATACAATGTGCAAAGGTACTTTTCAAGCTCTGTACTAATAGAGAAGACTGGCTGAAGATGGCTGACCTGAATAGTTAACAAACCCTAACGTACAAGTCTTGTCCCACCTTTTTTTTATTGTAATTATGATCAATAAGGGAAATTTTCGTGACTGGAAATTGACTACAAAAATATGCCATGATTCAGATCTGGTTGTAGCCACTGTCTTCATAGTCTACCCTGGTATGAGAGTCTGAGCTGGTTTGCAAAACTGGTTCCCCCCCCCCCCCCCCCCCCCCCCCCCAAAGAAAAAATCCCCCCAAAATATGCCATGATTCAGATCTGGTTGTATATACTCAGGTTCGGTTTGAATCCAATTCAACCAAACAGGGGCATATTAGTATATTACTTAGTTCATGGGTCACTGGGTGGTCATGGGTTTCCGGTCAGTGGGCTCTGGTGGTTACGGACTCATGAATTTTAGTTGGTTTTCTGAAGAGGAGGGTTCTAGAAAACTATTACCTTTATTGGTATTACCCATTATCTAGTCACTGATTTAATTGCTGGAAACTATTGCCTATATTATTATTAACCATTAACTTCAGTATGGCTTGATTTTGAGGATTATATTAGTAATTTTTATCCTATATTAGTGCTATGTTTTTTTCTAATATTTCAGCTGAAACGGTTAAATACTTAAATCTGAACCCGAACTGACCCTATCGGTTGGTTTTTTGCTCATTTCGATCCCGAATTCTCAAACCTTGCAAACTACCAAATGTCCTAGTGGTTTGCTAATAAATGAAACTAGTGAAAAGGTTGTCAAACTGCAATAAACTCTTATACAAGACAACTGAGAAGTAGAATTTTATGACAATATGGTGTAAAAAATGGGAGCTGAAGCTTACGAAAGGATGTATAGTTCCATTTTTCATTGCTGATTCTGCCATGGAACTATGAGAAGCCAATAACTGACAAAAATGATATAATTGGAAAATGTGCCTTACCATGTAGACTGGAAGGAGATTATTATAAAAATAGCCTTAACATGGAGAGGAAAAGTTCACATATAGTGAGAAGGAGACATTTAGGTTATGGACTTCATTATGGACCACACCTTATATTACCAAGTTGCAACTTTGAACACTGGATAATCTTTTATTTGTTGGATAAAAATTTATACTTCATCTCTTTGCTTGAATCAAAAATCGATACACCTCAAGGAAAAGCTTGAATATAACTATTCTTAGTGTAATATTAATTAGGTAACTTATGTTTCGATATCTCTATTCCTATAGCCCTTACTGGTAGCTGAATGTTCTAGCTCTTTCTGTATGCTTCTAATGGTATTTGGTACTTCTTGGTAACGGGATAAACTAAATTACTTGAAGTTTTTTTTTTTGTTCATTGAGTCTCATTCCATTTATCATTTATACTCTTTAGTATACCCTTCATCTGTATTTTATTTTTACGTACAGAATGCACACTGCTTGATCTCTTATTCAATAAAAATCCTTTACTATCAAAGAGAACTGATCATTTCTTGCTAGAAACACAGGTTAAAATTTGTAAAGCATACATTTACTTTCTGTGGTCATCATGTCTTGTTATGTTTCTTACAAGAAACTTCATTAGGTATTCAGGTCTGAGGAAGCTGAAAATATTGGATATGTGATTCCCACTACTGTTGTTTCTCACTTTTTGAATGACTATGAAAGAAATGGAAAGTACACTGGTAAGTGGATTCTGTTTAATTTGATTTCTGGATGGAATATATGAAAAGAGTAATTGTTGTGACATCTCCATTTAGTTCATAAACTCACTATCTGTATGTGAATTTGGGATACATAGAACTCGTGATGCTGTTGATACATTTTCAAATTGTCCTGATATTAAGAATTTTATTTAATGAAAATTTTTTGACTTTGGCGTACTATGTATTAACATCAGTCTTAACCTGCAAAGCTTTCTACTACGTGATTGTTTACTTTTCCCATCTAAATTCAGACTTGATGTATAATACCTGTCCCTTTTAATATTATTTACCATATTCCTGTCATGGCTATATGGTAAAGGGGGGAGGCTGAGGAGCAGAATTAAGAAAATGAGGGTTAGTGGTCTTTTCATTTGCCCAATAGGGAGTAAATCTTTTTCTGGAAATCTGTTTACAACTTTACATAGTATGAGCTTAACATGCTTTTTATAACCAGTTTTCTTTCTAGATGTCCGAGTTATCATGATTGAGAGTTCTTAAAAGATTTCCTGTGGAGGCTGTAATTGAATATTTAGTTAATATAGACTATCAATTCAGACGGTATTCCTATGTGTTTCTACCATAAATTTGGAAATGTATTAAGCTGATGTATTAAAGGCTAATGAGGAATTTCATAAAGGATTTATTGTGTGCCTCTGACTCAACTCTGCTCTGCTCTGCTTATTACTATCCATAATAAGAATGTGCTTGAACCTTTTTTCAAAGTTCCCCATTTTTATATTGTTTTTAGTTGCAAGCTAGTACTTTCTTTGTTGACCGAATCTTGAAACAAGGCAACATGGATTGTCGGATGACAATCTTATAAAATTTGACTCGGTAATGCTCTGGTATGTGTCTATCACATACTCTAGTTTCAACCTTCCACTTTGACCTGCGCAAGGTTTTAAATGCCAATTTTGATCGATAAAACAAAGGAAATTTGTCAGATTTCATTCAAATGTATGATAATTTGTATTTGAAGGGGAGATTTTGGTGAAAAGTTTTCATCGATTTGGTCCGATCTGGATCAAATATCTGTATGTTCTGGAAAAAAAACCGGAATGGAGAAAAAGATGGTTATTTTCACTAAAAAAGATATAATTTTTTACTGAAAAGATGGAATTTTTCCATGAAATTGTCCAAAAAAAAATGGAATGTCAGATTTCGGTCAAATGTCTTTCCTTTTGAACGACATTTCATGATTTCAAACTGAAATTTGGTATTATGGAAATTTCGAACAATTTCTTTGTCGGATCCTAGAAAAAAACATATTTTGGTCACTTCATAGAAAAACTGTCGACATTTCATTCCATGGACTAGGGATCCATTGGCGGTCCATGTGCATGGATTATGGGTCTTTTGTTCGTTTTTGTTGATGTTGATGATGATGATGTTAGATTAAAATGCTTATAGTCTGTTTTGAAAGTTAGCTGGTTTTATTTGGGTTTTTTCGTTGAGAGATGCAGATGCACATAATATATGTATACCAAAGCTCGATTACAGGAAACTATGTGGGCTGTTAATCTATATGGTGCATTAATAACATACAGGTTTTCCTTGCCTCGGGGTCTTACTTCAGAAGTTGGAGAATCCTGCATTGCGTGCATGCTTAAAAGTATCATCCAATGAGGTATCTTTTAAACTAACACATACAACTAATCTACCATTGATTTCTCTGTTAGTTCACAGTCAGAAATCAGAATTAAGTTTTAAAACACACAGGTTGGGTTTTTCTATTGTCTATACGTCTTTGATTTTATGTCTCTCTGATGTAATGAATTTGAAAACATATTTTATTTGAAGTTTCCTTTTACATTGAAAAATGCCATCTTGGAGAAACTATAATCTGAAAACTGAACCCCCATATCTATTAATGATGTCTACTGAGTCCGTTTGTTTCTTTTTATAGCAAGTTATTCATTACATAGCTGATGAACAAAAACAAGTTTAATGATTTAGGAGTTCTGCAATAAAATATTAGTTAGATATGAATAAAATAGCTGTATTCGTCTTCATTTATGTAACATAGAGTGCTCCGATTTGATAATGCATTTTTCTGGACTTGTTGATGTTTACATCATATGCTACTATGTGCAAGCGTTTGAAAGCAGATAAACAAGACAATAATCTTCGAAATGCTCTCTGAGGAATAAGGATAGCTATGTGGAGCTATCCATACCATATTATGTTGAAGATGCCTTCTTGATCTTCATTTTGATGACGAATATCATTGTTGATTGCTGCTCAAAGCTTATGAAGTGTTTGCGACATTCACTTTTCATCACAAGTTATATTTACTTAGTCGACATTGAACACTGATACTTAATCGAGACAATTTGGTTTTGGTCCCTTTAAAATTTTTTTGACTTTCATGAAATTAAATCTTTCTTGGGGGAAAACTTTGATTAGTCTGGCATCCTAGTTTTTAATGAAGAAAATGGAAAAACCACAGATATACCATCTATATAATGCTGATACTGTTTTTTTACCTAAACATGGGTCATTGTGTACCATGCCAAAGACCGGATGTTAGCGTACGAAATATGTCAAAGGATGTTAGTCCTATAGTTCTTGAAAAAATCAGGATACAAAAGTTGAATTGTTATTGGTCGTCACTAGTTTTGTAACTTTTTGAGTCTGATGGGTGAACCTCCAAGGGCAGCACAGAATGTCATTGTTGTTACTATTTCACAGAGCCTCTCAGGTCAACCGGATCTCACTCATTATGCGTGCTAAGTGATCTAGTGAAGTAAGGAACCATAGGTGGTTAGTATCTAGATATGACCATTTTACTTTTGACTTTATTCGTGCAGATGTTTATATAAAATTGTTTTTGGAAAAACCGACAAGTCGATCGATCAAGGACTTCAAGTCAATCATACGGATTATCACATATAGAGATGGTTTGACCTGTCAAATGGGTTGCTATGACAGTGTCGTAGGGACTACCCTATGACATATGGTGAATTCGTGACACTAGAAGTTTCAGAATTTACTGATTTTTTGTGAGAATAATCACCTTACCTTAGAACATCCACAAAAAATCAGCACATTCTATAACTTCTACGGGCATTAAATGCTAGAAGCTTTATCGAACATCCATTTTAAATGTTAATTTGAAAATCATATTTGATTCCCCTAGAAGTTTAAGAATGTCCTAAATTTTGTGGTGGTTCTATTTAAGATAAGGTGATTATACTAACAATAAAGTAACACAATCTAGGTGTCATGTATCATGAGATTATTATATGTCATAGGGTGGTCCCTACGTCACTGTCATAAGAATCCATTTTCATATATATATATATATATATATATATATATATATATATATATATATATATATAGGGACATGCTATACTGCGGTATGCGGTACGTGCAGTACTGCACCGCAGCCGTCTGATGCACAGGTTGCGTGCATGCGATGCACGTAACGGTGCATCAGACGGCTACTATGTGGTGCTGCACTTACCGCATGCCGCATTATAGCATGCCCCTATATATATATATATATATATATATATATATATATATATATATATACCAAGGTTCTAAAAAGCGCTAGGCGCTAGTCGGGCGGTGGGGGGCCGCCTGGCGGCCTAGGCGGGGCCTAGGCGGCGCCTAGGCGTTTTGCCTTTTTTTAAATTATTTTAATTATTATTTTGATATTATATAATATATATATATATATGTTTAAAAATTAATATAAGTTCAAGATTATCCCAAACCATTATTTCAAAGAACAAATATATAACCATAATTCAAGATTGAGTGATTAACAAGAACAAAAGCAAACATGGTCCGCCTGGCCAGCCTGGTCAGCCTCAGCTCGCCTGGTCCGCCTGGCCAGCCTCAGCCCGCCTAGGCGGCCGCCTTGCCCCGCCTAGACCGCCTAGGCGGCCGCCTAGCTCCGCCTAGGAGCTTGGCCGCTTTTCTGGAGCGCCTAGGGCCTAGGCGAGGCGGTGGGGGGCCGCCTAGCGCCTAGGCGCCGCCTAGGCGGCCGCCTAGACCGCTTTTTAGAACACTGATATATACATACATACAGAGAGAGAGAGAGAGAGAGAGAGAGAGAGAGAGAGAGAGAGAGAGAGAGAGGCATGCTAGCGTGCGGTGCGTGCAGCGTCGCACCGCAGCCGTCTGATGCACCGCTGCGGTGCGTGCGATGCACGCAGTGGTGCATCAGACGGCTGCGGTGCGACACCGCATTTTAGCATTTCTCTCTCTCTCTCTCTCTATATATATATATATATATATATATATATATATATATATATATATATATATATATATATATATATATATATATATATATATATATATATATATATATATGGGGACGGGGAGCCTGGACCTCAGGTGCAGCCTCAACGCTGCACCCGGCTCTGCGCGGGCGCCAAGTGTCGAAAATCCCGCGAGATCGAAAGCGGCGCGGGACTCACGGACGGAGAAAACCCCCTGTAGCTTTCTGGCCGTCCGATTGGCATTGATCGGGCCGTCTGATCCCGTGAACAGACCCATCTCGGTTCGGTTCGATTCCCATCCGTTGGATCGATAGGAATCGAACGGCCACAGACCTTTTTCGCTGTTACTGTAGCGGCTACAGTAACAGCGAAAAACTGTTATGTCCATTCGATTCCGATCGATCCAACGGATGGGAATCGGCCGGCTCAATTGTGTGTTAATTCGATTCCCATCCGTTGGATCGATGGGAATCAAACGGACAGATCAGTTTTTCGCTGTTACTGTAGCCGCTACAGTAACAGCGAAAAAGGTATGTGGCCATTTGATTCCCATCGATCCAACGGATGAGAATCGAACCGAACCGACGAGGTGTGCTGCACGGGATCAGACGGCCGATCAATGCCGATCGGACGGCCAGAAAGCTGCAGGGGGTTTTCTCCTTCCGTGAGTCCTGCGCCGCTTCCGATCTCGCGGGATTTTCGACACTTGGCGCGCGCGCAGAGCCGGGTACAGCGTTGAGGCTGCACCTGTGGTCCAGGCTCCCCGTCCCATATATATATATATATATATATATATATATATATATATATATATATATATATATATATATATATATATATATATATATATATATATATATATATAGAGAGAGAGAGAGAGAGAGAGAGAGAGAGAGAGAGAGAGGAAATGGGAAATGAGCTGCCAACCTATTTTGGTGAAATAGGCAGCCACCCATTTGAAGCCCTTAGGAGTTTTAGAATGAGCTGATTTTTTGTGAGCATAAGCACCTTATCTTAGATAGAACACATCCACAAAAAATCAACATATTCTAAAACTCATAGGTGCATCAAATGTTAGAAGTTTTATCGAACGTCCGTTGTGACCATTAATCTAAAATATAACATTTGATGCCCCTAAAAGTTTTGGAATGTGTTGATTTTTTGTGGGTGTGCTATCTAAGGTAAGGTGCATATGCTCACAAAAAATCAGCACATTCTAAGACTCCTAAGGCTGTCAAATGGGCGGCTGGCCATTTCGTCAAAATAGGCTGCCAGCCTATACCCCATATCCCCTCTCTCTCTCTCTCTTTATATATATATATATATATATATATATATATATATATATATATATATATATATATATATATATATATATATATATATAGGCTTCTTATGTGTTCTTTCATTCTATTATATGATATTCTTACTCGTAATGGGAATAATGCTTGCTTCCTCGCATATTTTGCCCTAATCAGGGTAATATTTCCCTCCTCTCTTCCATCCCTAACATGGCATCAGAACAAGTGCATTGATGAATTGGAGTCCCCATTTTGTTCCTATTTTCGTACCTGTATTTCAATTTCATTACTCTTGCTACATTATCAGATCTTGCTACTTAGATCTGACATTGGCCATTATCTTCTTCCTCCTGAATGTGTTTTGTATCCGGAGTATGGGAGCTCTGTAGCTCCTCTATGCAGTTGCTACAGGATTCATTTGTAGGAGATATCACTTCTTGGCCCCTGAGGACTTTGTGTCCCAGCCAATCGGACTTTTGCTGCCACTTGCTGTATTTTCTTTGGTGACCACTGACTACTTGGTTTTGCTGTTCTGGAGGACTGTCCACCTCTTGTCTCTTTAGCAATGCTGTTTTCCTATCCATTTCGATTGAGCAGCTATGTTTAAAGGCATTAAAATTGATGCAGACGAGCCACTACGTGCAGTTTTTCTACAGCTGATGGCGTATTTTCATCCG
This sequence comes from Chamaelirium japonicum, assembly GCA_947650365.1. Classification (NCBI taxonomy): domain Eukaryota; kingdom Viridiplantae; phylum Streptophyta; class Magnoliopsida; order Liliales; family Melanthiaceae; genus Chamaelirium; species Chamaelirium japonicum. The sequence goes on from OX393560.1 coordinate 55,819,278, forward strand.
CGCCGGAGATCCAGGAACCCGATCGTCGATCCGTCTGCATCAGTGGAAAGATTAATCGAAGCCCCACAGTTTTGGTTTTTACTTTATTTCGATCCGACCAGCGGATCGTTAGTTATTTCAGTCTTTATTTCTGGTTTGGGTAGGTGCGAGCCATGTTCGCATCCGGTTCGAGCCACAGATGCCGAACTGACTCATTTCCGTGTTTACTTTTTAGCCGTAGGATCTTAAGTTAGGATAGGTCTTAATGGATGAGATTCAAAGGGGAATTAAAAACCTAAAAACCCTAGCCTAGCCCCTACCCGACCGGCCCCCTCTCTCTCTCCCGCGAACACACCCGGCCTTCCCCATCTCACCCGCGCGTTCCTCTCTCTCTCTCTACCCGATCGGACTCTCTCTCCCTTCCTTTCCTTTTTTGTTTTCTCTAGTTGTTTCCTATTTATTCTAAAAACCCTAATTGCAAAGGGAGATGAATATGAATTGAAAACCCTAGAAACGGAGAAGCGGCTCGCTTGTTCGGTTTATCCTTTCCGACGATTTCTTCTTTGCTTCTCATCCTGTTCTTCCTTCGCAAGCTTCTACCCCGTCGCCTCGCTATTCATCCTCGGCTTCACGGAAGATCGACGTGGAGTTTCTTCTTCTTCAAGATCATCGTCTCGGCTTCTTCATCCCGTCTTCTGAGCCACGCCTCCCCTTCCGCACCTTTCATCTGCAACATCGGAGCATCGGAAAGCTGCCGGCATTGACCAAAGCACGGTGAGATCGATCCTCGATAATTTTCATGTGATAACCTGCTTTCTTGCAACCGGCCCTATTGCTGATTTCATTGTAGGAACCCTAAAATTCTGTTTTCCCGAGAGTCTCATCCGTTAGGGTTTATTCGTTTAGATCTTTATTTGTTCTTGAGACATTGGCATATTATTTGAGATAGTGATTGTTATCATTGCTGAAATTCAGTCCTTATAATCTGAAATTATTGTCCTTATTGTCAGTTTTATGATCTCATTGACTTGAATCTGATTGGGGATTGAATGAATGATGAATCGTGCTTCAGGGTATTGCTGAAATCTGATTTATTTATGTTGAAATCTGATTTAATGTTTAAAATTCAGCACTTGGTTTAATTTAAGCATTCCGCATCGCATTTAGTTGATATCAGATCGCGTCAAGTTGGTATCAGAGCGCACTAGTCGTCGCGTCCTTACGCAGCGGCCGGTCCTCTCGCATCTCGCATCATCTCGTGTTTGCTGAAATTTTTTTTTTTATTTGCCTTCTTTCATTTTAGTTTGTATCTTGCATTAATTAGGACCCCAGCATTGCGTGATCGCATACATATTAGGACCATCCCTGTCTCTTTGTAGTGAGTCGATAGCATCTACTAGACTATCCGTAATGGCTGGATCGTCTCCGCCCCGTACTTGGCAGGATGCCTTCATGAGGCAACAAGATAACATTGAGAGGCTTCAGACCCAAATAGAAACCTTGACCTTAGCCTTCAATAATTCCCAGAATCCACCGCGACCCCGTCGCGAACACAGGACTAGAGCGTCACCCGGGCGTAGTGAGTTAGACCTAGGGTCAGGAGGTGACAGCGTCAGTTCCTCTGATGGATCTGAGCGGCAAAGTAGGCAAAGTCATAGGAGATCGAAATCTCATTGGGGCTGGGATCAGGGCATCAAGATAGAAATTCCTGAGTTCGAGGGTAGGATGGACCCTGAAGAGTTTTTAGAGTGGGCCGAGAGAATCGACCAGTACTTCGAGTGGAAAGAAATCCCCCGCGACAAACAAGTCAAGTTTGTCAGCCTTAAATTGAAAGGTCATGCACTGATTTGGTGGAAACAGTTGCAGACCGCTAGGGGTAGGAAAGGGAAAGAAAAGATTTCCACCTGGACACATATGCGGGGAAAAATGCAACAGAAGTTCCTCCCTTCTGATTTCAAGCAGAATGTGTTCCAGAAATTCCAGAACCTGCGACAGGAGCATAAATCTGTAGACGACTACACTAATGAATTCTACAAGCTCCAAGCTCGGAACGATCTGCACGAAGATGAAGAGCAGAGCGTCGCTAGGTATGTCAACGGTCTCAAGCCTTCAATTCAGGAGGTGGTGTCCCTTCACGACTTGTATCAGGTCAGTGATGCACACCATCGGGCCAAGAAAGTCGAGTCTCACCACTCACGATCTGCGTCCCGACGATATGACATCCCTAGGGCACCATCCGGATCCATTAGTAGACCCCTCCCTGGACCTTCACCTGTAGCTGGCACAGTTCCTGCACCCACTGAGAAGGGTAAAGGAGTCTTAGGACCCAACCCGAGTCAGATAAAGTGTTTTAAATGCAACCAGCCGGGTCACAAGTCCGCCGACTGTCCTCGCCGTCAATTTCATCCACAAACAAATCTTGCGGATAATGACGAGGATAGTCCTGAGTCTGAGGGCGAGCACTTTAATGAATTAGTCTTGGAGGGGGATGATATGACTGCACCACTGTTGGTCATTCACCAGTCGCCATCGCCCCAAGCACCCAAAGCGTTGTTACCCCACGAGCTCTGTGGAGGACCCCCTAAGCCACACTGCAAGAACCAGAGGTTCGAACTATTCCGAACAATCTGCACTGTCAACGGAATGGACCTATGTCTCTTGATCGATGGAGGTTGTACCACCAATCTGATAAATGAAAGGGTAGTTAGGAGCAAGCAATGGAAAGTTAAACCATTAGCTCACCCTTACAAGACATCCTGGCTAGACAACACCACAAGTCAGCTGGTAACTCACTGTTGTTTGGCAAAGTTCTCCATTGGGCTGCAATATAGAGATGAGATCTGGTGCGATATCATTCCGCTAGAGGTTGCTGATGTTATCTTAGGGCGTCCATGGCAGTTCGACCGAGATGTCCAACATCACGGTAGAGCCAACACCTATACTTTCCTGAAGGATGGCATCAATGTCACCCTATGGCCTACATGTTTTAGGAAACACCGATCCCATGCACCTCAAGCCCTTCTGAGTCAGAGTCCGTCCATGCCACCATTCGCTGAAAACTTAGTTGGATGTCCATCTGCTTTACTGACGATTGATAAGGGATTAGAGAACATTTTGAATTCCATTGCATGCACATCGCATTTAGGGTCGGTAGGCATTCATGACACTTGCATTCATCATTTGCCTGCCTTCCATTCATTCATAGATCATTCATATGTGCATCCCTATTGTCATCCAAGTGTTGAGTTAAGCAATAACGACGATTTTGGCATGTTTGATCATTTTTCGATGCAAATTACTTATGAATCATGCTTTCAACTTTCAACCAACCCATCATCTTTAATTTTTCGAAATCATAACACTTGGCATGATGGATTCTTTAATTTCTCATTTTATTCACTGCATCCGGACAATGATGACATGACATATCTTCCTGGTTTAGAATCCCCTTGTTTTGCACCGTGCGCAGGCCATTTTGTGCAACACATTACGCACCCGCAACCCATGGCCTTTCAAGTATACCATTGCCAATCGCGCAAGCCGATGACCCGCAGCACATTATGCTCCCGCGGCCTTTCTTTTCACATGTCATTTGAATTTCATGTCAACCCGCATTCCTATTATCACATGAAATTATCTGAGTCTTTTGATGATCTTATCGTGCCGCGGAGGATGTTGGTGTTGACTTTCAGGTCTTCGCTTGGCGGCGAGGGGCAGAGGCTACGAGATGGAGTTGCCGTGTACCTGAGGCGGATCACTTGGCCACCGGACCCGGGAGAGCAGTCAGATCAGAGGCAGCGGCTGCAGTTGCTGCCAGGAGAGCCTCCGCCGGACCCAGGACCTGGCTCGACAGGAGTCGAGTTCTTTTGAGTCCGGGGGACTTGATGCAGACGAGCCACTACGTGCAGTTTTTCTACAGCTGATGGCGTATTTTCATCCGCGCCGGAGATCCAGGAACCTGATCGTCGATCCGTCTGCATCAGTGGAAAGATTAATCGAAGCCCCACAGTTTTGGTTTTTACTTTATTTCGATCCGACCAGCGGATCGTTAGTTATTTCAGTCTTTATTTCTGGTTTGGGTAGGTGCGAGCCATGTTCGCATCCGGTTCGAGCCACAGATGCCGAACTGACTCATTTCCGTGTTTACTTTTTAGCCGTAGGATCTTAAGTTAGGATAGGTCTTAAGGGATGAGATTCGAAGGGGAATTAAAAACCTAAAAACCCTAGCCTAGCCCCTACCCGACTGGCCCCCTCTCTCTCTCCCGCGAACACACCCGGCCTTCCCCATCTCACCCGCGTGTCCCTCTCTCTCTCTCTACCCGATCGGACTCTCTCTCCCTTCCTTTCCTTTTTTGTTTTCTCTAGTTGTTTCCTATTTATTCTAAAAACCCTAATTGCAAAGGGAGATGAATATGAATTGAAAACCCTAGAAACGGAGAAGCGGCTCGCTTGTTCGGTTTATCCTTTCCGACGATTTCTTCTTTGCTTCTCATCCTGTTCTTCCTTCGCAAGCTTCTACCCCGTCGCCTCGCTATTCATCCTCGGCTTCACGGAAGATCGACGTGGAGTTTCTTCTTCTTCAAGATCATCGTCTCGGCTTCTTCATCCCGTCTTCTGAGCCACGCCTCCCCTTCCGCACCTTTCATCTGCAACATCGGAGCATCGGAAAGCTGCCGGCATTGACCAAAGCACGGTGAGATCGATCCTCGATAATTTTCATGTGATAACCTGCTTTCTTGCAACCGGCCCTATTGCTGATTTCATTGTAGGAACCCTAAAATTCTGTTTTCCCGAGAGTCTCATCCGTTAGGGTTTATTCGTTTAGATCTTTATTTGTTCTTGAGACATTGGCATATTATTTGAGATAGTGATTGTTATCATTGCTGAAATTCAGTCCTTATAATCTGAAATTATTGTCCTTATTGTCAGTTTTATGATCTCATTGACTTGAATCTGATTGGGGATTGAATGAATGATGAATCGTGCTTCAGGGTATTGCTGAAATCTGATTTATTTATGTTGAAATCTGATTTAATGTTTAAAATTCAGCACTTGGTTTAATTTAAGCATTCCGCATCGCATTTAGTTGATATCAGATCGCGTCAAAAATTCCCCATGCCGTCCCTAGAGTTATTGTCGGCCCTGTGAAGCTTGGCAAGGTGTCTTCAGTTTGGTTGGGTAGAGAAAATAGGTTTGGGGTCAAGTAGGCATTTATAACATTGCAGTGGGTCATATACTTGTTATTAGGATCCAGTTTTCTTGTCAATCAATTTCTTGATCTCATCTTCATCATTGCAGCTCCTTTTGGGCCTTGTTAGTTTCCCTATTACTAACTGCTTCTGATCTTAAAGCTGTAATCTGCAGTTGTGATGCAGACGAGCCCTACGTGCAGATTTTCACAACTGATGGCGTATTTTTATTCCCTACGGAGATCCAGGAAGCCAATCGTCAATCCGTCTGCATCATTGGAGAGCTATTTCAATTACCTATGACTTTGGTTTTTTACCTTCTGTCGATCCGACTGACGGATCTTGAGTTATTTATGTTTTTATTTCTGGTTTGGGTAGGTGCGAGCCATGTTCGCATCCGGTTCGAGCCACAGATGCCGAACTGACTCATTTCTATGTTTGGTTTTTAACCGTAGGATCTTAAGTAGATTTAGATCTCAATGGATGAGATTCAGAGGGAGACAAGACACCCTAAAACCCTAGCCGAACCCCCCCTCACCCGTCCGTCTCTCTCTTCCCGCGGCAAGACCCGCGCGGGCATGCCTCGGGAGTCGTGCCCGCGCCCCCTTCTCCCTCTTTTCCCGTGCGGATGCGCCTCTCTCTTTCTTTCCTTTTTTGTTGTTGTTTCCCTCTCTATAAAGCCCACAAACCCTAATTGAAAAGGGACGATTGATGATGCATTGAAACCCTAGAACGGAGAAGCGGGATTGCTTGTTCGGCACCTTATTCGACGAATCCTCTGGCTTCTAGTCTTCGTCTTCCCTCCGCAAGCTTCTTCCTCGTCGCCACGCCCTTGTCTACGACTTCGCGGAAGATCGACGTGGAGATCATATCTTCTACAAGATCAAATCATCTCGGCTTCTTCATCCTTTTCTTTATGGACCACGCCTCCTCTTCCGCCCATTCATCTACAACAACGGAGCCTTTGATCGCGGCCGACATTGACCAAAGCACGGTTTGAATCGTCCCTCGATATTTTCATGTGATAAATCTCCCCTTTCAATCCGGCCTATTGTTGAATTTAAATTAGGGTTTCAAAGTAATTGACTTCTGAAGAATCTCATCCATTAGGTTTTATATCGCTTAGATCTATGTTTTTTCTTTGAGACTTTGGCTTATATTTGAGATATTGTTAGCCTTTGTTGCTGGAATTTGTTTAATTAAATCTGGAATTAATAATTCTCATGTCAGTTTTATTGCTTCGTGAAATTAAACTTATTTGGGCATGATTGGATGACGATTAGGGTTCTTAGTCTTTGCTGAAATTGGGATCAAGACGTGCAGAATTCTATCTTTAATTGTTTAAAATTCAGCACTTGAGTTTCTTTAGCATCTGCATGCGTCAAGTTGGTATCAGAGCGCACTAGTCGTCGCGTTCTTACGCAACGGCCAGACCTCTTGCATCATTCGCATCATTGTGTGCTTGCTGAAATTTTTTTTATTTTCCTTCTTTTCATTTTAGTTTTTGTGTCTTTGCATTAATTAGGAAACTAGCATCCCGTGTGTTCGTATCCATATTACGATCATCCCTTTATCTCTGTGGTGAGTTGATAGCATCTTCTAGAGAATCTTCAATGGCTGAACCACCAAGACAACCTCCCCACCCCGCACTTGGCAAGATGCCTTCAACAGGCAGCAAGCAAACATGGATAAGCTTCAGACCCAGATCGAAGCTTTGACCTCGGCCTTCACCACTTCCTAATATCCACCTTGACCCCATTGAGAGCGCAGGACTAGAACATCTCCAGAGCGTAGTGAGTTAGATCTTGAGTCAGGAGGTGATAGCGTCAGTTTCTCTGACGGGTCTGATAGGCGAAGTAGAAAAACTCATAGGAGAACGAAATCCTATTGGGGCTGGGATCAGGGTATCAAAATCGAAATTCCTGAGTTTGAAGGTAGGATGGATCCTGAAGAGTTCCTAGAGTGGGCAGAGAGAATCGATCAATATTTTGAGTGGAAGGAAATTCCCCACGACAAACAAGTCAAGTTTGTTAGTCTCAAATTGAAAGGTCATGCACTGATCTGGTGGAGAGTTGCAGATCACGAGGGGTAGAAAGGGGAAAGATAAGATTTTCACTTGGACACACATGAGGGGAAAAATGCAACAAAGGTTCCTCCCTTCTGATTTCAAACAGAGTGTGTTCCAAAAATTCCAAAACCTGCGACAAGAGCATAAATCGGTAGATGATTACACCAATGAGTTCTACAAGCTCCAAGCTCGCAATGATCTGCATGAAGATGAAGAGCAGAGCGTCGCTAGGTATGTCAATGGTCTTAAGCCCTCAATTCAAGAGGTGGTGTCCCTTCATGACTTGTATCAGGTCAGTGATGCACACCGTCGGGCTAAGAAAGTTGAGTCTCACCACTCCCGATCTGTGTCCCGACGATATGACAACACTAGGGCACCATCCGGATCTGTTAGTAGACCAATCCCTGGACCTTCCCCTGTAGCTGGTACAGTTCCTACACCCACTGAGAAGGGTAAATGAGTCTTAGGAACCAACCCGAGCATGATGAAGTGTTTCAAGTGCAACCAACCGGGTCACAAGTCAGCCGATTGTCCTCGACGTCAATTCAATCCACAAACGAATCTCGCGGATAATGCAGAGGACAGTCATGAGTCTGAGGGTGAAAACTTCAATGAGTTGGTCTTGGAGGGGGATGACGTGACTGCGCCACTATTAGTTATTCACCGGTCTCCATCACCCTAGGCACCTAAAGCGTTACTACCCCACGAGCTCTGTGGAGGACCCCCAAAGCCACATTGTAAGAACCAGAGATTCGAGCTGTTCCGAACAGTCTGCATTGTCAATGGCATGGACCTTTGTGTCTTGATAGATGGAGGTTGCACCACCAACTTAATCAATGAAGGGATAGTCAGGAGCAAGAAGTGGAAAGTCAAACCATTGGCTCACCCTTACAAAACATCTTGGCTAGACAACACCACGAGCAAACTAGTGACTCATTGTTGTTTGGCTAAGTTATCGATTGGGCTGCAATATCGAGACGAGGTTTGGTGTGATGTCCTTCCCTTTGAAGTAGCTGATATTATCCTTGGGCGTTCATGGCAGTTCGACCGAGATGCACTACATCACGGAAAAGCCCAAGGATAATATCAGCTACTTCAAAGGGAATCAACGTCACCTTATGGCCCACGTGTTTTAAGAGACACCGATCCCATGCACCTAAAACTCTTCTGAGTCAGAGCCATCCCATACCACCATTTGCAGATAATTTTGTAGGGTGTTCTTTTGATTCACTAATAGTTTAGAAGGGATTAGACATCTTGCATTCCATCACATGCACATCGCATTTAGACTATGTAGGCATCAATTGCACTCGCATTCATCAATTGCCTGACATCCTTACAGTAACAGTCCATTCATGTGTGCGTCCATATTATCGATCAAGTGTTGAATTGAGCATTAACGAAGATTTTGATATGCTTGTTCACCTTTCAATGCTGGGTACTTATGAGCCATGCTTTCAGATTTCAAAAAGCCCATCATTTTTACTTTTTTGAAGTCATAACAAGTGGCTTGATGAGTTATTTAATTTCTTATTTTATTCACTTCATCCAGACAATGATTGCATGACATATCTTCTTAGTCTAGAATCCATTTGTTTTGCCACGTGCGCAGGCCACTTTGAGCAACACATATTGCACCCGCACCCCATGGCCTCTCAAAGAACCCATAGCTTATTGTGCAAGCCGATGACCCGCAACATATTATGCTCCCGTGGCCTTTCCTTTTATATGTCTTTTGAATTTCATGTCAACCTATCTTCCTATTATCACATGAAATTATGTAGATATCTTGACGATCTTTCCGTGCCGAGGAGGATGTTGGTTTTGGCTTTCAGGTCTTTGCTTGGCGTTGATGGGCAGGGGATGCCAGATGAAGTTGCTGTGTACTTGAGGCTGATTACTTGGCCACTGGACCCGGGAGAGCAGTTGGAGCAAATGCAGAGGTTGCGACTACTTCCAGGGGAGCCTCCACCGGATCCAGGACCTTACTCGACAGGAGTCGAGTTCGTTTGAGTCCGGGGGACTTAATGCAGACGAGCCCTATGTGTAGATTTTCACAGCTGATGGCGTATTTTTATTCCCTACGGAGATCTAGGAAGCCGATCGTCAATCCGTCTGCATCATTGGAGAGCTATTTCAATTACCTATGACTTTGGTTTTTACTTCTGTCGATCCTACTGACGGATCTTGAGTTATGTTTTTATTTCTGGTTTGGGTAGGTGCGAGCCATGTTCGCATTTGGTTCGAGCCACGGATGCCGAACTGACTCATTTCTATGTTTGGTTTTTAGCCGTAGGATCTTAAGTCGATTTAGATCTCAATGGATGAGATTCAGAGGGAGACAAGACACCCTAAAACCCTAGCCGAACCCCCCCCTCACCCGTCCGTCTCTCTCTTCCCGCGGCAAGACCCGCGCGGGCATGCCTCGGGAATCGTGCCCGCACCCCCTTCTCCCTCTTTTCCCGTGCGGATGCGCCTCTCTCTCTTTCTTTCCTTTTTCGTTGTTTCCCTCTCTATAAAGCCCACAAACCCTAATTGAAAAGGGACGATTGATGATGCATTGAAACCCTAGAACGGAGAAGCGGGATCGCTTGTTCGGCACCTTATTTGACGAATCCTCTCTGGCTTCTAGTCTTCTTCTTCCCTCCGCAAGCTTCTTCCTTGTCGCCACGCCCTCGTCTACGACTTCGCGGAAGATCGACGCGGAGATCATCTCTTCTACAAGATCAAATCATCTCGGCTTCTTCATCATTTTCTTCCGGACCACGCCTCCTCTTCCGCCCATTCATCTACAACAACGGAGCCTTTGATCGCGGCCGGTATTGACCAAAGCACGGCTTGAATCGTCCCTCGATATTTTCATGTGATGAATCTCCCTTTCAATCTGGCCTATTGCTGAATTTAAATTAGGGTTTCAAAGTAATTGACTTCTGAAGAATCTCATCCATTAGGTTTTATATTGCTTAGATCTATGTTTGTTCTTTGAGACTTTGGCTTATATTTGAGATATTGTTAGCCTTTGTTGCTGGAATTTGTTTATTAAATCTGGAATTAATCATTGTCATGTCAGTTTTATTGCTTCGTGAAATTAAACTTGTTTGGGCATGATTGGATGACGATTAGGGTTATTAGTCTTTGCTGAAATTGGGATCAAGACGTGCAGAATTCTATCTTTAATTGTTTAAAATTCAGCACTTGAGTTTCTTTAGCATCTGCATGCATCAAGTTGTTTGCCAATCAAGACAGTGCAGTAGCTTATTTGTGTTGTTTATACCAGAAAAATTTGTTTGATATGAGAAGTGGGCATAGACACTTGGGTATAAGAAGAGTAATGATGGATTGGTAGATGAGTGCTGTAATGCTAAGTTGTAGTGTATACATTGATACAACATTTTGTGATGTTTCATAAGTTACTTGCAACTCTTTAGAATGACTTTTCTCTGGTATTAACTGAAGTAAATAACATTCAAAACAAATGCATTCAATTTTTTCCTACTCACGTTGATCATTTCAGTTCTGTATCCCTGAACATCCAAGCCCTAATTTGTTCACCTTTTTTATTTCTTTATTTGCTTATACTTCCAAGTTCCAACCAACCTCTAACTTCCTCAGATATCTGATTCTTTATTTACCTGTATTTTGAAGGGTGTATTGGTTCGCAGAATAGAACCCACTTCGGCAGCAAATAATATTCTAAGAGAGGTAAGTTGAGCTCATTAACACTCGAATTATCTGGATTTTGTAGCTTCTTAGTGGAAACTAATTTAATCTAGTGCTTCTCTCAAGAGAATATCAATTATCAGCAAAAGTCTTTTTGATAAATAACTCGGTCTTTCTAATTTATGGGTAAGTGCTGTTATTCACATATTTTGATGCATTGAAGTAGCTGAATGCAAAATAATATGAAAGCAAGGGGCAAATCAGAGTAGTTAATGAACCCCCAGAATGAGAAAACATGAAATGAATAACTGGATCAAAGATAATTGTTGCATGAAGTATGCTGTGTGAAAAACAAGATGATCCATATTGCATATTGGCTTGTTACTAGAAGTTACCTCTCATTATAAGACATGACAAGTATTTCAGCCTTTCAGGCGAAACCTCCAAGTTTTTTATTTTATGACACCATGGTCCAGCTTTCCATGTCCTTCTGGCTACCCTCACCTTCACAACGTTGCAGGAGGCCATCTTTTAGCTTTTGCTATGGCCAGGAATTATGCCATCTGATCAGTGACCTTTTGTACAACTTCAAGGTTCATGACATGTTGGGTCATTTTGGTTGATTAAATACAGAAGTTATCTCCTCAAGGTATGGTCTCAAGTTCTTGCCCATACCATTGATCATCAATCTTGCATCATGATCTTTGTCGAGTTGTCTATTCGCCTTCACATCGTAAAGCTTTTGTGTAACTTATGGTGTTCAATTGTTAATGTCTTCACCCATGATGTGACTTCATCCACAGCTCAAGCAGTCTATGGTTCATATCGGCCATTACAACTCCCCGCATCTTGACACATCGATTGGGATTAGATGCTCGTTATAGATAATTAGTTTATCCCCAACTTTGATCCGTAATTGACATTTTGGTCGTCAACGATAGCCAATTCCTGTTAGCTGGAGCATGAGAGCAGTCTGAGAAGGCTTTGGTGAAGGTGGTCTCATGTGCCAAGATTGTCTGCAGGAGTTTCTGCAAGTTTATGAAGCGTTACAATTGCTGAAACCCCGACCTACAAAAAATGCGACCTACAAAAAATGCTTTTGAACTCCAAACTCTGGCTGTTACAAGATAGTTGCTCCATCCAAGATCTATCTATCCCTCTCAGTTTTCTCGAGGATGAACAAATTTGGCAGATGGCCAATGAATACAGTTCCATCACAACTATTGAAGGTGCAAAGTTCTTTGTTGCATCACTTCATGATATGAACGAGGGAGGGAAAGTCTGCTTGACTTGTACTTTATGTGTAGAACTTGGTTTGTATGCTTTACTGCTTGGCTTTTATCTGTTTCTTTTGGGACCTAGAAAATCTAGAAAAGAAAAGCTGCCATCACTTTGCCTCGCTCTTCATCATTGAGGCAACTGTATTTTGAAGCCTAAACGGATGACACTCCACACAGTTCTTGAGCAAGAGAAGAATCTCGAACCTCTAAAAAAAAAAAGTGACGAATCTCGAGATGAGAATCCATGGATACCTCTGGTTTGTCTGGCGGTATCTTAATAGACCAGAATGTCGACTTGTTTCTCCTCCAGGATAAAGTAGTTGGGGAATTTTTTACTCTCTTAGTCTAGAAAACTGACGTGACTAAGTTGGATGATTACCTCAGTTTATGGGTACGATGGACATGACTCTTTGGTGGAAACTTCTCTTGTTCAGTCCATGTTTCCCGGGCGCAATGCCCTAGGAGGTGACTTCAACGTCACCCGGTTCTCTTTTGAAAGAAGTGGGGGTATTGGCAGCCTGAAAGAAATGGTGACCTTTACAGACTTCTTCCGATTCCACAATCTAGTGCACCTACCTCTTGTAGTAGAAGATTTATGTAGAGTAACATAAGAGGTCTTCCAACATTTGCAAGATTTGGCAGATTTATGATTTCAGATGGATGGGGTAGTCTCTTTCCTTCCATCAATGAACTAGCTCTTGTAGCTCTCTCATATCATGTGTCCATTTTCTTAAGTTCAGACTCGGAATTCTTTGTCCATCCAATTTATTGTTTTGAGAAAATGTGGTCTTGTCAGGACGACTTTGATGGTCTTATGGCCAATGGTGGAATGAGTTTACTTCTTCCAAAGTCAGCTCTAAATTTGAGTTACAAACTTAGATACTTGAGAAGGAAAGATCAATGGTGGAATGAGTTTCCTTTTCTTTTTTTTTTTCCTTCTTGGGCTGGCTGGCCTTGTCACTAGGGCTGGTCGGCCAGCCCTGGTATTGGGGCTGGTCGGCCGTCCCTGGTTTTGGGGCTGGTTTTGTCCTGCTATTGGGACCGGTCGGTCTTGGTACTGGGGCTGTTCACCCCTGGTATTGGGGTCGGCCAGCCCTGGTTTTGGAGCTGGTTTGGTCCTAATGAGGGCTTTTGTACACTTGGATTCTTTTAGGGGCGATCTAGACTTAGAAAATTTTAGCCGTTTAGACTCAACAAATTTCAATGGCTACAACTACAGTTCATAAATTTCAGTGCAATCAAACCCTCTTCCAGGGCCTTATTCAGAAGTGGATATCGTCTCTATAAAAGAAGACTAGCAACTAGTCATTTGACTTGGATACTGTACAATGTGTTGTAGCGTGTAAGATGCAACCTCTTCACAATGAAGTACGCAACTTGGCGTGATCCCCATATGATTTGTTATTATTGTGTTCAAGATTCAACCTCTTCGGCAATTATGTATCTGAAGGAAGAGAGTCTGTCTCCTATTAGTGGAGAAAGATTGGCAATGATCCTAGGTTTGTGATAAAACTATTAATGTGACTCTTAGTAACCTTGAGCTAGCTGGTAGTATTTCCTAGACACCATGTGTCAATGCCTTCAGAAGTATTCGACATTTTCAGTGTCAAAAGTCCGACACTAGGAAATTTATGTCATATAAAATATATGTTTACATATGCATAATTATGTGAGAATATTATACTAAGTTGACTACTAAATGATAATTTTGTTAAAAGAATTTGGAATTCATGGTATATTATGTGAAAAGTAAAGGGAGAAAATTAACTTTGTTGAAATTGTCTGAACACTTTAGTTTGTTCTTGTTAATGCTTCAGGATTTAGAGGTGTCGTGCTGTGTCATTCATGTCAAAGTGTCCATGTTTGGGCACAGAAAAATACGTAAAAAGAATCTCACGATGCTAGCTGTAAAAGTCAAAATTTACCACAAAACCATTGTAATGGTGGAAAAACATGTTTTGATTCATTCTACTATTAGGAATGAAACTATAAAGTACTGCAGAAGAATAGTAATAATGTCCTGTTCATTTGATTGCATGCTTTTTTGACGTTCGTTAGAATTATTGATTACCCCTTTAGTGTAATTATCAAGTGCAAAATTTGTTGCGCAGACAATTATTCACATTGTTTGCCTATTAAAAGTGGATACTTCAGCATAGTAGTGTTCAACAGTAAAAGAATGACAACCACCAAATAGAATCCCTATTTAACAATTTTTAAAAATCTCTTGTATTACCTCACTAGAAATCTGACAAGCACCTGCTATGGTGCTCACATAAAGAGTATATTTTGAATATCTTATCCACATGAGTGTTCTATGTAAAATAAAGGTATAATGCTCGATAATGACAGTCTAGGTATGGCACTGGACAGTTGAGGTGGCCGGTGCCATACCTCATATGTTCTCATTTGCCTTGGGTCCATAGATTATGGTAGTTACTTATAAATCCAATGTTTCCTGCCTAAAGGTCTAGGGGGGAAACCTGGTTGAAATTCTGCCATCTATAGTTAGTGTCGGGAAAATCGTAAACCTAGATAGTATTTATTCTTTTATCACATAAAAAGTTGAGCAAAACCAATTTTCATTGTCTTTATTAGGATAAACATGGTCCTTGATGATCTATATAAAAACCCATGGTTCTATCGGATAAATATAGAGCCTATCCTAATCGCGCTTGCTGACTGCTAGGTGCCCAGGCGCTACAGGGCATGCTCGGGCGAAGTCAGCATTCAAAAGGAGTCTCTGGGAGTCGGTCATATGGGGCGGGTGCCCGGGCGAAGCTATGGTGGCGCCCGGGCACCCACGGTGCAGAAACCTAGATGGGTTGTATCTCTAGGGTTTGGTATTTAAGGGGTGTTTAGGCTGCATTGTGTGTAAGATTGTAAGACGATCAAGAAGGGTTTTTTGAGATCAGCAAGGAGAGGCCGAGAGGTGAGGAATATCGAAGAGATCGTTGGTGTGAGTGATTCCCCTATAAGATCGAGAGGGAGCCTTGTTCCTTCATATCACAATTCTCAAGATAGTGTAACACAGGTCCCGAGGCTGAACGTAGGCAAGTTTTATCGAACTAGAGTAAATATGTGTGTTGTCTTCTTTATTTTTCAACACGTATACTCTCTTTAGTTGTTTTCTTCCTTCAATTGCTAGATCCTAGGCTACGTCGTATCGACAACACCATCAAGTTTGTTGCTTCTACATTACAACATGTGAATAGGCCAACAAACATCAGTCCATAGAAAGGAGTTGGTGGATCATTTTGGTTCATGCCTTTAATAATGGGGCTACACATTGAGATGATCCTTAAATTGACCGACTACTAGACTACTAGTGCATGTCCGTGCCTGTTGGCACTTGAACGGCCGCCTTCGGCGGCAACACACTCTCGGCCGCTTTCAGCACTGCAGAGATTAAATCTCCCCATAGGGATTTTTTTTCCCGAAAGGGGATCATGATTTTTTTTTTTCTAAAAGGAAGTGACCGGAGCGATGAAATCTTAACGCAGCCTGGAAGGATGGAGGATCACGAGGGGATCGTGATTTTTTTTGGAAAGGGACGGTTGGAGCGATGAAATCGGAGAAGGGGGGAGAAGATCAGAGCCTCCCCTATTGATTTGCTACACTTAACGCGGACTGGAAGGATGGAGGATCGTGAGGGGATCATGATTTTTTCTAAAAGGTGGGCTGCTGGAGCGACCAAATCAGAGAGGGGGTGAGCAAATCGGACGCCTCACGAGGGATGGGGAGCAGTTTTTCATGCCTGATTGATTTGCTGCACTTGCTTATATGAACGTGGTGTGGCCATTTTGCCCACTTGCTTATAATGGCCCAACGCATTTTTGCCTGCCCGATTGATTTGTTGCACTCCCTTATTATGGCCCAAACATGGTGTGCCTATTTTACCCACTTACTTATTATGGCCCAAAGCATTTTTGTCTGCTCGATTGATTTGTTGCACTTGCTTATTATGGCCCAAACGTGGTGTGCTCATTATACCCACTTGCTTATTATATCCCAAACGTCTCTCTCTCTCCCTCTCTCTCTCTAGTTCTTTTCTTTCTCTCAGCCCAGTCACATTCGTTTCTTTCCTTCCCCAGCAAACTCAATCACAACCTCCCCTTTATTTCCCCTATCTAATCTCAACCATGATCGATGGTTAGATCTATTTCGTTCATTTTTGTTGAGTTGTCTTTGTCCTAGTCAGATTGTGTTAGTCATTCACAAACCGTCGTAGCATGTTATATTGATGATAAATGTATTGTTGTGTGCATCTCTGGAGGCCTGCCTAGGCACATGTCTTCCACCTTGCCACCTTATAGCACCCACAACCTTTGATCTGTCTAGTGCTTGTTAAGGAATTGACTATTTAGTTGATATGCTAATTTATGCTAATCAGCTCTTTAGCCCCGAAAACTGGTTATTTTGGCATCTCATGTTAAATTGTTTTTTTTTGTTGTATAGTTATCTACAATTTGCCTATCAAGTTTGTAAAAAATCCTTGAGATGTTTTGTATTTGCAGGGGGATGTGATTGTGAGCTTTGATGGTGTACATGTAGGGTCTGAAGGAACTGTTCCATTCCGGTCCACTGAGCGTATCGCTTTTCGTTACCTTATAAGCCAAAAGTAAACACTCAGCGTTACTTTTCATTCATTGTAGTTTGTTAACCCTAAGAAACTATTATATGATTTTACTATCCCGATTCCCATCATTTTCAAGCCTATGATATGTATTTCATTGTTGTTAGGGATGAAATGGGGTGCGTTTGAAAAATATTCAATTGAGTCAATATTGTCTTGCTATGGATATAGGAAACAGATGCTAAAGAATTTTTCGTGATATCAAAGCACATTCACCCAATCTTTGGCCTATAATTGGCTTAACTCATGTAAACCCATTCTTGTTTTCTGGTGATTAATTATGTCTCCTTATATGCGTAGTATCACATTACATGTGAATCTTTAATCTCTTACAAAATCCTAATCACTTCATGTAATATATGTATCTTGAGATGCGTTTGCCCATCTGCTTGATCAAACCTTTTGTTTTGGGTCATCAGGTTTGCTGGTGATATTGCAGAACTTGGTATTATCCGAGATGGGGCCCACATGAAACTTCGGACCGTTTTATATCCACGTGTGCATTTAGTAAGCAATGCAAACCTCAGCTTCCAGACTATCTGGAAGACTGGAATTGACATTTGTTGGTGAGTTATAGTGCCATCATTTGTTGTATTACTTGAATTAACTCAGATTATTTCTGCCTCTTAAGGTGCCATATCACATGGAAGGGGGGCAGCCTTCATATCTGATAATTGCTGGTCTGGTTTTCACTCCACTCTCGGAACCCTTGATAGAGTATTGCTCGCCTACTAGTTTCTGTACAGTGGTGTGTTTCTTGATCATTGGAACTGCAGTAATTGCTCAATAACATGCCTGCTTTTGTATGGCAGGGAGGAGTGTGAGGATTCTATAGGGGTAAGTTGGGTAACTTCAATGCGAAGCTGGTTACTCACTTCAAGCTTTTTCTTTTTTTGCCCACACACACATACACACTGTTTTTTCTAGCCATGTAAAGTGATTAAGAGTTAATTTTTTTTGGTCAGTTAAAACTACTGGCGAAGGCACGCTATTCTTTAGCAAGATTCAAAGGCGAAGAGATTGTGATTTTATCACAGGTTTGCTAATACATTGTCTGATGGAAAGCATTGATCTTTCTCCCTCATTTCTTAGTGGTCATATGATAAGCATAAAAAATCCTGGATGGAGCTGCGGTAGGAGCAAGAAACATGATCCTTCAATGGGGAAGGCAAACCCCTTATGAGGGGCATATGCATGAATGGATACTCAACTGATTTTATTCCATCTATTAGCTTTACAATCCTCACATTTTATTCTATATTTTATAATTTTTTTTTAATTTTGTTATGTCCTTTCATCCTTGTTGAGCGGTTAGTCCCACATTGGCTAGAGGTGGGAGTTCCGTGTCTTCATATACCCATTGCCCCACTTCGTCTCTCCCGAGTTGCCCCGTCGCAACCCTCTTTCTCCCCATGTTGAAACGTCTCTCCTTGTGTAGGTAGGTCCCCGTTGAAACATGCTCTGTGTATGGGTAGGTGTTGAGCAGTTAGTGCCACATTGGCTAGGGTGGGTATTTTGTGTCTTCATTACTCGCTCATGAATGGTTGAGTTGTGATGGGCCATGAGATTTGTGACTATCGTCATTTCCTTTGACCATGGTTTTAAACTGTGGTTTCGTGTCTGGTTTCGGTCCAGACCGAAACCAAAATTTCGATCAAAATTTTAGCCGAAATAATGGAAAATTTTTAAAACGGAAAATAAAAAGGGTTTTTATGGATTTTTTTAATTTTTTAATTTAAGTCTTTTATAGTTTTGCATACATATTTACATGAATTGTTTGAAGAAAGCACATCAAACACATAGTAAGCTTGAATGGACCATGATAACCAGCAAAATCTGACAAAGTTTGGAGGTTTTAGGCAAAATCTGGGTAAAATGGAGAGGCTTTAGTTGAAATGGGGATGTTTTGGTCGAAATGGGGATGCTCCGGACGAAATCTGCCGGCATTTAAAGGTTCCAGCCTCACCAAAACCAACTCACAGGTTCTACAAAATATGTGGGCTGGTTTCGGTCAAAATGATCGAAATGCTCATGAAACGACGAAACTTCAACGAAGTGTCAACGATACCGAGGGACAACACGTGGTCTTGATGGGCCCTACTATTTCGGTTCAAATATCGACGGAATGATCGAAATACCCACAAAATGGCAAAACTTTGGCGAAATAGACACCGAAACCGGGGGGACAATACGTGGTTTCGGTGGGTCCCCATTGCTTTGGTCGAAATCTCAATGAAATGACCGAAATGCCCTGAAAATTTGAGAACTTTGTTGAAATTGGAAGGGGTCCATGCTCGGACCAACTTTTGTTTTGTTCGCGACAAAACCGAAAGATTTCAGAAAATTTTAGTATTTCGATCGAAATTTCAAACAATGCCTTTGACTTCCCTTCCTCTTACTTAGGAAAATGGAAATGATCTCCACTGACTTATATTTCCATTGAGTTCTGTTTCCACTTACTAAAACTTATATGTTCTTTTGGGTCAAGAAAATTAAGTGAGGAAATAAAGTGAAGGGTAATCTTGTACACCTGGCCTCGTTTCGCCCTATCTATTTTCCATGATAGAGATGAATTTGTTTTCTATAGGTGGATTCATTCCCACTTAATAAAGGGGTTAAAGAACAACAAAAATGAATCCATTTCAGCAAGTGGATTCATTCATTTCTGCCCAGAAGAAAGCATATTGAACACTTGAATATCTAACTTGGATCATCTTCCCCTCATTTTATATGACTAATCAGTGTTAAATCAGTCAATTTTTCCATGTTGCGGTTCTTTAAAGGCATTGGCCCTCTTGATGCTGGACATAAGGGGATTCTGTGAGAATCAACAAACTCCCTATAAAACAAGGGTAAAACAACAATTATGTTATTTCTAAGTCTTCGAAACAAGCTTTGGATCAGGCTAATCTGACACTCGAATAAGAAGATATGGGCTTTGGAACATTGGTTAGAGATCCGCTGTCCGGATCCTCACGAAATTTGGAAAGCATCACGGGGACGTTGATACGCTTCAAATAGAAGTCAAACAGGGTCAATCGGGGCTGCAATGCCCTGTAACAACTCCCGGATTGCGGGTTTGTCTTGCAATTGCTGAACAACAATGATTGCCGCGGGTGAGGGGTTAATTATGGGGAAGTTGGGACGCCGATGGCGGAACAGCTAAGGATAATGATGACGTGATGGTTGTTATCAAAGTTGGGCTATGACTCTTCTCCAACGACGACAGCTCCCTCCTCTGGACTACGATAGCTCCCCCCTCCTCCGGTCAACCCCGCAGTTGCTTCCGACTCCTTTGCCGTTCATTCCCTCGGAGGAGCAGACTGCCGACTTCCTCTAGAATCCTTACTATTGCATGCTTCCGTCACTTTGTTAGTAAGCTCTCGGTCCATGATCCACTGTGAGTTTGATGGGCGGTGTTGACATATGTACATATGGGTCGGGTTATGTATAGACGGGTCGGGTCTGGTTGCATACATGTATATATGGGCTTTGCCCCCCAATGACGATGATGACGTTGTCGAAAATCCATTGGTTAAGAGAAGTTGAGAATCAAAACACAATTGATAAAATAATAACAGAGATAATGAGTCGAAGTCTGAGGTCTCTCACCTCACAATAATCTTGGCCGAAGCCGGAGGTCTTTCCCCTCACGAGTTCTCTCAAGAAACTCTCAAGCAAAAAACTTTCATTTTTTTCATCATTCTTCATTAATTGATTACAATGGGAGGCCTAAAGACCTTTAAGTAAAAAAGAAAAGATAATGATGCCTAATAAAAAGATCAGGAATATCTTATTCAAAATGATTTGAATCAATCAAATCTTACAAAAAAACTATATTTAAAATACACAAGTTAATAATTTTGATCCGATTCCCATCATTCCCTTCCGTTGCTAAAAATCCTCGGGTTTAGCTCGAAGAAAGCTGGAGGTCGCAGAGTCAATGGCCTCTCCACCATTGTAGTGTCTCAGAAAATGGAGTTGGTGATAGAGACCTAGTAGATGATGCCGTGATATACCATACTCACCTTCCAGGTCCCACACAGGCTATTTGTTGGAGTCTTGGTGTGGTCTCTCGAAGGAGGGCACACCCAAGTTTAGGTGAAACTGAAAGAGCACCTGAACCGAGGTGTATAGTGTAGTCAGAGGAAGTCTACTATCAGGGCTAGTGTGCTGTAGTCGACACTCAGTAGTAGCTCGACTGTTAGTGAGTGCTCCACCAAAGGCAATGGTCGAGGCAGGAGATCCACCGGAGGCAGTGGTGAAAGATCCATCGGCGGTGGTGTTGGTGGTAGTGACTCGATCGGTGGTGCAAACATCATTAGTGGTACTGTCATAGGTGGAAGCTCCTTTACTGGACAGACTGTTGGAAGTGAGAGATCGTCGAGATGTGGAGTCTCCTCAAGAATCTCCATTGGTGGAGATGGAGACTTCTTTGAAGGTGGTGGTGTTGGATGATTATCTACGACAGAGGATGCAGAGGTGCTGACTGTGATAGAAGCAAGACAAGTAGGAGTGATGATGGGACCGACACGTGAAAAGTCGATGATGGGGACCGACTGATGGGGAGTCGGCAGTAGCGTGCTTCGAGTCTGTCCAGGTATTGGATTTTTGCGAGCTGGACTCTCTCAATGGTAGTTCCAAAACTATTAAAGCGTGCATTGAGCGTTCCGAGTCTTTCAAGATTATTGCAGAAGACGGTAGCTCGGGGACTATTGGTCCATAAAATAAGAGCTAGACGAGTACTGGTTACCATAATAGAACATGGTAACACGGGCTCTAATATCAAAATTGATCCAAGATAAAAGGGGATCCAGAAGAATCAACAAGCTCAGTATAAAACAGGAGGGGTAAAACAATAATTCGGATTTTTGTAGGGTTTTTGGATTGGTGCAAGGACGGCATCGATGGATGTAGGGTTGCAACTCGGGTAGATTGGGTCGGGTTAGACGTCAACCAAGCTCAACCGAAGTTGTAGAACCTGTAACCCAACCCAACCCGAGCTTCAACCCGTGTTGCCCAACCCGAGTTGAACTCAAGAAGAAATTTTCAAGCTCGGGTTAAACCTGGGTTAGCACAAGTTGGTGGGTTAGGTCGGGTTGCACGGATGCAAATAATGCATATTTTATTACTCGTCCAAAGTTATGAATTTCAAAGAGCAAAATACCATGAAAAAACCTAGTTATCCTTGATTCTTAGCAATAAGTTGTCTCCGACCTCCACCATCTAATGGTTTGTAGCTCTTTGGGTTGGAAATAGGATCAATTCACATCTAGGAATTAGATTTGTGGAGCCTATAAGATGACATGTTATGCTTAACTTGGGTTTGGGTTGGGTCGGGTTGCCCGACTCTTGGCCCGAGCCCAACTAAAATTTAGTTCGGTTGATTTTTTCCAACCTGAACCCAACCCGTCCTTCAAATAAATGAACCCAAATTCGATCTAGAGTTTGGTTCAGCCCACCCAAGATGCAACTTTGGATGGATGGAGTGCGTCATGGCCTTAGAAACATGCTTTGGATCAGGCTAATCGGACACTCAGATCAAAATATATGGGTTTTGGAAGATTGACGGGTTTTAGCTTGAGTGCAAATTTGGCGGCATGGTTTTGATCAAACAACGACCAGTAGAGATCCGTTGGTCGAATCATCCCGAAATTTGGAGAGCGTTTGGGGACGTCAATGCGCTTCAAATAAAAGAAGAATGGGGCCGATCGGGGATGTATAGCCATGGTGGCCACGGGTTTGTCATGTAATTTCTGAATAGCCATGGTGGACACAGTTGAGGGCTCAGTTGTGAGCAAGTCGGAACGTCGGGGTCAAAATAGCTAAGAAAGATGATGACGTGATGGTGTTGTCGAAGAAGACCTGTTGACAAATCAAAACACAATAGATAGACTAGTATGGAGATTCTGGCTCGAAGCCCATGGTCTCACCTCACAGGGATCTTGGCTCGAAGCCTGATGTCTCCCCTCACAAGTTCTCTCAAGAAACTCTTGGGCAAAAAGCTTTCATTTTTTTATTTATCTTTGTTAATTGATTATAATGTGAGGCTTAGAGGCCTTTAAATAAAAAACAAAAGATAATGATCCCTAATAAAAAAGTTAAGCTTATCTTATTGAAAAAGGTTTGAAACTAACCAAGTCTTACAAAAAAACATATGTTAAAATATCCTAATTCATAATTCCTAAAACCATTAATTTAATCCCAGTCGTATCTTGAAATTCATGCTAGGCTGACATTGTCTCGAAAAATGTGCATGCTTAATATGATCCCCATGACCACTTTTGCTAAAGTTTTCCTTAATCAAGAATTCATCGTTGGTTCTTGGAGGTTTGAATGGCAGCTGACAATGAGTCATAAGTTCTACTGTCTTTTAATGTCGGTTTTACTATATAAGCATTCATCATCATTGAAATAAATGTGTTTGCAATTTTCTCTAGATAATTTAATCAAATTCAATTCCATCATAGCTTCATCGTGTTTTGTGTAGTTCCTGTTACAATACTGGGTTTTTTTTGTAATGTGCCATCCTATTTTCATAGGTGTTGGCAAATGAAGTGAACATTGGATATGAGGATATGGGTAACCAGCAAGTAATTGACACCTTCCTTTTCCTTGATATCCTTTATCCTGATTGATATATTAATCACGTAACCAAGAATTTGAATGGGCTAATGAAATGCCACAGGTGCTAAAGTTTAATGGGATCCGAATAAAAAATATTCGGCATCTTGCTCATCTTGTCGACTGTAAGTGCTTCCACCCCTTTTTTACGATGGCCATTCGCTTCCAATCCTGCTTTCAAACCCATAATCCTCTTCAATTCTCTCTGTTCAGCTTGCAAAGACAAGTACTTGGTGTTTGAGTTCGAAGACAATTTTCTCGCTGTTCTTGAAAGAGAAGCCGCGGCGTCTGCCTCGGCCTGCATTCTCAAAGACTACGGAATCCCATGTGAAAGGTCGTCCGATTTGTTCGAGCCGTACATAGACTTGTTGGAGGATAACCAAGCTACATTTGAGGATATAGGGGACAGCCCTGTTTCGAATTTGGAGATCGGGTTCGATGGACTCCTATGGGCATGATCAGACATATCATGGAGTTTGGTTCAAACATATCCATTTTTCCTGGCGAAAAACAACCATAACGAAGGTGAGCGAGCGGGCAAAAGTCCAGTCGGCCATTGGGTTCACTTGGGGGGCTGCATCTTGTATTATTATTATTATTATTAATTTATTATACTACATTGCTGGAATTAGCACTATTTGGTGTTATTTTTTTTTTCATAATGGAAGCAGTTTTTCTTATCCTTTGCCCTTCTTGATTGTATGAAACTTTCTTTTTTTTTGGTAGAAAGAGAGTTCTATTATTGCTAGCTCAACTGTACATTGTGATGTCTCTACATGGAAAGGCATGGTTAAATTCCAAAATAAATGTTTTAAATAGTAGATTTAATTATATTTGTGTTGTTTAAAGGGAATTAATGATTTATTCTGTTTTTTGTTAGTGGTCTACATAAAATCAAGAATTCTCCTTTAGCTATATGGGGATCTAATAGTTCCAAAGTGATTAGCCGTACTATTTATATAGTTTTGTATACATATATTCTCTTTCTAGATATAGCCATCAGGCCTTTGTGATCTCCCCTTATAGCGTTCTCTCTCTAGATGCCATAGTCTCCCTCATCTTATTATTCTTATTCTTGTTTAACATGATTGTGTTTCTCAATCTTCCATGAATTAGGCACTAGTAGTATGTAAACAACTTCACTTAGTCCTCCATCCGATCCTCACTTTGTAGAAGATCCTCACCTGGTCCTCTCTTTTTTTTCGTGGAGAAACCCTAGCCGTCACACAAACCCGGCCGTCACAAAGACCTCTGACCTTTCTCAAATCACTAATTCCCACTAGGGATGGCAATTATTCGGGTTTACCGGGTTACCCGATCCTATTGGGATGGATTTGGGATGCTCAAAAACGGGTTTGGGATATGAATTTGAAACCCAGTCGGGTTTAGGTCGGGTTCGTGTTTTACTCCAACCGCCCCGACCTGATCCCAAGTATATAACTTATCAAGATCTATAATAAGTTGACTTGTGCTTATAACTGTGTGATTGTAATATAGGAGAAACATTTGCTATGTAGAGCTGCGATTAGGAGGGATCAAGAAGTTAAATAGGTAGTTTTTATAAGGCCGACCCGATCAGCAATCCATAAACGGGGTGAATTGGGCATGTGTTTTCCCAATGCTCTAATTGGGACGGGTTTGAAAATTACCCTCAAAACCCGATGCGGATTTGGGACGGGTATGGAGCGGGATAAGATATAATGGGACGGGTTCGGGATAGGGCCGATCCGTCCCAAACCCGACCTGTTGCCATCCCTAATTCGAACGCTTAGGAGGAATCAGAACATAACAAAATTACCAAGTGAAGGAAGCCAACAAACCCAAAAAACTTTCAGAACAAAATTGCATGATGATCAAACCATATAGTCCTAAATCTACAAAAACTATAGTAAAAATTATTTCGAAAACTAGTTGGCCTTCAACTTCATCAGAGGACCTATGATCGTTAGCCAACTTTGAGGACACAAATTTTCCGAGGGCAAGGGAATCAGCCCCTATCACCTCTCTCTCTCTCTCTCTCTCTCTCTCTCTCTCTCTCTCACACACACACACACACACACACACACACCCCTAGACCTCTCTCTCTCTCTCTCTCTAGACCCTATCAAATTGTTAGACCCCTCTCTCTCTCTCTCTCTCTCTGGTTTCAGCCCTGCCTTCAGTTTCGGTGTTCAACAGGCTCTTTTAGGGCATGGGCCGGTCTCAACCAGGTTCAGACCCATATTATTCTTCGGCCCAAGTCTGGGCCTGTTTTGGATCATTCAGATTACGAGTCCATTGTCTACTTCCGGGCGAAGATCGGATGGTTAGATATTTAGTTACAATTTATGGACCTACGATGCAGGGCTTGTCGCACCTGACTCTATTATCAGGTTAGCCAGTAACATGATTGATCAAGGCATAGCTGACGTAATGCTCGTGGCCTTGTTGGTTACTTTTCTTGTACATTGATGGTTCTCAACTCCTCCAAGATATATGGAAGGAAACTATTAATTTTTGGGGTTAATGTGTGAGAGGTTCCTGACAATAGATCCATCGCATGAACATGACACCAAATTGTTTCATTTAGTCTAAGGTCCCTGTCTTTCATGATAAACCCGAAACTACTCTCATTTCTTTTCCCCTCTCTCCCGAGCAGCTCAGGCGGTGGCGGCTGCAGCAAAGACGGCGGCGGCAAGCAGCTCCGACGATAGCAGTTGCAGCAGAGGCGGCGAGGACATCGGGCAGCAGCCTCGAAGGAGTCGGCGAGCAGATCTGGCAGCGTTCGATGGAGGTTTGGCGAGATCTCGGGTCTAGGGTTCATCCCATGGCATGTCAATCTCAGGGCTAGGGTTAGGGTTCAGTTTGGCGGCGGCGGCGTTTAGTGGTGGCGAGCATCTCCAGTGAGCGACAGCGTTTAGTGGTGGCGAGCATCTCCAGCGAGCGGCGGCAACGGCGTTCGGTGGTTTGGTGGCAGCGAGCAGCTCCAAAAATGGTGTTCATTGGTTCGGTGGCTGCTTTCGATGGATCAGAGGTGACGGTGGTTCACTGGTTCGGTGGCATACCAAAGAAAATTTAAAATGCTGTGGGGGGTAATTTCGTCTACATTATTTCAAAGTCCTTAGGCTTAAAAGCAGTTTTCACCGACTCTCCCTAATTTTTTTTTTAGAGAAATCACACATATTCAATAGATACGAACCATGTTTTTTCTTCGGCTCATTTTGGGCCCGTTTTGTATCGGGCTTTAAAGATAAGAGAAAGTTGCTTTGGTAAGGTTTATGACACCAATCTCACAAGGAGCACAACGGTTGGATTTGAGTTTAAAATATGTGATGTAGTCCATTCTGGACTACGATTTATCTACTAATGTTTTATTTAGTAGTCATTTTATACCGCGAGTCCATTGTCTGTATTCGGACAAAGATCAGATGGTCGGATAGTTAGTTACAATTTTTTGAGCTACGGTGCAGGGCTTGTCGCATCTGACTTGATTATCGGGTTAGCCCGTGGCCAGGCAATGACACCATCTCCGACGAGCGACAGTAACACGATTGATCAAGTTATAGTTGATCAATTCATAATTCCAACAGAGCACCATCAGAATCCCAGATATCAACTCACTGATGCAAAAGAAGTGTTAGTTAAATATGAGAAAATTAAGTGAATATATACATATAACTTGATATTTGTTCCTTATAGATATACGAAAAATATATTCTGATTGTGGTCATGCCTTCTACTTTATGGTTATAAAACATTTTGCACCATAATTAAGTACACATGCAATACAACCTATGGATTATCATGAATTTACCTCACAGGATTTCTAATCACTTTTGGAGAAGATCACATCGTTTTTTTTCCACAGGTAATTGTGGAGAAAATACTTAGTTCGTGCTGCTTCGGGTATAACATACAGTCATTCACGCATGCATTTGTTTTCTTATAGCAAAGCCTGAGATTTTTCATAGCCTTTTTCTCCTTGTAGAGTAATTTCGGTAACATCTCACCCGTGGAAAATTGTTCTTTCAAAAACTTTAGCAATATATCAAACGACATATTACTCCAACCATTGAGGTACTTCAAATGAAGAAGCTTGACGGTAACGAAAATTTTAAAAACTTCTCACACCGGTTTCAGAGATTGCTCAGCATTCTTAACCAATTTGTAGAACTTGTTTGCTTTAATATTTTGTTGATAAAGACATGTCGGTTCTAGGTCCATTTCACCTTCCAAATAATATATCATACCCTCCATGTCATCCCCATTGTCCGTATTATCCCTATCATCGGCCACATTGTTAGCATTTTCATCGTGAGTTGCCATGGGTAGTATTTCATCTGGTTCTTCACTGTGTGAGAACGACCGAGTATAGCTAATATCGATGCCACATTTACTAGATCAGTCTTACATTTCCCTCGAACCTTCTTGATCACCCTTCCGCAATTTATACAAGGACACACAATTTTTTCATCATTCGTGTTAAACGAATGCACAATTCAGAAATTTTTAGGGAAAAGGGATGCTGGACCTGAGGTGCAGCATCGTTGCTGCATCTCAGGCATTGTTTGACCATTCTAGAAGTTTTGGAATTTGATGAAATTTGGTGAGGGTGTTGTCTAGGGTAAGATGATCAATCCTCACCAATTTTTATCAAATTCCAAATCTTCTAGGGGGGTCAAATGGTCTAAGCAAAATTAGCCGTCCGCAGTCATCGTTAAAATTTGTAGATTTTGCTTCGACCATTTGACTCCCTAGAAGTTTTGGAATTTGATGAAAATTGGTGAGGATGATCACCTTACCCTAGACAACACCCTTACCAAATTTCATCAAATTCCAAAACTTCTAGGTAGGTAAACAAGCGAGCGATGCAGCGTTGTTGCTGCACCTCAGGTGCAGGCTCCCTGCCCCCCTATATATATATATATATATATATATATATATATATATATATATATATATATATATATATATATATAGAGTTCGGTTCTGTTGCGGGACGTCCCGCAGCGTTATCCTGCGGGACAAAATCCCAGCCGTCCGATTGCGATCGCGTGGATTCCGTGCGGTGGGCCGGGGGTTGTACGGGCCGTCCGATCATCTGATCCAACGATCGGAGATCACCCAAACCACCGAACCATCGCTGTTACTGTGGCGGGCACAGTAACAGCATTTCGGTGGTTTGGGTGAATTCCGATCGTTGGATCGGATGATCGGACGGCCTGTACAACCCCCGGCCCACCGCACGGAATCCACGCGATCGCAATCGGACGGCTGGGATTTTGTCCCGCAGGATAACGCTGCGGGACGTCCCGCAACAGAACCGAACTCTATATATATATATATATATATATATATATATATATATATATATATATATATATATATATATATATATATATATATATATATATATATATATATATATATATATATATACAGTTCTGTTCACCTGTAGGACATCCCGCAATCATGAAATCCGTGACCCGCTATGGACCGTCCGATTCAGCTTGATCGTGTGGCGGAGAAACGGGGGAATATGTGTGTGCCTTTGGGTGGGGCCCCCCACGGGTGCGTGTTCTCCTCTCTGTTCCTCTCTCTCTCTCTCTCTCTCTCTTCTCCGGTGAACCCTGCTAGCCCCGATGGTGAACCCACCCAGCCCCGACGGTGAATCGCACCGAGCCCATGCCGGCGTCCATCACCTGTCCGCTCCTCCACCCAGCCCCAACGATGAATCATACCCGGCCCCATGCTGACAGCATTCCTAGCCCCTCCTCCACCTAACCCCGACGATGAATCACATCCAGCCCCAACCGGCGGCCACCCTCTCCAGCTGGCCCTCTCTTCTCCGGTGAACCCTGCCTGCCCCGACGGTGACCCTCTTGCAGGTCCCTCCGATTCACCGGTCGTGGCTAGGTACCAGTCGAGGCGGGGTGCGATTCACTGGCCGGGGCTGGGTGGAGGAGCGGCGAAGGGGTGGCTGCCGGCGTGGCTCGGTGCGATTCACCGTCGGGGCTGGGTTGGGTCATCGGAGAAGAGAGAGAGAGAGAGAGAGAGAGAGAGAGAGAGAGAGAGAGAGAGAGAACACAGAGAGGAGAGGAACAGAGGAGATCAAGAGCCCTTCGATCTCGTCGGGGCTGGGTACCGGTCGAGGCGGGGTGCGATTCACTAGCCGGGGCTGGGTGGAGGAGCGGCGAAGGGGTGGCTACCGGCGTGGCTCGGTGCGATTCACCGTCGAGGCTGGGTTGGGTCATCGGAGAAGAGAGAGAGAGAGGAACACAGAGAGGAGAGGAAGAGAGGAGATCAGCATCACGTGGGGGGGCCCACCCTAAGGCACACTTATATTCCCCTGTTTCTCCGCCGCACGATCCTGCTGAATCGGACGGTCCATAGCGGGTCGCGGATTTCATGATTACGGGACGTCCCGCAGGTGAATAGAACTGTATATATATATATATATATATATATATATATATATATATATATATATAGAGAGAGAGAGAGAGAGAGAGAGAGAGAGAGAGAGAGAGCAAAACTCGAGGAGAAAAGATAATGTGCAGAGCGAAGTGAGTTTACTCTATCTCGAATCCGGTGCCGCCTTTGAATTTTGTAGGAATGGCACACATACACACAACAACTAACATATTTAGAAAAGCTCAAGCTGTTAATTTAAAAAATTGAAAATTAAACATTGTAGATTTCATTGGTATTCGATGGAACTCGATGGCTAGGGCCTAGGAATGAAACCTCGAGAAATATCTTGAAATATCTTCTGATTTGCTAGTTCTCCTAATAATCTCGAATAATCCAAAAATTTATTGAAAAGTATCAAAAATTCTTAAATAATTCTTCAAAACACATGAAAATGCTAAAACCATCAAATAATCCTAAAAAATCTAAATACTGCAGAAAAAAAATCCCAAATTTTCACGAATATTTTTTGAAACTTCCTTGAATTTGTCTGATCTAATCTGCAGTGACCCGCCACCGAATTAGTAATGAATCCGGACTTTGTTATTGTCCTCCCTCCCCCTCTCCAGCAACTTTGTGACGACCAAGATCGAATAGCCAAGAGCCAAGACTCCTGAGACTGTGATGCCAAGATGGATGAGTGAGGTGAGGTGAGATGAGGTATACAAGGTCAAAAGATAGCTCCACATCGTTTGGAGAGAAGGAGATCCTGAGCTACTTATATAATTTTTCCTCCCAAACATAGAGGACGTGTTTTAAAACTGTGCACTGCTAAGGATTTCGAAAGAACTCCGTACTTAATCGTGCTCAAGCGAGAGTAGTACTATAATGGGTGACCCCCCAGGAAGTCCTCGTGCTGGCATTGGCAAAGGAGGCAATATCTTGTGTGTTTAGGGTAGATCTTACAAATGGTATCAGAGCCGATTCTCCTCGCAATAGGGGGAGTCTAACCTTACACATGGATGTGTAGATCTTAAGAGGGGTTGATTGTGACAACCAAGATCCAAGAGTCAAGAGCCAAGACTCTTAAGACTGTGATACCAAGATGAATGAAGTGAGGTGAGATGTACAAGGCCACGTGTTAGCCCCACATCATCTGAAAAGAAGGAGATCCTGAGCTACTTATATAATTTTCCATCCCAAACATTGAAGACATGTTTTAAAATCGTGCGCTGCTACGGATTTTAAAAGAACTCCATAGTTAAGCGTGCTCAGGCGATAGTAGTACTAAGATGGGTGACCCCCTTGGGTGCGGGCACGATCAAAGCGAATAATATCTTATGTGTTTGGGGCGGATGTTATGGACACGTTTCTTTCCTCCTCCTCATCTCCTCCCTCCTCCCTCCTCCTCCTCTTGAGGCTTGCTTCCCCCTGCTCCCTTGTTCCCTAGCTGCTTGGTGCAACAGCAGGCGTCCATGGCTGGCATGCCGGCTAATGATGCACCCAACAACTAGGGCACAAGAAGTCAGGGATGATAGGCCTTAGGGGGGAGGAAGATAGGAGGATGCAAAGGAGAGGAGAGGAGAAGGAGAATCAGGGGTGTTGGAGAGGGAGGGGAAAATTGAGTTGGGGGACAGGAGGGAGAGAAAGAGAGGATGGAGAGGGGAGGGGACTCACCAATCAGTGGTCGCCGGAGAGGGAGAAGGTTACCAGTCATCTGTCACCGGAGAGGGGTGATAGTCGGAGAGGGAGAGGGTTTGGGTTTCTTTGAGGGGGGGGGGGGGGGGGGGGGTTAGGGTTAGGGTTAGGGTTATTGTTACGACAATGATACAAACCATGTTGTTGGCATAACTTTTTATGCATTTTTTAAAATTTTATATCATTTATTACCGATGGTATACAATTATTTTGTCGGTATAAATAATTTTAATGATGGATTTTTAGTATTTCGTCGGTAATTAATGATAAATAAAATTAACAAAAAAATCACAATTTATCGACAATGTTTGCAATGTCCGTCGGTATAAAATATTTTTTTATCAACAAAAATTATAATTTCCGTAGGCTAAAAAGGTTTTTCTTGTAGTGAGTCTTGAAAAGCACTTTCCAACCAATCAACCTTGGTTACAACATATATCAAAGACAAGTTCTCGGGTCGCTTGACGAAGCCCTTGCTAGGGAGATTGGGACTTGCGAGGTTCGTTACGGTGAATTAATCACTTGGAGTTCAATGCGAATGTTATTTTGGAGTTTCTTTGGAGAGGATCGAATCGTGTGAAATTCATGGTGCATAAGGGCATGCAGTGTACCAAACTCTGTGGCCGACCGGCTGTCCAAGCTTGCTTGTCGTCTTGGTGTTGCAATTTTTTGGGAATCTTCTCTTCGAGAGGAAGCCAGGGCCTTTTTTTTTTTTTTTGCTGACCTACAAGTCATGCTCACATGATGCATCCTCAGTTCGGCATAGGGATCTCGTGGTCCTTATGGCTTAAGAGGAATCGGAGAACCTTCGAGAGCCGCTCCTGGTCGGTGGATCAGACTATCCTCATGACAAAGTCGCTAGTCCACCTGTGGGCGTCTTGCGCGTCGGAGGGAGCGAAGGCTTTTCTGTTGAACATTTGTATGACCAACCCCTGAGCTGTACTTTTTTCCTCCCCCTCTTCTTTTTTAATAAACAGGTAGGGGTCCAAGCCTAACCTCCCCTCACAAGGGTGAGAGATTTCTCAAAAAAAAAAACAAAGGCATGCTTGGAAGTGAAACCCAAATCAATCTCTCTCTCTCTCTCTCTCTCTCTCTCTCTCTCTCTCTCTCTCTCTCTCTCTCTCTCTGTGTGTGTGTGTGTGTGTGTGTGTGTGCGCGCGCACGCGCGCCTGGGTTGTTGGTATATAGCGAAGAAGGAATAGAAAAAGCATTATGCACCTCTGGTCCTCCTTTTATATCTTGGGAAGGGTCAGTGGTCCATTTATATCTTGAGATGTTGAAATGAAAGACCATTATTATTTTATTGACCTTGTTTTGGCATCAAACACCTAAATAATGAAGAATAATCTTATTTTATTGGCCTTGCTCTTCTGTCCACGAGTGCATGTCCATCGAGGATCTCATAGCCGAATCGAGCTCAGATGCCCTATTTTTTTATTTTATCTAACAATTTTGACAATTTCAAGGGTTAGGTTGTGTTCTTCTAACATTAACTATATCCCTAGGTGATTGGATTCACAAGGATTAGAAGCTAAGGGGGTGTTTGGCATGAGAAACCTTTGTTCCCTTTAAACTTCATTCGGAAAATGTTAACCAGATTGTAATGGCTTGTATAAAGATTTGGGATCAGCTGGAGGGTGTTATGATGAATTTGTCCAATCTAATTTGCATTGACCCACCACTGAATTAGTACTGAATCCGAACATTGTTAATTGTGCTCCCTCCCCCTCTCTAGTGACACGCTCGTCTCCTCCTCCTAGCCTCCTCCCCTTGAGGTCTGCCTCCCCCTGCCCCCTTGTTTCCTAGCTGCCTGGTGCAACAACAGTCCGCCATGGCTGCCATGCTGGCTATTGATGCACCCGACAGCTAGGGCACAATGAGTCAGGGGCGATAGGCCTTAGGGGGGAGGAAGATAGGAGGAGGCAAAGGAGAGGGGGGAGGAGAGGAGAGGAGGAGAATCAGGGGCGCCGGAGAGGGTGGGGGAAATTGAGTTGGGGGACAGGGGAGAAAAAGAGAGGATGGAGAGGGGAGACCAGAGTTTTCTCAGATGCATGGTGGATGGTAATTTTAGGTTTCAATTATTTCTTTTACCAAATGAAAGGATGAAAATATGTGAATGAACTTGTTAACAAATTATAGTGAAGTATCTAATATGTGAATCTTGTAGCCGAATATTGCTATGATAATACTAACACTAAATTAATATCTATGCAAAAAATACTAATTGTAATACCCGAAACTTCCGAGTACACTTTTGCTGAGCCCCCCTATGTTTTTATTTAATTATAATTATAGTTGCTAAAATAACATGTTTAACCTTTATAGCCGGTTGCTTCAAATTTTGTGATACTGGTGCTATGTGGTTGGACTGAGTTAGACCGGACCATGGGTCTTGAGTTCGAGTCGCGAGGCGACATGGTGACGATAATATGTTTCTATCGATGTGTGTGTGCGCATGCTCGCAGGTAGTTGAGCTTGCATATGAGCACGAGCAATTTAAATTAATAAATAAAAAGTGTTTAGTGGTGAGCCTGTCGAACTCGTCGAGATTCGCATGCGACGGGCCACGGCGCAGCGTGAGTCGAGGGCGAGTCAGGCTCGACGCGAGTCGAGCACGAGTCGAGCTCAACTGGTATTAGAAAAAAAAAAAAAAGAGGGAATGATTTAAAAACTAAAACCCAAAACACAAAACCATCCCTTCTTTCTCTTTTGGGGTTCTGTTGAGATCAACCACGAGAAACCATGGTTGTCGTTCCCCTTCGACATGGCCATGACCGCTGGATTTGTAGTTGGCGGCTGTGCAGCTGCAAGGTCCGACCCAGCCAGGCCAGGCCCCGCGAACCACCCAATCCCCAACTTGGTTCTGCCCCCTTTCACCTTGCCGTCGTGGTTGCCGACGGCTTACTATTAGTAGCCTAACAACATTTGGCCCCCGACCAGCCACCATCGACCCTGTCCCTCTCTTCGCTGCAACTTTTGTGTCTTGTGCTTGATGGCCGAACAAACCCAGTCGACCCTTGGTTTAGCTTTACTCCTAACCTACCAGTCTTGACCGAGCACCCAAAAACCTTGGTCATAAATGTTAATTTTTTTTCCTTTTGTCATTATTGTGTTGTTGTTGGTAGCAGGCCTGGCGACGGATTCGCCAAGCCAAA
Organism: Chamaelirium japonicum; assembly: GCA_947650365.1. Taxonomy (NCBI): domain Eukaryota; kingdom Viridiplantae; phylum Streptophyta; class Magnoliopsida; order Liliales; family Melanthiaceae; genus Chamaelirium; species Chamaelirium japonicum. The sequence goes on from OX393560.1 coordinate 55,853,957, forward strand.
ACCCAACCAATGGCCTATATTAAAGCCCTTTGGCAAGACAATCATGCAATGTAAAACTCGCAGCCGTTACCCCCATGGGAACCCTTCGAGTTAACCCCAAGTCTATCCTTCCCCTTTTCCTTGTTGACCGTCATACCCGAAATGGAGCCCGAGACCGTCTCGGGCAGATGACGAATCGGATCTCCGACCTTGTCTAGACCTGACCCGAGTTGTGCACACCTTGGTAGTAAGGCCGAAGGCTCTTCGGAGCACAAGGCACGTTAGTAGCGTCCGATGTGGATGCGACCGTTTAGGCGGAATAGTACAGTTGAGTCATAGTACGACCCTCGGCATTGGCAATGCTGACCGATTGAGATTACACCATTAGGGGCATCATTTTACATGCCAGTAGACCGGCGTCCGATGACGCGTAAATTCCTTTGACTCGGCCAATCAGGGCCTAAGCCAATGATATTTAATAACACTTAATAACCATAGGCCCGCTGAGTATGTTTGATAGTTCGTGGCCGCGTTGACCAAGTCGGAGACGGAACGAAGGTCGCATAGCAGCAGCCTGAGCTCACTTTTTGGGTGACACTGCATGCTGTTTTAGATAATCAATTATGCTGTTATAAAAATTAAGGGTAGATGTCCATAACGCTGCATGCGGGTCCCGCCGGATATCGTCGTATATGGTCAAGTGGACCCCGCCTTGCATGCGGAGTCGCGAGTCCGACGACGCGTGCTTAAAAATGTTAGAATTAAATAATAATTATTCTATTGATTGCTTGGACATCGTAAGTAGGTATTTACCTTAAGTTTCATAAATTAATAACTAAATAATAATAATCGGGACCTACCCTCCAGAGAGGGGTGTGGCAACCCTGGCACACGGGTATACGGGCGAGAGAAATTTATTTTGCTTATTGTGATACATGGGTTGTGAGTGCGGTGCGAATTCTGGGTAAAACGTCGAAGCTATTGTATTATTATAACTGTGTGATATTCTATCATGTGAAAAGATTGGACCCCGTGCATGCAAGGGTGGTGAACCACCCTGCGCGCACAGCCGAAGATCGGTAGGCTAGGAGGTCACGGACAAGGATTTTAGTAAAGCTAATAGGAGGTGCCCTCTAGTAGGGATTGGCTGAGCAATCCTGTCCCGAGAAAGTTGAAGCCCTCAAGGAAAGCAAGTTGGGCAGTAGAGCTCCACCGTGAAAGACGAAAAACCCCTTATGATCATATGGGTGACTTTGTGTATGGTGTTGGAGGATGCACGGCGAGAGAGTTGACCCTCTACATCGAAATAAAAGGCCCTATAGTAATGCCCGACCGGGGGCAAGATCAACAAAATATCCGGGATTCACATTGAGTGTGTTTATTTTTATGAATTATGAATTATAGAAATGACATACTTGATAACCTAACGACAGTAGGGATCGCATGCGAATGTAGACACTGCATGGGCACTTAGGACGTGATTGAGAATTTAGTTGGACAACTAGGCTAATTAGTAAACTGTTTATAAATACGGGCGTCATTAATTACCTAGGCAGTTAGCTTATCACTAGCTATTAATTTGGCTAATCTCCCAATTCATTTTGGGGGCTAATCATTCCCACGAGTAGGCTCTTCTACAAGTTCGGAGACTCAGGGGTAAACACGAGGCCAGCGCGGAGTTAGGACGACGGTAGAGTCTTATATTTCAGTATGTCGTGTAGCAGTCTTTACTTTCTGGCAGTGTAATCGAATTAGATTTGATAAGAGTTATTTAGCTCAGTGTACGTTATTTGTTAGTGGCAATGATACAGCTGAGTCCTTTTGGGTAGGCCTCTCCTCAAGGCCCCAAGCCTAGGGTAGCTCACTATAAAAATATAAATCTTAAATTGACCTAATTGACTAGCCCCTTAGATAGGATCTCTAAACCAATGTACTGAGTGTTAGGGAGTGGGTGAGACTCCTAGCTCACCATCAGTGGCTCGAGCCCCGTGCTCCCTTAGAGGGACTCCTATCAGCAGGTAGTGGTGCCGACATGTTACACATGCTAAGAGGATAATCTTGTTAAGGGTCGAGCTTGGTCATTTCTCTATCCGCTTTCCTTAAAATAAATTTTATAAATTTTATCTCTCCACTTTCCTTGAAATAAATTTTTTTTCACAAAAATCAAGTTTTAAAATATTCCTTGTTTCTCTCTCCTCCTTCTTCGTCATTTATGAGAGAGCTGCAGTCCTGTGAGAAACCCTAATTGGTGTAGTTAGTTGACTAAACCCTAAATCCTTTGGTTTTTCTCACTTTACACCCTAGGGATCGGTTTCAGATTTCTGGGGCGTGACACTAATAATAATATTAAGAAGAAAGAGGAGTCAGAGGATGGCCTGAGGTCGAAGCACGTCTTGGCACTGTCCTAGAATTCCAATTGCCACCACGTGCGGGTCTTGTGGCAAGGAAGACTAGAGATACGACAAACCCCCCTGATGACCACCTTTCCTTCTTGTTGGCATGCCTCAGAAAAGGCACACGAACATCGCACAAGCACTTCCAGAGCTCAGCAAGGAAGCAAGATCAAAACCGTAGAAGAAGAGAGAGAGAGAGAGAGAGAGAGAGAGAGAGAATTTTGAGATCAAAAAAACTATTTCTCGTGTGTGTAAACCATTGGTCTCGGGTGCCTTTTATAGGCAAATTCCTTATGACCGTTGACTGCCAATCAATAGGTTTAAAGTACATCATTGTGTAACATGTATATTACATCATAACCATTCAATTGGTTTTAAAGTAGCCATTTAATGCTCCCTGATGCATTGATTCCAATCGAACATCCAAGGGCCTGTTTGTTTTTCGGACCCGCAAAGTAAAGGCTAGTAAATTGGATGTGGGTTAGTAAATCTCGCAGATTAACTAGTAAATCTGATTTTCTTCTTGTTGTTTGTATTGACCAGTAAAGTAAACCATTTCTTCTGAACATCTGTTTCAATTGACTAGTAAAGTAAATTAGAAAGTAAATATATCGGTCGCTCACCGTCGCCGTCGCCCCACCTGCCTCCGTCCACCACCGCCCGCCGCCGTCCACCACCACCCCATATGAATGTTGGAATTTAACGTTGAGAGTGTAATAAGTGCACTACCATCATCACGTGAAGATGTTAACGTTGATGGCATAACAACGACACCTGGTAACGTGTACCTTCGATGGCATGGACTAAAATGGGTTTTAAAAATATATAAAAGTTACGGACGATCTTTCCCCAGCTGTTTGACTTGGTCCCCTCGAAGATGGCCTCGGTCCGCTCCCAAGCCTGGTCCGGGGAACTTGCAGGATCTAGCGTCCGAGACTCGATAGCTTTTTCCCAACAGAACTAATACTGCAACTTGGCGAATTGCTGGACCTTCTACAACCAATCTTTCTCACAAGTGAGGCCGATGTCGCAAGGTGTCGCTGGACGACGAATGGTGCTTTCACGGTTGGCTCTTTTTACAAACTCATCAACTTTGGGGGAATAATTTGCCCGATTGCCGATATCAAGTCGATATCACAACGGAATTGATTGCCCGATTGCAAATTGTCGATATCAAGTCGATGATCCATCTCTGGACTTCGCACCTAATCCCGCGGCTTAAAACTGTTTTTTTGAGACTGTATTCTTGATTGTAGAATTGTACTCCTTTCTCCCCCATCACTGAGAGGGATTTCTCAAATATATATATATATATATATATATATATATATATATATATATATATATATATATATATATATATATATATATATATATATATATATATATATATATATATATATATATATATATATATATATATAGAAGTCAACATAGAGTTGGTAGGTTCGGTGGTGAAATGATGAGGAATAACTTTATTTTATTGGCCTTGTTCTTTTGTCCACGTGTGCATGTCCATCAACGATCTCATAGACGAATCAAACTCAAATGCCCCATTTCCTTATTTTATCTAACAATTTTGAACAATTTGAAGGGTTGGGTCGTGTTCTTCTCACATTAACTATGTTCTAAGAAGCATTGACACTGGTACGAAGACACGGTCACGACACGACAAGGGTACGCCGACACGGCTAATCCTAAAAAAAGAGGACACGGGTACCGCGAAACACGGCAAAATAAATTAATAATTTTTATTTATATTTTATATGTATTTATAATTCATATATATTTCAATGACCGAAAAAACCTCAAAGGAAACAACTAAAATGAAAATTTAATGCATACTGAATCGCAACCGTTAGTTACACCCAGCCCGATTGGTGAATCACATACAGCCCTAAATGGTATGGAAAAGAACGGCTGTGTTTCAATTTTTGCTTCAACCTATCTAAAGCCTCAGATGATCAGATAAGTTAAAGCCAAAACTGAATCGTAACCGTCCGTTACAACTAGCCTGACAAGTGAATTATATTCAGTCTCAAATGACATGCAAAAGAACGACTGCGGTTTAGTTTTGGCTTTAACCTATCTGATCCTCTGAGGTTTTAACCTCAGAGGATCAGATAAGTTGAAGCCAAAACTGAATCACAACTGCTTGTGACCCGACCCTATATCAAACAGCCCGCCAACCCACCATGTCCAGTGTGTTTCCAGCGAGTGTCCGACAAGTGTCCGATGAGTGTCCGACCGTGTCCGGCTCCTGGAAGCATGTGGGACAAGGCACATGAGTATCTGATGCGTGTCCGATGAGTGTCTGACGAGTGTCGGTGTCCGACAAATGTTTGACACGGGTACGGGGGGCCTGGGGAAGTGTTCGTGCTTCCTAGACTATGTCCCTAGGTGATTGGATTCACACAGGTTAGAAGCTAAGGGGGTTGTTTGGTATGAGGAACATCTGTTCGCTTAAACCTCATCTGAAAGAGGGTATTTTCATCAATTACTATTTCTAATGTAAATCGATGGTTCAGCGTTCCGGTTAGCATAGAAACGCATGGACTGAGATACTATCGTTCCCGATCCTTCATTCCACCTTAGCAAATACTATACATTAGTTTTAAAATATGGAATTGGGAATAGAAACGGACAGTTCCGGAATGATGCCAAACACCCCCTAACAATCCGTTTCTTCAGGTGTAATTTTTTTTTAATGATTGTGATGGGTTATTTTGTTAATAAGTCTAGTAGTTTAATTACATGGTGCAAGACATTGGCAATCCTTCACCCTGTCTCTTCTTTTCCGTATGTCTATGATTCTCGTGCGACACTCTATTCGGATATACCATCTCAGGTGTGTGTTGTCGATCAATGTGAGACAGTTATTATTATTATTATTTTTTGTATGGCATCCATTCACAACCGTCCCTCTGCCAGCCAGTCAGGCCGAGTGCGATTCGCCTATTGAGGTCGGGTGCAATGGATGGCTGTGATAAGCGGACACATCAGGATTGTGGAATTTAAGTGAAAAAAAAAGATGTATGAATAACGTTTTCCTTCTAAAATTGTTAGATACCAACTTCAAACCTTGCCGTCCCCCTACAAGAAAATCCTGGCTTGGCCACTGCTGCCGAGTATTTGTTGCATCTGCTGGATCCAATATATATGACTTGGTCTAAAATATATCAGAGAGAGAGAGAGGGAACCAATGGTATTGAATATTGGAGAGAGAGAGAGAGAGAGAGAGAGAGAGAGAGAGAGAGAGAACCAATGGTATTGAATATTGGAGAGAGAGAGAGGAGAGAGAGCACCAATGGTATTGAATATTGTTAAAAGAAAAAATTAAAATAATACTGCAAGAAGGAAGGGACTTAAATGTTTGTGAGTAATAAAAATCGGAAAAAAATAAAGAGATCAACAAAAAAATTTCAAAAGCATAGTACAAAGTATGAAATTTAGTAGGAATATACAAAATAAATAAATTTTCAATAAAAAGGTAAAAAACGCCAACTTAGTTGTTGTTTAGGTGTTTTAACTTAAAAATTCCCAAAGTGGCATCCTTGGATACCAACCCAATTGGCGTCCAAATTTATTTTATTTTATTTATCCTTCAAAAAAATATTGATGCTATCCGATGCACTCATTATCAAAGGGTGAATCGCATCGATCTAACCGTGGATGCATGCACCCCAATAGGAGAATCATACTCATGTGGATGCTCTATCTTTATTGGTGTTTTAAATCAAAAAAATAAATAAAAATCCAAATGCCAACTCAATTGGCATTTAAAATGGGGGGACTTAGCAGTTGGTCGCCCACATGTGTCTCATTTTAGCGCTAAGGACGCCCAACACATTGTTTAAGCTGGGGTCCCTCCGCAAAAACCGAAACGACTTCAATAATCTTTAACTATTTCACTGTTTTAAAAGCCCATCAATATCCATCAGATTTCACTCAAATTTCAAACTCTGCCATCAACTAAAATTCAAACGTACAGATATACTGTAGCGAACGTGACTATTTTCTTTTTCAGAATTTTAATATTCACTACAAGGAAATCAATGTAATATTTTTTTTTGATAAATCTCAATATAAATTTTTCATATTTTTACTACAATGATTTTATTGTAGCAAATGTTACTATCTATTTTTGAAATTTTATTATTTGCTACAGTGAAATCATTGTAGCAAATATTTATTTTGAAAAACTCGATATTAAAATTTATATTTTTTTCTACAGTGAAATTACTGTAGCAATGTTACTCTTTATAAGGAGTAACATTTCGAATAATAAAGAGACACATTTGCTATAATGAAATCACTATGGTATTTTTTTATAATAGATCTCGTATAAAATTGAAAAATTATATTCATCGAAATCACTGTTACAAATTTTACTCTTCATTATCGAAATATTACTCTTTATAAAGAGTAACATTTCGATAATGAAGAGTAATATTTGCTACAGTGAAATCATTGTAGCATTTGTTTTTTGTTTTAAAATCATTGTAGCAAATGTTACTCTTTATAAAGAGTAACATTTCGATAATGAAGAGTAACATTTGCTACAGTGATATCACTGTAGCAATTTTTTTTTGATAAATCTTATTTTAAAAAAACAGTGAATCACTGTTGCACTTTTTTTTGGATGGTGTATGAAATTATGCACATAAAGAAGGAAAGAATAAGAAAGGTTATTTTGGTCTTTTTTCAAAAGTTTGTTACATGTAACAAATTCTGATCCGCTACAAATGCCTCACGTCCTTTTTGAAATGACTAACGTTATTAAATTCATAATCATAGGAACCATAGCTACAACCAATAGTTTCAGTGTACTTACACTAAATTGATCTGTTTTACAAGGACCTAAGACACATTACCTGTTTAAAATGAGTTCAACGCCAACTTGTTCGACATTTGGAGTGGACACCAACTCAGATGGCGTTTTATACCTTTTATCAAAATTTGATTTACTTTGCATTCTTTTTAATAAATTTTTACAAATCAAACCCTACAATATTCTCTATTTATATAAAACCTTATTAAAGTGATATTTACATATAAATCCCTCAATTCATTCAAACATTACATATTGACCACTGCAGTTAGCTCATAGGCGCTGACAGAACTCGATTCCAACTAGTGTACGTCATTTTTTACATATTGACCACGACAATTAGCACGCAGCGCTCCTCGGACGTCACCTCGAGGACGAAGCAATCATGTTGGTATTCCAGAATGTCCTACGCTACAATCTCCATATCTACAACGACCTCATCCGCAATTCTCTTGCCTTCCTTGGAACATCGATCGGATTCAGCGGGAGAACGAGGTTGAAGATGATTAAGTCGCTCGCAAGGGTCGTGACCTCAGGAAGCGCCCTTCGGACAAGGAGCCAACAAGACTGATAGCCCGAGCTCTCAATGCTTAGGCTAAAGAAGGTGGAACCTCCAAGAGGCCCAAGCGAGCAGACGATAGACCCACAGAGTCTTGAAGGACCGCACCCACCGATTGGAATCTGCCTATCAATATCATTTTCAAGCAGGTCCAGCACGAAGACTTCCTCAAGTGACCGAACCCTCTCCAACCTGATTCAAGGCACGCAGCAAATACATCGGTCTACTGTGACTTCCACTGATGCCAAGGACACCTAACGGTGAAATGTATGCCTTTCTCATATCACTTGGAAGACCTCTGGAATGAGGGACATCTTAGAAAATTCAAAGAAAGACAGGAATCTGGTCAGGACCCCCCCTCTGCAACCAAGGGGAAGCATCCCATCGACAGTTCAGAGTAGAAGGCTGTAGATCGTCAACAATTCAGAATCTCGCTCACCTAAAGTCCATGATGTTGCATCTTCTGAATTATCAATAAAATAGCAACTGAGCGCTTTTAGTGTAGTGATTCTCCTCAAACTCTTGATCAATTAGTGCTTCAATGCTATCGAGCTCCGAAGATATAAGCTCAATGTCCCCTTCACTGATTCGATCGCACAGGGTTACCCACGATCAGCCAGCGTTCAAAGACACCTGCTATATGCCGCACAACTGGTTGGGTCGGTAAAAGCCATGCCTCGACCAACTGAAGACAAGACTGGTTTGATCGCACAGGGTCTCCTCATAATAAACCATCATTCAAAGCTACAATTAGTTCGACTCGGGTTACGACACGACCAGCTAACCTACAATATTATAAAGCTACGTGCCCCGACGTAGGTTCAACTGAAATGGTGCTTCGCCTACGTCAATTGATATAAAAGCGCTATGCTGAGTACTCTGAATCATTGACATCGCACATGCTCCCATTGTCACGTAAGGACACATGCTATAGTGTCTCGCTATAGTTAGTTCGGTTCGGGTTGTGACACGACTGACTAACCTGTAATGGTATAAAGCTACGCACCACAGCGTAGGTTCGATCAAAATAGTGCTTCACCTAAGTCAATTAATATAAAGGCGCTACGCTGCGTACTTCGAATATTTGGCATGGCACATACTCCTATTATCACATAAGGACACATGCACTAGTGCCTCACCACAGTTAGTTCGGTTCGTGTTGCAACTCGACCGACTAACCTGCAATGGAACAAAGCTATGTGTCTCGACGTAGGTTCGACTGTAATGATGCTTTGTCTAAGTCCAACCGATACAAAGATACTACATTGAGTATTCTGAATCTTTGGCATCACACATGCTCTTGTTGTCACATAAGGACACATACACTAGTGTCTCGCCACAGTTAGTTTGGTTCACGTTGTGACACGGTCGACTAACCTGCAATGGTACAAAACTACGTGCCCCGATGTAGGTTCGACTGAAATGACGCTTTTCCAAAGTCCAATCGATACAAAGGCACTACGCTGAGTACTCCGAATATTTGGTATCACACATGCTCCCATTGTCACGTAAGGACATATGCACTAGTGCCTTGCCACAGTTAGTTTGGTTTGTATTGCGACACGGCCGATTAACCTACAATAGTATAAAGCTACGTGCCCCGATGTAGGTTTGATTGAAACAGCACTTCGCCTAAGTCCAACTGATACAAATGCACTACACGGAGTACTCCGAATCCTAACCCCCATCGATCAACCAACCTAAGGTAGGATCCATCGCCTAGACACCAGACTAAGCCCGAGATGTCGACACCGTTTCGACCTAAGAAGATAGCCTTGGTGTTTGAAGACAAAGTCCGAGGCAAGCTTCGCAACCACGGCACCTACCAAATCTTGAGACATCGAAATCGTCTCGGCCCAAGGAGATAGCCTTGGCATCCAAAGACAAAGCCTTAGGCAGGCTCCGCTGCCTTGGTACAAGACTAAACCCGAGACATTGACATCGTCTCGGCCCAAGAAGACATCCTTGGTATCAGAAGACAAAGTCCAAGGTAGGCTTTGCCGCTGCGGCACTCGATAAAGTTCAAGACGTCGACATCGTCTTGACCCAGGAGACGGCATTGGCAGTCAAATACAAAGTCCGAGGTAGGCTTCACCACCTTGATGACTAGTCAAAACTAAGATGTCGATATCGTCTCGGCCCAAGGAGACAACCTTGGAATCCAAAGACAAAGTCTGAGACAGGCTTCGCCGCCTTGGTACCAGATAAAGCCCGAGACATCGACATTGTCTCGGCCCAAGGAGACAGCCTTGGCAGTCAAATACAAATACCAAAGCAGGCTTCACCGCATTGACGTTTGACAAAGCCCAAGACATCGACATCGTCTCAGCCCAAGAAGACAGCCTTGGCAATCGAAGACAGAGTCCGAGGTAGGCTTTGCCACCTCGGCACCTACCAAAACCCGAGACATCGACATCGTCTTGGCCCAAGGAGACGGCATTGGTAGTCAAATACAAAGTCCGGGGCAGGCTTTGCCGTCTCGACTCTTGTCAAAGTTCGAGACATCGATATCGTCTCGGCCCAAGGAGACAACCTTGGCATCAAAAGACAAAGTCCAAGGCAGGCTTCGCCGCCTCGGCACTTGACAAAGCTTGAGATGTCGACATCATCTCAGCCAAAGGAAACGGCCTTGGCAGTCAAATACAAAGTCAGAGGCAGGCTTTGCCACCTCGATGCCTAACAAAGCCCGAGATGTCGACATCATCTAGGCCCAAGGAGACAGTCTTGGCAGTCAAAGACAAAGTCCGAGGCAGACTTCACCGCCTTGACATCTACCAAAGCTTGAGATATCGACATTTTCTTATCCCAAGAAGACGGCCTTGGCAATCAAATACAAAGTCCGAGACAGGCTTCGTCGCCTCGACACCTGACAAAGACTGAGACATTGACATCATCATGGCCCAAGGAGACAGCCTTGGCATTCAAAGACAAAGTCCGAGGCAGGCTATGTTGCCTCGGCACCCAACAAAGCCGGAGACATCAACATCGTCTCGGCCCAAAGAGCCTTGACAGTCGAATACAAAGTCCGAGAAAGGCTTCACCGCCTCGATGCTTGACAAACCCCAAGATGTCGATATTGTCTCGGTCCAAGGAGACAACCTTGGTAGTCGAAGACAAAGTCCAAGGTAGCCTTCGCTACCTCGGTACCTACCAAAGCCTAAGATTTTGATATTGACTCAGCCCAAGGAGACGACCTTGGTAGTCAAATACAAAGTCTGAGGCAGGCTTTGCTGCTTCGATGCCTGAGACATCGACATCGTCTCGACCCAAGGAAACTGCCTTGGCAGTCGAAGACAAAGTCCGAGGCAAGCTTCGCCGCTTTAATACCTACCAAAGATCGAGACGTCGACATCATCTCAGCCCAAGGAGACGGCCTTAGCAGTCAAATACAAAGTCTGAGTCAGGTTTCGCTGCCCTAACGAAGACTAAGACGTCGATATCATCTCGACCCAAGGAGACAGCCTTGGCATTCAAAGATAAAAGTCCGAGGCAGGCTTCGCCACCTCAGCACCTATCAAAGCCCGAGACGTCGACATCATCTCGATCCAAGGAGACGGCCTTGGCAGCCAAATACAAAGTCCGAGGTTGGCTTTGCCGCCACGATGCCTAACAAAGCCCGAGACATCGAGACTATCTCGACCCAAGGAGACAGCCTTGGCATCCAAAGGCAAAGCCCAAGACTCCCCCCTAGCATTCAAAGACAAAGTACGAAGCGTTTAATGCTTCAGCAAATTTAACAAGCCCAATATAATACCCTTGGTACTCAAAGGCACTACAAAAAGACAAATTTGGTCGAGTGAGATGAGGGTGGGCGGTAGAGGCCATCATTTGGTATCGCATCCCCATTTCGCTCCAGCTAATGCATGGACTCGGAGTCGGCCATAACCCTTGACTAACCTGCAACAGTACAAAGTCACGCGCCCTGACGTGGGTTTGACTAAAACGATGATTAGCTTAAGTCTAACCGATACAAGGGCGTTACAATGAATACTCCAATTTTCAACTCCTTCAACCAACCAAATTCCAAGCTAACAACCTCGCCACTCACCGACAAATTACGAGGTGCTTCGCACCGCCTCGGCGCTCGCCAACAGAGTGTGACGTGCTTCGCACTACCTCGGTGCTCACAGACAAAGTCTAGGGTGCTTCGCACTGCCTCGGCGCTTGCAAGATAAAAGTCCAAGGTGTTTTGTGCACTGCCTCAACTCTCATGCTCAATGATCCTAGGGAGACGGTCCTGGCGCTCATCGATAAAAGTTCGAGGTGTTTGTGCACTGCCTTGGCACTCACGTGGCAAAGTCTGAGGTGTTTGTGCACCGCCTTGGTGCTCACGCTCAACGAGCCTAGGAGATGGCTCTGGCACTCGCGCTCAACGACCCCTGGGAGACGGCACTAGCGCTCATCGACAAAAGTCTAAGGTGTTTGTGCATCGCCTCGGTGCTTGCACTCAACGAGCCCAGGGAGACGAACCTGGTGCTCACCGACAAAAGTCTGGGGTGCTTCATATCGCCTCGGCGCTCACACTCAACAAGCCTAGAGAGACGGTCCTGACGCTCGCCGATAAAAGTCTGAGGTGCTTCGCACCGCCTCAGCACTCGCGCAGCAAAAGTTTGAGGTGTTTGTGCACTGCCTTGGTGCTTGTGCTCAACGAGCCTAGTGGAGATGACCTTGAAACTCACTAACAAAATCCAAGCATGACATTCGTAGGAGTGAAAGATATCGCAGCCTCCTCAAGAGGTCGCGCAATCCGAGAGTCGTTGACCGGTCGCAAAGGTGTGCACCTTGACCGACCCCCCCAAGCCCTCAACCTTAGCCGAACCCCCCCCCCCCCCCCCCCCCCCCCCCCCGAGGGGGTTGTACACCCATAACCGACCCCCCCTTTTTGCACCTTTACTGACCCCTCCTCCCCTTTCCTCCTCTATCAAATAGTGGCAAGGGGTGCAACAGGCCAAAGATAGAAAATTTTGGGTTTTTAAGTTGCATTTGATCCCATCTTCCCATAGAAATCTAAAGCTCGTCCTAGCTCCCTTCTTCCCTTGACTATGGATGACCTTGTAGAGGGTCATGCGAGGATCACAATGCCTCTGGAATCGACGAATTCCGATCCCGGATGCACACGCTACATTACATCAAATACGGCTCTGGGTTGCATTTCCTACTCTCCACTCTTACTTGAGTTTTTGAGTTGCACTCAATCCCACTTTTCATGTTGAAATGTAGTGCTCGTCCTAACTCTATTCTTCCCCCATCTCTGGACAACCTCATAGAAGGTCATGCAAGGATCACAATGCCTCTCGAATCGATGAATTCTGATCCAAGATGTAGCCTCTATGACTTGTCGAACTCGGCATCGACTCATATTTTTCACCATCATCACCCACCACGACCATTATCACACGACCCTTGACTCATATTTTTCTGATCCAGGAGACGACCTTGGTAGTCAAATACAAAGTCTGAGGTAGGCCTTGCTGCTTCGATGCCTGAGACATCGACATCGTCTCGACCCAAGGAAAGTGCCTTGGCAGTCGAAAACAAAGTCCGAGGCAAGCTTCGCCGCTTTAATACCTACCAAAGATCGAGATGTCGACATCATCTCAGCCCAAGGAGACGGCCTTAGCAGTCAAATACAAAGTCTGAGTTAGGCTTCGCTGCCCTAACGAAGACTAAGACATCGATATCGTCTCGACCCAAGGAGACAGCCTTGGCATTCAAAGATAAAAGTCCGAGGCAGGCTTCGCCACCTCAGCACCTATCAAAGCCCGAGACGTCGACATCATCTTGGTCCAAGGAGATGGCCTTGGCAGCCAAATACAAAGTCCGAGGTTGGCTTTGCCGCCACGATGCCTAACAAAGCCCGAGACATCGATACTATCTCGACCCAAGGAGACAGCCTTGGTATCCAAAGGCAAAGCCCAAGACTCCCCCCTAGCATTCAAAGACAAAGTCCGAAGCGTTTAATGCTTCAGTAAATTTAACAAGCCCAATATAATACCCTTGGTACTCAAAGGCACTAAAAAAAGACAAAGTTGGTCGAGTGAGATGAGGGGTGGCGGTAGAGGCCATCATTTCGTATCGCATCCCCATGTCGCTCCAACTAATGCATGGACTCGGAGTCGGCCATAACCCTTGACTAACCTGCAACAGTACAAAGTCACGCGCCCTGACGTGGGTTTGACTAAAACGATGCTTAGCTTAAGTCTAACCGATACAAGGGCGTTACAATGAATACTCCAATTTCCAACTCCTTCAATCAACCAAATTCCAAGCTAACAACCTCGCCACTCACCGACAAATTATGAGGTTCTTCGCACCGCCTCGGCGCTCGCCGACATAGTGTGACGTACCTCAGTGCTCACAGACAAAGTCTAGGGTGCTTCGCACTGCCTCGGCTCTTGCAAGACAAAAGTCCAAGGTGTTTTGTGCACTGCCTCAACTCTCATGCTCAATGATCCTAGGGAGACGGTCCTGGCGCTCATCGATAAAAGTCCGAGGTGTTTGTGCACTGCCTTGGCACTCACGTAGCAAAGTCTGAGGTATTTGTGCGCCGCCTTGGTGCTCACGCTCAACGAGCCTAGGAGATGGCTCTGGCACTCGCGCTCAACGACCCCTGGGAGACGGCACTAGCGCTCATCGACAAAAGTCTAAGGTGTTTGTGCATCGCCTCGGTGCTCGCACTCAACGAGCCCAGGGAGACGAACCTGGTGCTCACCGACAAAAGTCTGGGGTGCTTCATATCGCCTCGGCGCTCACACTCAACAAGCCTAGAGAGACGGTCCTGACGCTCGCCGATAAAAGTCTGAGGTGCTTCGCACTGCCTCAGCACTCGCGCAGCAAAAGTTTGAGGTGTTTGTGCACTGCCTTGGTGCTTGTGCTCAACGAGCCTAGTGGAGATGACCTTGACACTCGCTGACAAAATCCAAGTATGACATTTGTAGGAGTGAAAGATATCGCACCTCCTCAAGAGGTCGCGTAATCCGAGAGTCGATGACCGGTCGCAAAGGTGTGCACCTTGGCCGACCCCCCCAAGCCCTCAACCTTAGCCGAACCCCCCCCCCCCCCCCCCCCCCCGAGGGGGTTGTACACCCATAACCGACCCCCCCTTTTTGCACCTTTACTGACCCCTCCTCCCCTTTCCTCCTCTATCAAATAGTGGCAAGGGGTGCAACAGGCCAAAGTTAGAAAATTTTGGGTTTTTAAGTTGCCTTTGATCCCATCTTCCCATCGAAATCTAAAGCTCATCCTAGCTCCCTTCTTCCGTTGACTCTGGATGACCTTGTAGAGGGTCATGCGAGGATCACAATGCCTCTGGAATCGAAGAATTCCGATCCCGGATGCACACGCTACATTGCATCAAATACGGCTCTGGGTTGCATTTCCTATTCTCCACTCTTACTTGAGTTTTTGAGTTGCACTCAATCCCACTTTTTATGTCGAAATGTAGTGCTCGTCCTAACTCTGTTCTTCCCCCATCTCTGGACAACCTCGTAGAAGGTCATGCAAGGATCACAATGCCTCTCGAATCGACGAATTCTGATCCAGGATGTAGCCTCTATGACTTGTCGAACTCGGCATCGACTCATATTTTTCACCATCATCACCCACCACGACCATTATCACACGACCCCCCTGTTGGAAATAAATCCCTGGTAGAGGCCCGCAGCGGAAGCAAAGTGAAGGTCCGAGGACCGTAGGCGGTGTGCGTTACATATCAAAATTTTCATCGAAACGATCTACATATGCGTGTATAAATCTAGCATGGCAACTACGCGAACCCCTAACGACGATCTAACGCAAAAGAACAATCTAGCATGAATGCATGTTCTAATTATGATAGATCTACTTGTTAGAGATCATACCTGCGTGCGGAATCTTTCACCGCGACAAATTTCTTCTTTGTCGATGGAGACGGGCTACGGATCTGCTCGACATAGCTTCGGTGCGATGGCCATAACTTTCTGCTCCGAACTCCGATTGGGCTGAAATTTGGACTGTAGGTAGCCAACTTCGAGACGCAACTTTTGCAACAAGTTTCACGTCGTTTGGACTTCTGTAGCTCCCGGAATCACAGAAACAATGCTGATTTTCTGTGCAGATTCTGGACAGCAAAAGGTTGCGGGAGACGCCTTCTAGTTCACCCGATCTCACACGATGCACGGCACCTCGTCGATGGATCTCTGAGTGCCTCCATACGACGAGCCTTCTCCTTCTACGAAACACCACGTGAGGAAGATGAGTCGCCATCCAATGGCGCAAGCGAGGGAGAGAGAGACGAGAGAGGAGATGCGAAGAGAGGAGAGGGGGCGGCTAGGGTTTCCCCATGCCATGGCCGGCCCTAGGGCTTGCATGGCTCTATTAATTTCGTGCACCCTCTCTCTCCTTCTCATATATATAGCCGGCCTATCCATATGGATAAGGACAGTATGGATAAGGATGATTGATTCATACCTTATCCCTATATATCTCTTCTTTATCTCTATCCTTTCCTTGTTTTCGAAAACGGTCAAAACCAGCCCGTTTTCTGCGCCTCATAACCGGCCCCTTCATCGGAGGCAACAACCTCCCGAAACTAATGGGGCCGGCCTTGACCAGTCTCTCAACACTTAGGGCCGGCCCCCTTAGTGCATAGTGGCGCATGGTATGACCAAAACGCCCTTATGCCACTAGTTGGCCGTTCCTCGTGTACGAGACTTTGCAAGGCACACATAAGTGAAGTGCACCAGTGATTTCACTATTCTCTGAGCTTCCCGTAGGGTGCCCCTAGTGAAGTCAACTAGTCAACTCGCAACATGTCCCGGTGCATCGCACCCATGTGGCAAAGTCCACTTATGGCAAGGAATTGCTACATGCGTCTCTGCACTAACCTAGGGTTTCCCCTTAGTGCACACACGTAGCTACGCATCTACCGAGCACTAGTGCGAAGCACTCACGGAGCGTATGCTTGGACTTCTCGCTTCCTCTAACTACGTTCTGTGTTTCGATGAGATGGTATAAGAACCATACATAATGTCGATAAGGTGGAACCTTCAGGGACCAGGGTTCATGGCTTCCAACTCAGACTCGATCGACACACTACCCGAGTGTACCATCGATCCTCTGAGTCCGAGTTAACCTGCGTAGCCACCCAGAGTGCGACGCAGGCTGCACTCCAATTCCCCCGGACTTACTATGTTCTCTTTCATACCCCTGCTCTCCGCTTAGTATGGTAAACTCGTTGTCCCTCCACTTGGTGCCATGACGCAACTCGAGCGGTGGAGAATACCGTCAGACTCGAGTGCTCATATGACTCGGTTCCTTCCATGTTGACCACGTACATCGTATCTCCGATTACTCTTTCGAGCAACCGGATCCGTCACCAGTCCAACTGATGACCACCTGGCCAGGGTTTAATACGACGTAGGTCAGACCAAGGAACGCACCTCCCGTTAGGGGTGTGGATAGCCTGCAGGAATGACATGCTGATGCAACGCCAGCCGGGTAACCCAGTACACTGTGGTTTTGGATCACTGCATCCGGATCCTCACACATTGGTGCGCCAAAGCACCACACAACTGGTTAGTCCACCAGACATGGTTCCTCAGGGTTTAGGACCGTTTTACCCTAAGCAGAAACACGGTTTAGTGCACCGGTGTCTGCTCACCTATCTGTGCACCGTGTTGGTTCCGTTCGGCCACAGACACTGTGCCTGGTAATGACCGTGGTGGAGACACCCACGCTCTGTCATCCCAACAGCTTAACCTGATAGGGCGACCAACCCTAATCAGAGCTGCGAACGTATTTAGGTTACATGGGACCAGTCCCTTGAGTCTCCCACTCAAGAGGATTACCATGTAGCCATGGCTCTCTGTTCTGTAATCAGAACACGTACTAAGGTACGTACCAATATGCATTCCTATACTATCAACCATACAAAGCTAAACACTAGGTTTTTTACGAGCTATAGACCTCACCAATTCTAACAATCTCCCACTAGGTCTAACGAGGAATAACGGTGTTGAGCTCTGTAGCTTCTACATGCTGCCCAAAAGCCTTTGCAGGAATTCCCTAAAGGAATTGACAACATTGTCTGTAGATTCCACCTCAGTACCGCTACTTGCATTTCCTCATATAACTGTCAGATCAAGTGGAGTTTGTACTTGATGGGTTTCCCCTCACGGCGGTGCCTAGTCTCCTTGGACCTTGCTTACCGCTCTTCTATTGTAACAACAGATAACTGAGCCTCTGGTACGCGTCCCAAGTTCTCTAAGAACTTCCTAAGCCTTACCACCTGATATACTACTTCGCACGCAACAACGTGCTAAGCATCTGTGGTAGAGTCTGTGATGCACTTGCTTCACACTCTACCAATTACCGCTTCTAATCCCAAAATAAAAATAATCCCTGAAATTGATTCTCTGAAACACACATCTGACACCAAAGTCAGATCCTGTGTGTCCAATCGATATCAGGACCTGTGAAGTGCAAGCTAACTCACAATCCTTACTTAACGAGGATTTCTGAGTATACCCTTCATATCGGTCCAAAGATCTGGACCCGGGTTCGACTGAAACCGGCCCATCTTCCTGCTGCGCAATAGATATCTAGCCTCGTAAAACGAATCTGGCTAGAATCTTATCTTCATGCGTAGCCTGTGACAGCAAGAGAATCTTGCTCTGGTTGTCTCGAGTTACCTTGATTCCCAGAGCATAACTCGCCTCACTAGGGTCTTTCACATCGAATTGTGATGACTACAAACCTTTACCGTAAACAATATTCTTACATCATTTTCAATCAGTAGAATATCGTTAACGTAAAGTACTAAATACACCCTTGTAGCTATTTCACCTTTCTTGTACCAACTTGGTTTATCCTCATTCTGATCAAATCCGTGTGAGCGGATTCCCTTAATCAAAATAAATATTCCAACCTGGATGCTTGCATCAGTCCATAAATGGACCGTTGCAACTTGCATTCCAAATCTTCCTAACCTACTGACACAAAGCCTGGGGCTACATCATCCATATGTCCTTTCCAAATTCCCGTTAGGGAATAACTGTCTTGACATCCATCAACCAGATCTCCCAACTATAATGGGCTGTGATGGATTAAGAGGATCCGTTATAGACTTAGGCATAGCTACCAGTGAGATGGTTTTGACATAGTCAATCCCTTCTCCTTTGGTAACTAATCTAGCTACTTAAGTCTTAACCGGGTGCTCTTCTTATACACCTCCTACACCCCGAAGGATGATAGTGCTATAAGTGTCAAGACTGTTCCAAGGAACATTGATGTAATCTTGCCTCCATGGTCTTTTATCAGTCAGAGCTGTCGGAAGCTCCCACTACTTCTTCGTAGCTCTAGGGATCATCCTCCTGAAACTCTGGATTAACTATCAAAGTTTCTCTATAGTATCTTTCAGGAGCTCTGATAGTCCCACAATGACGAGGTGGTGGTGGTACAAAGGAAGCTCCCACTACTTCTTCGTAGCTCTAGGGATCATCCTCCTGAAACTCTGGATTAACTATCGAAGTTTCTCCATAGTATCTTTCAGGAGCTCTGATGGTCCCACAACGACGAAGTGGTGGTAGTACAAAAGTGAATTGTTTCTACAGTGTCTGGTATACTAGTTTCTTGTATCATCTACTCCCACTACGTTTTCAGATGCGCACTCTCTACCAGTACCCAGTAGTTCACCCAGAACTACCTTACCGGTAAACTTATGGTCTATAATATAATCCTGGTCTAGGTAGATGGTATTCGTAGAAACGATTACCTTCCAAACCTCAAGATCATAGAACAGTCCACCTTATGCCTCCTAAGGGTAACCTACAAACAGATATACCTGGAACTACATCTCCATCTCATCCCTCTTGTCCTTTTGCACAAGTGCAGGACACCCTATATCTCGAGACACTATAGTGTCAGCTTTCGCTTAGACCATAGCTCTCTATAGGTCTGAGGCACTGATCTAGATGAGAGATAGTTTTAGATATAAGCTACTGTTTTAAGGTACAACCCCACCAAAAGGTGGGTAGTACATTTGGCAATATTCATCATACTACGGACCATGTCAAACAGGGTCCGATTCTTTCTCTCGGAGACTTCATTCTGACGTTTCATCCTAGGAGCATTTAACTGGGAGATAATCCCATGCTCCTTCAGGATCCTATGGAACCCATCCGATAGGTTCTCATTCCCTCGATTAAATCGAAGAGACTCCTATCGTCTGGACGCTCTTGGAACCATAGACGTCAAAATTAACTAACTCCCATACCTTCATGGCCCTTTTAGTTATTCTGCCTTCCAGATTACACTCATAGGTTAGAAGGATCTCCGATGATTCTGTGAACAGAAACTCGGCCTTCTGTCACCTCTGAATTTATCTGAGGTAAAATATCTAAATCAGAGGGGTCACAAATGGGATAGCTTCTCCGAAGGATTTAGATGAATTTTAATTAGACGCTGCAGCTGTCATGAAATCTATTTCCGAATTAGGATTAAATACAAAGAGATTTTTCTGATCTATTCCTTTAATAATGAAGCTATCTATTCAGTTTAAGATACACACCAACGGTGCTGTCTAAAACTAAAAACTTCATTTACCTAGGAGGAAACAGAACTACATCTCTAAAGATCAAAATCCGTGTTTCGGAAAAACTAAGACAATCATATCTAACAGCTTCCGCAGCGGCTTATGACATCAGTACCTATGTTAGGATTCCTTCACTATAAAGTAGCCTTCTGCTTTCCTTGAATCTCTGTAGACCCTAAGTCTACATTCCAAGAAGCATAAGAACTGCTACTAGATAGCGACTCAACTCCTAACGTCCTGAGGCCATACTGAATCTTCAAATACTCCCTACACTCGCCAAAGCGAAAACACTTCCGTCCTTAGCGTTACCAGACTTAGGATTCCACACCAGTTTCTGCACTAGAATAGTTTTCGATCTCTTTTAAGTTATTCCCTTAGCTTCTTCTAAAGAAGACCTAGGTTAAGCACTAAAGGCATTGCCTTTAATCTTGATCTCATCCTTTGTCTCTTGGAAATCTCCTTAGAAGTTCTGCATTTATCATCTTTAACTTGTTAAAGCTAAAGTCTCTGATAACGCCTTCGAAGGTTCCATACAAGGATGCAAGATAGACGTCTTCCACCACCTCATCATCTGGTATTATGTCTTTGGAATCTAGTTCGATCTGGAACTCAAGGATGTGTTCCCGAACAAGCATTCCCTCTGACATCTTGGTACCGACAAGTATCTTAGTGGAAAAGCGATGAGTCGACTGACTTCGCCTTTCAGACATCTAATGCAAGTAAAACTTTATTAGAGAAAACCCGGCATATTTCTGACTTGCTTCTAAAGAGTTGTCCGCAAGTCTGCTATAACATAGCACTTGCACATCTCCTCAGACTCTCGCTAGTCGTCATATGCCCTAGTTAGTGCCCTAGTGATATCTGGACCCATTAGGTCTAGTACAGGGATATTTAGATTACATGCCAATGTACATTTACTACCCTAAGCATAAGCTAAAGATTGCGCTTCCACTCTACGTAGTTAGAGACCCGATAACTGGTTCTCTTATGGGATAGCGGATAGGGGAACTATATGGTTGAATGAAAATGAATGCAAAATAACTTATTTTATGGATTTTGAAAATAAGCTAATTATATCCAAATGTCAGCGCTACCCTCACAGCGAAGACACCTCTATGGATTAATTAACCATGTATGTAAGATCTCAGAATCGACTACACCTGCCCTAGGGGGCATCATGCAGCGTCAATCCGCTTACACAGGCCTTTCCTTGACCCAGTCCAAATCTGCCAACTAAGGGCTTTGATGGACCATGGTTATCTTTTGGCCAGTGCCACGTGATCACCGTTGTCTTCGCAACGAATACCTCACGTGCACTTAGGATGCTTACCCACGAGCCTAAGCAATTATGACACGGGAGTTCATGCGGCCCCCACTAGGGTGGGATGAAAAGCCCTTCTCTCCTGGCCTCATAATCGCCATATCCTTAGGGAGGTCATTAAGTAATTTGGCATGGAAACACACAGCTCCCACCCTAGGGGGTGTGAAGTTATGCATCCCCACCCAAACACAAAACGACTGGCCGTGGAGGCCAGAGGATCTCTAAAAGTCCTCTCTTACATCCCTTATTAAAGTTGAGGGTTATTTAATGCAAGTATGAGTGTACACTAAGGTCACGACAACCTATACACTAGACCCTGGTCATACCGTGCTCCCACTAGCATTCAAGCCTTTCGCGAAGCATTAATCGATCTTGGAATATCATAGTCCCTGCCTCGAGTGGATTTCTCCACTCAAGGGTCACATTACATATTCCAAAAACATCGATGCTCCGCAAACTTGGCTATCACGCTAATGCCCTGGAGCCTAGCCTAAGGTCAGACTGACAGAAAAGGTCTTCCACTACCATGGCGCCTTGCTTATAATTTTGACGAATGATGTCATAGTAGAATTCCAACTCATTCTAGGTTTCGATGCTTGCCAAATAGGCACACCCGACTAATCGGGTGTTGACCTAATGGGGGCATAACCAAATGTGAGGAATTCATACTATCATCAAGGGTCAATTAAATAATAGGCGTCACTAGTGGAATCCAATCCTAATAAGGTCGCTAGGACCCGAGGGGAAAGGGCATCCCTCTAACACAGATAATCAAATTATCGCATCGGGGTTCTCTACAGAAATATAAAGAACTACTGAAAGAAACAAGCACACAACTGAATCAAGTTCAGGGTCCGACCCCTGAACCTGACTGGCACAGCGCAGGCTCTCTGTCTCCTTCGCAAGGCTCCTCGATCCGATACAAGCCTCTGTATACGATCTTCTGACGCTTTCTGCCCTTTGCCGTCATCGTGTACGCTTCGCCGGATCGCCATCGTCCTCCAAGGTTCCGCTTATATTCCCAGTGGTGGATCTTCACGGCAAGTCCTCCTCTTCAATCTGTAACCGAAAAAGATCTAATACGCTTCGAGCAAGTGCTCGCTCGTACACAATTTCCTAGAAAGAAAAGGAAAACAAACCTAGCAAAAGCCTGGGAATCAAGGGTGGTAAATCTTCACCTCTTGCCCGACTATGGCTCTAAAATCTATCCACACACAGAAGAAAAACATCCAGACAAAATCGCTAACACGGGGTCCGACCCCCGGTAGCAAGCAATCACATATCCAGAATAATTTTAGAAGCGGCGCCCTGCAAGAACGATTCGCAGAACATACAAAATCTACTATGCATGATCTACTCGTAGAACCCCGATGGCGGCACATACTATTCATGCGCGCACATGACGGTTTCATGAAAAAACATGAAACGCACACCACTAGCGTGCTCTGATACCAATTGTTGGAAATAAATCCCTGGTAGAGGCCCGCAGCGGAAGCAAAGTGAAGGTCCGAGGACCGTAGGCGGTGTGCGTTACATATCAAAATTTTCATCGAAACGATCTACATATGCGTGTATAAATCTAGCATGGCAACTACGCGAACCCCTAACGACGATCTAACGCAAAAGAACAATCTAGCATGAATGCATGTTCTAATTATGATAGATCTACTTGTTAGAGATCATACCTGCGTGCGGAATCTTTCACCGCGACAAATTTCTTCTTTGTCGATGGAGACGGGCTACGGATCTGCTCGACATAGCTTCGGTGCGACGGCCATAACTTTCTGCTCCGAACTCCGATTGGGCTGAAATTTGGACTGTAGGTAGCCAACTTCGAGACGCAACTTTTGCAACAAGTTTCACGTCGTTTGGACTTCTGTAGCTCCCGGAATCACAGAAACAACGCTGATTTTCTGTGCAGATTCTGGACAGCAAAAGGTTGCGGGAGACGCCTTCTAGTTCACCCGATCTCACACGATGCACGGCACCTCGTCGATGGATCTCTGAGTGCCTCCATACGACGAGCCTTCTCCTTCTACGAAACACCACGTGAGGAAGATGAGTCGCCATCCAATGGCGCAAGCGAGGGAGAGAGAGACGAGAGAGGAGATGCGAAGAGAGGAGAGGGGGCGGCTAGGGTTTCCCCATGCCATGGCCGGCCCTAGGGCTTGCATGGCTCTATTAATTTCGTGCACCCTCTCTCTCCTTCTCATATATATAGCCGGCCTATCCATATGGATAAGGACAGTATGGATAAGGATGATTGATTCATACCTTATCCCTATATATCTCTTCTTTATCTCTATCCTTTCCTTGTTTTCGAAAACGGTCAAAACCAGCCCGTTTTCTGCGCCTCATAACCGGCCCCTTCATCGGAGGCAACAACCTCCCGAAACTAATGGGGCCGGCCTTGACCAGTCTCTCAACACTTAGGGCCGGCCCCCTTAGTGCATAGTGGCGCATGGTATGACCAAAACGCCCTTATGCCACTAGTTGGCCGTTCCTCGTGTACGAGACTTTGCAAGGCACACATAAGTGAAGTGCACCAGTGATTTCACTATTCTCTGAGCTTCCCGTAGGGTGCCCCTAGTGAAGTCAACTAGTCAACTCGCAACATGTCCCGGTGCATCGCACCCATGTGGCAAAGTCCACTTATGGCAAGGAATTGCTACATGCGTCTCTGCACTAACCTAGGGTTTCCCCTTAGTGCACACACGTAGCTACGCATCTACCGAGCACTAGTGCGAAGCACTCACGGAGCGTATGCTTGGACTTCTCGCTTCCTCTAACTACGTTCTGTGTTTCGATGAGATGGTATAAGAACCATACATAATGTCGATAAGGTGGAACCTTCAGGGACCAGGGTTCATGGCTTCCAACTCAGACTCGATCGACACACTACCCGAGTGTACCATCGATCCTCTGAGTCCGAGTTAACCTGCGTAGCCACCCAGAGTGCGACGCAGGCTGCACTCCAATTCCCCCGGACTTACTATGTTCTCTTTCATACCCCTGCTCTCTGCTTAGTATGGTAAACTCGTTGTCCCTCCACTTGGTGCCATGACGCAACTCGAGCGGTGGAGAATACCGTCAGACTCGAGTGCTCATATGACTCGGTTCCTTCCATGTTGACCACGTACATCGTATCTCCGATTACTCTTTCGAGCAACCGGATCCGTCACCAGTCCAACTGATGACCACCTGGCCAGGGTTTAATACGACGTAGGTCAGACCAAGGAACGCACCTCCCGTTAGGGGTGTGGATAGCCTGCAGGAATGACATGCTGATGCAACGCCAGCCGGGTAACCCAGTACACCGTGGTTTTGGATCACTGCATCCGGATCCTCACACATTGGTGCGCCAAAGCACCACACAACTGGTTAGTCCACCAGACATGGTTCCTCAGGGTTTAGGACCGTTTTACCCTAAGCAGAAACACGGTTTAGTGCACCGGTGTCTGCTCACCTATCTGTGCACCGTGTTGGTTCCGTTCGGCCACAGACACTGTGCCTGGTAATGACCGTGGTGGAGACACCCACGCTCTGTCATCCCAACAGCTTAACCTGATAGGGCGACCAACCCTAATCAGAGCTGCGAACGTATTTAGGTTACATGGGACCAGTCCCTTGAGTCTCCCACTCAAGAGGATTACCATGTAGCCATGGCTCTCTGTTCTGTAATCAGAACACGTACTAAGGTACGTACCAATATGCATTCCTATACTATCAACCATACAAAGCTAAACACTAGGTTTTTTACGAGCTATAGACCTCACCAATTCTAACACCCCCCCCCCCCCCGCCCCCTCTTCCATCACCACCTGCTCCCCTGAGCTTGCAACCGACCCCCCTACCCCCTGTTCATCCAATCGACCCCGTGCTCCATCACCCGACCCCCCTCATGTGCAGATTTGCACTACCCCGAGGGCCGGGGTCCCCTTTACCTGACCCCCCTTTCAATTGACCCCTGTCCTCCTGTGCATGCAACCGACCTCCAATGCTCTCCTGTTCCTTCACCCGCCCCCCTTCTCCTGTTCACTCAACCAACCCCACCTCCTCCTGTGCATGCAACCGACCCCCGCATGCAACCGAAACCCCTGCTCTCGTTCCTTCACCCAACCCCCCTTCTCTTGTGCACTCAACCGACCCGCCCTCCTCCTGTGTATGCAACTGACCCCCCCTCCTTCTGTGCATGCAACAGACCCCCCTGCTCCCTTGTTCCTTCACCCGACAACCCTCCTCCTTTGCACTCAATCGACCCCCCTTCCTCTTGTGTGACGATCAACACCCAATAGGCCAATAGCCAAGAGCCAAGACTCCTGAGGCGGGAATACCAAGATGGATGTGGTGAGGTGAGGTGAGGTGTACAAGGCCATGAGTTAGCCCCACATCACCTGGAGAGAAGGAGATCCTGAGCTACTTATATAATTTCCCCTCCCAAACATAGAAGACGCGTTTTAAAACCGTGCGCCGCTACGGATTTCGTAAGAACTCCGTAGTTAAGCGTGCTCGGGCGAGAGTAGTACCAGGATGGGTGACCTCCCTGGGAAGTTCTCGTACGGGCACAGGTAAAGCGGACAATATCTTGTGTGTTTGGGGGGGATGTTACAAAATGGTATCAGAGCCGGTTCTCCTCGGGATGGGGGGGTCTAACCCTACACGAGGACGTGTAGCCCTAAGGGGGGTGGATTGTGACGACCAAGATCCAATAGGCCAATAGCCAAGACTCCTGAGGCGGGAATGCCAAGATGGATGAGGTGAGGTGAGGTGTACAAGGCCATGAGTTAGCCCCACATCACCTGGAGAGAAGGAGATCCTGAGCTACTTATATAATTTCCCCTCCCAAACATAGAAGACGCGTTTTAAAACCGTGCGCCGCTACGGATTTCGTAAGAACTCCGTAGTTAAGCGTGCTCGGACGAGAGTAGTACCAGGATGGGTGACCTCCCTGGGAAGTTCTCGTACGGGCACAGGCAAAGCGGACAATATCTTGTGTGTTTGGGGGGGATGTTACATCTTGTGCATGCAACCGACCCCCTGCTCCCCTATTCCTGACCCCCCCCCCCTCCTCTCCTCTTGTGTACTCAACCGATCCCCCCTACCCCACTCCCGGGCGAAGTTGACCTTGGTGTAGTGGAGGGGGTCCCCTTTGCTCGACCCCCCCTTCAACCGACTCCCCAACTGTTCCAGCAACCGACCCCCTCCCCCGTCCCCCCCTTCAACTAACTTCCCTGTTGTTCCTACAACCGAACCCCCCCCCCCCTCGGGCTTGCTATGCAACCGACCCCCCTGTCTCCTGTGCAATCGACCCCCCCCCCCCCCCCGGTGCTTTTGTGATTGGGTTGGGTGGAGGGTTCCCTTTGCCCGACCCCCCTCAACCGACCCCCCATCCTCCTGTGCATGCAACCGACCCCCCTCCGGGCGAAATTAGCCTTGGTCGGGTGAAGGGGGTCCCCCTTTGCCCGACCCCCCTCCTCTTGTGCATGCAACCGATCCCCCCATCGGCCTCCTATGCAACCCCCCCCCCCCCCTCTCGGTCCAGTTTTGCACCGGGGTCGGTTTTTGAAGATCCCCTTCAATTGACCCCCCTGCTTACTGTGCGACCGACCCCCTCACCCAACCTCCCCCTATGCAACCGACCCCCCCTATTGGTTAGGTGGGGTGCCCTCCGACCTATGCCGATTGCTCACCTACGCTATTTACCCTTTCTGAACTGTAGAATCTCAGTCAACTAAGTTAGCACCTACCTAGCTGGGAGGGGGTGAGGGTGCAAAAACTACTTAACGCCCGGCAATGGTCAGCCCTAGATAGGGGGTCGACAAACGACATCGGTTGGCCCCGGATAACCAGTCGGCAGATGCGCACCCGACCGGCCCTCGATAGGGGGTTGGTGGGAACAACAGTCAGTCCCGGACAACGGGTCGGAAGACGCGCACCCGGCCGGCCCTCAGTAAGGGGTCAACGGGCATAATGGTCGACCCCGGACAACGGGTCGGCAGACGCGCACCCGACCGGCCCTCGGTAAAGGGTCAGCAAGCGCAATGGTCGGCATCGAACAACGGAATGGCAGACGACAATGGCCGGCCCCGAACAATGAGTCGGCAGACACGCACCTTGCCGGCCCTCGGTAGGGGGTCGGTAGGAGCAATGGTCAGCCCCGGACAATGGGCGACAGACGCGCACCCTGACCGGCCCTTGGCAGGGGGTCGGCGGGCTAAACGGTTGGCCCTGGACAACTGGTTGGTAAACGCACACTCGACTGGCCCCCCTAGCAGGGGGTCAACGAGCACGACGGTCGGCCCAGACAGCAGGTCAGTAGACGATGACAAGACTGCCCCCCTGGCAGGGGTTCGGCGAGCATGATGGTCGGCCCCGGACAGGGAGTCGGCAGACAGAGTCCTGGTCTAACCTTGGCAGAGGGTCGGCAGATTCTTTCCGAACCGTCATCAAACAGCTTCAAGCAACCCCTGTTCCAAAACACCGTGCTACAACTCTCTCCTCTGCTCCCTTACCCGCAAATCAGCTCCTACGCCACACCTTACCATCTAAATTCGTTCTAGTTCGAGCAGCAGCTGTCCTCACAGTGGAGGGCAACTTCGAGCCATACGGTGGCCTATGGGGCTAAGAGCGGGGAGAGGGGGTGACATTCCGCTTCTGATCATTGGGCCGAGTGAGGTCGTAGAGGCGCAACCCTTGATCGCCGGTTCTTGCACCGTAAAATCCCAGCCAGCTAGGTTAGCACATGCCTAGCTGGGAGGGGGTAACTGTGAGTGCAAAATCTGGTTAACACCTGATAGTGGGATCCGCAGCCCTCCATTGAGCCCACGGAGACAATAGTGGGATGCGCAGCCATGCCTAGGGCCCCATGGAGATGACAGTTACCCGTAGACCTGCTTAGGGTCCACAGATACTATTTGGGGTCTGGTAAATTCCCCCGGATAAACCTTAAAAAAAAAAATTCCCAGATATTTACCAGAACTCCCGGTATTCCCAAATTGCTATATATAGTAGACCCGACAAATATTCAAGCAAGGATCAAAAAATCCAAACAAAAATCTCACTTTCTGTTTTCCAGAGTTCCTAGAGCTTTCTAGTTTTCAGACTCATATATATATATATATATATATATATATATATATATATATATATATATATATATATATATATATATATATATATATATATATATATATATATATATATATATATATATATATATATATATATATATATATATATATATATATATATATATATATATATATATATATATATATATATATATATATATTCTACAGTGTTAGCTTGACAACTCAACACGCGACAGCGCTCTACAGTGTGCCACATCACTGAAGCTTTACCCTTCTATCGACTGTTGGAGAGAGACACTACGACGGCCATAATCTTCACCCACACCAAGTATTTGTTGGATTTGCTGGATCCAATAATTACGATTTGGTCTAAAATATGAGAGAGAGAAAGAGTACCAAT
Organism: Chamaelirium japonicum; assembly: GCA_947650365.1. NCBI lineage: Eukaryota > Viridiplantae > Streptophyta > Magnoliopsida > Liliales > Melanthiaceae > Chamaelirium > Chamaelirium japonicum. The sequence goes on from OX393560.1 coordinate 55,883,102, forward strand.
GGTATTGAATATTGTTGAAAGAAAAAATTAAACTAATACTACAAGAACGAAGTGACTTAAATGTTTGTGAGTAAAAAAAATCTAAGGAAAATTAAAAAAAATAAATAATTTTTTTTGAAAAACATAGTGCAAAGTGAGGGTGGTCCCTATCGATCGCGCTTTGCCACGCGTGCTCTGCATTGGAGGATCCTTGTCACACATGATCCGCATGAGGGGGAGTGTTGACGAATAGTCCCACAACGGTGAGGGAGGCACCCATCATCCGCTTAATATATCCCTTGTGGATCTCCCCTTATAACCCGAGTTTTGAGGTATAAGGGTATCTTACATGGTATCAAGGTTGGGATTCACCGTCTCCTGCTCCGGGTGCTCCCCACCGATCGTGCCTTTGCCACGCGTGCTCTGTGTGGAAGGATTCTTGTCACACGTGCTCCGTGTGAGATGGAGTATTGACGAATAGTCCCACGTCAGTGAGGGAGGCATAGGGGTTTTAAAAAAAAAAATAGTGTGAAGTATGAAATTTAGTAGGAATATACAAAATAAATAAAATTACAATAAAAAGGTAAAAAACGCCAACAGAGTTGGCATCAAACTTCAGAGTCTTTTTCAAACTTCATACTCTAATTTTTAATTTAAAAATTTTCAAAGTGGCATCCTTGGATACCCACCCACTAGATGTCCGAATTTATTTTATTTTATTTATGCTTCAAAAGATACTGATGCTGTCCGATAGGAGAATCACACTCATGTGGATGACCCATCTTTATTGATGTTTTAAATTTAAAAAATAAATAAAAATCCAGTTGGCATTTAAAATGAGTATTTCCTTAATGTTATAGGGTAACGAAGCCAACTTGTTCGGCGTTTGGAGTGGGCGCCAACTCTGTTCGCGTTTTATACCTTTTATTAAAATAATAATTTAAAAAAATAGATTAAAAAATAATTTATTTGAAATGAACAGATCCAAAATTTTTAATTTAGCAGCAATAAACTTATACGGCATTTCAACTGTCGTATAAGAAAAAAATAGTCTTTTACTTTCCGTAATAGTACTACCCGTTAGTCTTTAATTTATGCGGCAGTTCGACAGCCGTATAAAATCAAACTAGCCGTTGGAATATTTATACGACAATCAAATTACTGTATAAATAGTTGGTATTTATAAGACAGTTAAACTTTCGTATAAAGTTATACTGCAGTCAAACTGCCGTATAAGGTTATACGACAGTCAAACTGCCGTATATTGGGATATGCATCAATTAAACTGCCTAACGGCAATTGAATTATCGTATAAGTCTGCTGTTGATAAATTAAAAATTTTGGATCCGTTATTTCCAAATAAAATATTTTTTTAATCCATTTTTTTTAAATTATTGTTATTAAAATTTGATTTACTTTATATTATTTAATAAATTTATTGTTTTTTTAAAAACTTTTTATAGAAATTAATGATTTATATTGATCGGAATTTTCATTCCCGTTGGCCAAAACCAATATTATACCAATAGAAAAATAAAATCATCGACAATAAATGATGTTTGGTATGTGGAATAGCTGTTCCTCTCAATCCTCTTCCAGAAGAGATTATTATCATCAATTACTATTTCGAATGCAATTTGATGATCCACCTTTCCGATTGTCATAAAAACAGTCGGAGTGATTTTCTTAGTTCTCAACCCCTTCATTCTACTTGAACAATTACTAGCTGTTATTTTCAAACCATAGAATTCAGAATGAAAATAAATTGTTGTGGAATGATTTCAAACAATGAAACAACCTCTAAATTTCTTTCTTGTAGTGAACTTTCCACTAATCAGATGTATTTCACGTGATCTTATGAGATGGACTGATCGGTCGATTAAAGCAAAAGTCCAAAAGAAAAATGAAATTATTAATTCATCCAGAGATTAGCTTCTCAGAACGGACGGTGGGGATTATCTTCATCTCCCGGAGTCTCGCGACCGACCTCCTCACACATTTGAGCGTGTCGACCGAGCCGCGAAACCCAAACTCCCGGCTCTTGTTCACGCTGCACACGTGCTGAAACCCAAAGCTCAGGACCGCTTGGGCCGCGTCGAAGCACGTGATCTCTTCGAGCCTCGTCCGGCAGAGCCCCTCCTCCTCGACGATGGCGTCCCACACCGCCGCCTTCTCCTTCATCCGCGCCGCCCAGTCGGAGCCCACGGCGTCGGCCGGATCGAACGGCACGAACCCGACGTCGAACTCCTCCGACAAGACCCTCCAGAAGCTCCGCCAGGTGAAGACGTCCCCGTTGGTGCAGTTGAAGGCCTGGTTCCTTGCAGCGGCCGGTGCCGCCACCGCTGCCCAGATGTGCTGGTCGGCGAGCAAGCCGGCGTCGGTCGCGTCGCAGAAGTGCTCCCACGCGAACTGACTTCCCGGGAACCGAAACGGAGAGCCCTGGCGCCGGCAGATCGAGGCGTAGGCCGCTAGAGTGAGCAGCATGTTGTAGAAGCTCCTGGGCGAGGCTCCAATGATGATGGACGAGCGGTGGACCGACCAGCTCAGCCGGTCGGAGTAGGAGGCCACGAGGTCTTCGAGGGCGTAGTAGAAGAGGGGCTCGGGGAGGCGGGGGGTGTCCTCGCGGAACGGGACCTCGGCGGGGGTGATCCGGCCGACGTTGGCGGGGTCGATGAACGGGCCCATGTAGTGCTTTGTGCCCGTCTGGAGCGTCACGTGGCGGAGCGCGGACGTGGGACCGGCTGTCAGGCTGCGGAGGACGTTGGCGAGCATCGCCGAGTTGGCGGCGATGTTGGCTGCCTCGGTGTCGTGCGCGGCGAGGGCCACCCAGAAGACGTGGGTCACGTGGGGGGAGAGCGGGGAGAGGGCCCGGCTGGTGGCAGCGGAGTCGAGAGCGTCGAACTGGATGTGGCGGTCGAGGGTGGAAGGCGGGAACCAGGTGGTGGGCGGGGGCCTGCGGGACGCACCGTAAACGGTCCATGGGCCACCGGGCGCGGTCGGGCTCTTGAGGGCCTCAGCCAGGCTCAGGCCAGCCATGCCGGTCACCCCAACCACCAGGGCCACGGAGGCGTGAAGGGCAGGTTGCTCCATACGTCTCGACACACACAGAGAGGAAGAGAGTGAAGAAAAGAAAGGGGGGGGGGGGGGGGGGGGGGGGGTGGTTTGGAAGATAAGAGAGTAAAAAAAATCTAAGGAAAACAAAAAAATCAATAATTTTTTTTGAAAAACATAGTGCAAAGTGAGGGTGGTCCCCACCGATTATGCCTTGTCATGCGTGATCCGTGTTGGAGGATCCTGAATGCTCCATGTGAGGGAAAGTGTTGACGAATAATCCCACATAAGTGAGGAAGCTTGGTGCCCATCACCCGCTTAATATACCTCATGTGGATCTCCCCTTACAATCCAAGTTTTGAGGTATAAAGGTATCTAACATGGTATATCAGAGCTGGGATTCACCATTTCCTGCTCCGGGTGCTCCCCACCGATCGTGCGCGTCTTTGCCACGCGTGCTCCGTGTGGAAGGAGAAGAAGGGGGGGGGGGGGGGGGGGGGGGAAGATAAGAACAAGAGTGAGTTGGAGGATTAATACCACGTTGGTAAAAGAGGACGGAATCCATAAATGTAAAATGTGACGTCTTCTCTACTGTATCTCACCTACCAGATGTGATCCACACACAAAAAAGAAAAGTAAAATAAAAATACGACGACACATTCTTGGAGGATTAGTCTCATCATACATATAACAATCGTTTCGGTCCTCTACTTTATTCAGGTGAAGTGTGGTCAACGATTGGGTCGGATCGGATCCATTAGCACTGTAGGGGAGGATCCAGCCACGCCGGTCACCCCAACCACCAGGGCCACGGAGGCGTGAAGGGCAGGTTGCTCCATCTACGTCTCGACACACACAGAGAAGGAGAGAGTGAAGAAGAAGAAAGAAAAAGGAGAATAAGGGAGAAGATAAGAACAAGAGTCTGTTGGAGGATTAGTACCACCTTGGTAAAAGAGGACGTATGGAATCGTTTCCGTCCTCTACTTTATGAATCTCACCTACCAGATGTGATCCACAAAAAAAAAAAAAAAATAAGACCACACATTCTTGGAGGATGAGTCTCATCATACATATATGAATCATTTCCGTCTTGTACTTTATCGAGGTAGAGTGCGGTCAACGATTGGGCCGGATCGGATCCATTAGCACTGTGTGGGAGAATTTTGGTCGTTGTATGTAACCCCCTTCCAACAGTCGATTAAATGATTGAATCTTCGAGATATGGCATGCTGTAGGGCGCTGAGCTGTCACGCTAACGATGTTGACAATAGAAAGAAAAATGGTGTGGAGCAATAGCAACAGATAGGGTGAGAGAGTGAACACAGGATATGGTGATGAAGTTCGCCCGAAACCTACGTCTCCGTGCGGTAAGACGCATCCTTTGAATCCGCTATCTCCGAGTAAAGTAGAGCTACTCTCACAGGCCGATGAGTGCTTATACAATTAGACAGAGGATGAAGAATACTTGAGAGTCTGAATACCAGAAGTTTCAGAGATATCTGGAAAACAGAAAGTGGAATCTGGGATAATGGAAATCGATCATGAAAATCGGATCTGGATTCTATACAGGACTGGCTATTTATAGAGCTCTGGGAATATCTGAGGAATGTTTTGGAGAATATTCTAGGGATATTCTATGGAATACCTAGGGTTTGAGAAATTATCTGGGAATATTTATCAGACCCCGGATAGGTACCGTGGGCCCCAAGCAGGGCTGCGGGCCCCACTATCATTTTCATGGGCCCCAGACAGGACTGCGGGTCCCACTGTCAACTTCGTGAGCCCCAAGCAGGGCTGCGAGTCTCACTGTCCTCTCTGTGGGCCCCAGGCAGTGCTGCGGGGTCCACTATTGGGATTTAGCTAGATTTTGCACCCACAGTTATCTCTTCCCAGCTAGGCAGGTGATAACTTAGCTGACTGGGACTCCATGGTGCAAAACTTCTTTTGTTGATGTCAAGGTGGCTTGATAAGCATTGGAAAGGATCTGCCGACCCATGCCATGGGCCAAACAAACTTTTGTCTGCCGACCCGTTGTCCGGGGACGACCGTCGTGTCTGCCGACCCCTTGTCAAGGGTCGGCCACTATCTGTCTACCGACCCCCTATCCGGAGCTGACCAGTAGTTTGTGTAACATCCCAAAAATATTAATGATTTAATATAATTTAAAACTATATAATAAGAATTTTTGATAGAAAATTTAAAATAAAAATCGGATGGCGCCATTGCGTCCGTCTTGTCGAAACGATCATAAAACCTATATAAACTTTAGCGTTTTGAACACATTTAGAGCATTTAAAAATTTAAAGAAAAAATAGCAATGGAAGGATTCGAACCAGGGACCAATCAGTAGAATTTTAAATTTTTCCCTCTAACCAGAAAACCCTTAACACTTTTCTATCTAAAATCAGAAACATAATTATTATAGTAAGGGGAGAGACCAAAAGACATCTCAACCGTCGACCTTTCGTTTCCGATCGGACGGGAAGAGTCGCGCAGCTGAAACTGTAAAGGGGCTGCTTTGCATTTAAGGCCTTGGGACTTTTGGTATTCCCGAAAGGCCTATATAAACCCCCCCTCTACATCAAATTTCTTCACCCAAGCCCCATCTCGATATCCGTTCCCAGCCCACCGCCACCTCCGGCAGCCGCCACCACCACCTCCGGCCACCGGCAACCGCCACCACCTCCGGGGACCGGCTACCACCTCCGGCCGCCGCCGGCCGCCACCCCGGGTTAGGCGGGTCGGGTATGAATTTAAACCCATTTAATTCTGCTTTCAACCCGTTATATAATGTTGGTGCAAAAAGGCTAGACTTCTTAATAGAACCCTCAACCTTCTTAAAACCCAATCTAAAGCCCTTTAAGCTAACCAAGAGATCACTTTACACTTTATGTTCAAGAATCACCTATCATTAAATATATAAATTATCAAGGTAAACTGTATTGATCATATCTTACCCATACGGACTCTGAATTGAGCCCCGTCAGTGGCCTTTGACTCGTAATAACAAAATATACCTACTGAGATCATAAAATATTAGAACCGACAATTAAAAAGTAAATTTATCATTTTACCCCTAAGGTAAAATGGTCATAACCTTTTTATTGAAACTCGGAATCGAATTCCGTCTGCGACCACATGATTGTGGTTATGATTCGGAACCACCAATATTATGAAACCCCTAAAACCTGGTAGGCCACAAATATAGTTTTTGTTTTAAATTCCTAGACTAAAGCCCACTAGAAAATTTGGGCCGAAGCCTATTAAGTAATATTTAGGACCGAAGTATCCTCTGGGCCGAAGCCCATTAAGCCATTAAACATCCTTTGGGCCGAAGCCCATTAAGCACAGTTATACACCTTGTGCTGAAGCCCAATAAGCCCAATAAAAAACTGTGATAAAACAACTCTGTCTTCGTTAAACTACACCGCTATTGCTGAGAGCAATCTGACCTTTTTACTAAAGACAGACCCCCCAATACCGGCTATCTTGGCCATACCGGGAGCAAACGAACTCTGAATTGAGTTTCGTCTACGGCCACTGTTTCAGAATGAAAAACTCTACAAAATAGGTATAAATTCAAAGTATTTTAAAAATGACCAAAATATCCCTATAAGATAAAATGCATTAAATAAATTAGTTTAAAAACCTAAGGAATCCATATTGGAATTTGATTCTATTTGATCCTTGGGAAATGAAATATAAAACTAACAAAAGAGAACACTATATTTCAGGTCGTGAGCTTACTAGGTCATCTACATCGGGTGAAGGATTCTACAACACTTCAAGTAGGGGACTAAACTGAGTTATTCATGCTAAGTGTATGATATCGAATAACGGTAGATTGCTATGGACTTATAAATTTTTGAGATATGTGATCACTTATTTGGGTGTGGGGCTAGCCTTGGCTGAGGCCAAAAAGTATCCTGGGTGTGGGTCTAGCTCTGGCTGAGGCCAAAAAGTAACCTGGGTGTGGGTCTAGCCCTGGCTGAGGCCAAAAAGTAACCTAGGTGTGGGGCTAGCCTAGTCTGAGGACTAAAAAAACCTAGGTGTGGGGCTAGCCTTGTTGCGGATAAAAAGTACACGGGTAAGGCTAGAGATTCCTACCCTGGCTGAGACCAAAAAGGAAATCGGGTGATCAATATCTTTTTAATTACTATTCATAGTCATGTTCACTGCTTCTTTAGTATATATATCTTAGTATGAATAAACTAAGTTATAGGTGAGTCAGTGGATTAGACTCGCCCCCCTACAGGTGTTATGAACCCTACAGAGACTGATCCTACAGGACAAAAAGAAGGTGAGGAGCGAATGGAGAATGAACCGGAGGGAGTTGAAGATCCGCTCTACACACCATACTATGAGGATGCGGGAGCAGAGATATGAAGCGTTGATGTTGAAATTAAGCCTTAGGCTTTTATTTTTTAAGAAATGTATCAAATCCTTATATTATTGAATAAGAGGCTTAGTTAATTTCCATATTTGATGGAATTTAATTTATATCAAGTTTTACTTCTAACACCCCAGTGTTATACGGGTTGAATTAATCCGTAAAATACTAGGGCGTTACAGTTTGTCTATCGACCCGCTGTACGGGGTCAACCGTCATGTTTGTCGACCCCTTGCCAAGGGCCTGCCATCGTGCCTACCGACCCCCAACCAAGGGGCGACCACTATCTGTTTGCCAACCTGTTGTCCGGGGCCGACCGTTCGAGCGAGGGACTCCCGTTATAAAGAGGGATCAGCTTTAAGAGCCTGAAGGAAGGTATCATCCTTGGGAGGCCGATCGCGTGTTGGCCTCGAGGTGCCGAAATGGGTATCGACTTTCAGAGGTTAATACTTCTATCGACCTTAAAGTTCTAGTGATTGGTCCCAGAAAGGCCTCTAGGGGCCGATAGAGGGTGGCCTTGGGAGGCCGATACGGGTATCGGCCTCGAGGTGTCGATAAGAGTATCAACCTTTGGAGGCCGATACCCCTATCGGCCTCGAAGTTCTGATGATCGGCCCTAGAAAGACCTCCTGGGGCCGATAGAGGGTGTCGGCCTTGGCAGGCTGATATGGGTATCGGCCTTGAGGTACCGATATGGGTTTCGGCCTTCGGAGGCCGATACCCCTATCGACCTTGAAGTTCTGATGATCGGCCCTAGAAAAAACTTCTAGGGTCGATAGGATGTGTCAGCCTTGGGAGGCCGATACCCCTATCGGCCTCGAAATTCTGATGATCGGTCCTAGAAAGGCCTCCCAGGGCCGATAAAGGGTGTCGACTTTGGGAGGCCGATACGGAAGCCTCAACGTGCCGATATGGGTATCGGCCTCGAAATTCTGATGATCGACTCCAGAAAGGACTCCTGGTGCCGATAGGGGGTATCAGCCCGATACCCTTATCGGCCTCGAAATTCTGATGATCGATCCCAGAAAGGTCTCTTGGGGCTGATAGGGAGTGTCGACCTTTGAAGGCCGATACGGGTATCGGCCTCGAGGTGCCGATATGGGTATCGGCCTTCGGAGGCCGATAGGGTGTATCAGCCTTGGTAAACCAATAGAGTGTATCGGCCTTGGGAAACCAATAGCCAATAAGCCTTGGAGATGTTGGATTATCGGCCTCAGAGGCCCTCCTTGAGGTTGATCATTTGAAAATTAGGGGCTGATAGGCTATCGGCTTCTGGGGGCTGATAGGCTATCAGACTCTGGAGGCCTATCAGGTGTTAGCTGTTGATTTGAGGGGTCGGCTATGGGAAGCATGATTCCGCCTGATCCCCTGTCTTTTGACGCCGATCATCTGCCGGTCGATCGGGTATCGATTGTTGATTACGCGTGCTTGTGGAAGTAGTCGTTTGAAGGGGAAGTCACGTAATGTGGGTGGCCACGGGTACTCGCTGAGGTAGTCGTTAATAGGAACTCCTGTGTTATTTGAGTCCATCGTCACCTGGAGGAGGACTAAGGACCTCTTGATGTTGTTGTTGGAAAGACATGGAGGGAAGGAGGGGCGATGGCCTCTCCCTTTACTCTGTTTGCTACAAATGGATGAAGGGGAGAAGGGAGTTGCATGCAGCTGATCAGGTTGTGGTCGACGTCGGAGGAGAGGCGATCACAACCATCTATTATCCTCAAAACCAATCGGATCAACAAATTAACCACACTCAACCCTGACCGTCCAATCAAGGGATATGGTTGACCGATCAGGTTTCTGAGTGATTGGACTTGGAGAATAAGGTATCGGCTTCTGGAAGGTGCGTGGAGGCCGATCTCAGTGCAATCTGTTACTGATCGTCTTCGAATTACAAGGCTGTCTCTTCTGGCTGATACAGTGTTGATGTATTAGGCTTTGGAAGTTGCCGAGGCGATGAAGCCTACCTCGGAATTTACCTTCAAATGCCGATGCTGTCTCCTCGGGCTAAGAAGGTGTTGACGTCTCAGGTTTTGGAAGTTGCCAAGGCAGCAAAGCCTGCCTCGGACTTTGTCTTCGAATGTCAAGGCTGTCTCCTCGGGCCAAGATGATGTCGACATCTCAGGATTTTGAAGTTGCCGCGACGGCGAAGCCTACCTCAGACTTTGTCTTTGAATACCGAGGCTGTCTTCTCAGGCCGAAACGGTGTCGATGTCTTAGGCTTTGGAATATTACTGAGGCAACGAAGCCTGCCTCGAACTTTGTCTTTGAATGCCGAGGTTGTCTCCTCGGGTTGAGAAGGTGTCGATGTCTTTGGCTTTGGCAGGTGCCGAGGCGACGAAGACTGCCTTGGATTTTGTCTTTGAATGCCGAGGTTGTCTCCTCGGGCCGAGACGATATCGATGTCTCAGACTTTGGTAGTTACCGAGGTGGTGAAGTCGGCCTCGGACTTTGTCTTCAAATGTCGAGGCTATCTCCTTGGGCCCAGAGGGTGTTGATGTCTCGGTCTTTAGAAGTTGCCGAGGTGGAGAAGTCGGCCTCAGACTTTGTCTTTGAATACCGAGGTTGTTTCTTCTGGCCAAGATGGTGTCGACATCTCGGGCTTTGGAAGTTGCCGAGGCAGCGAAGCCTGCCTCGGACTTTGTCTTTGAATGTCGAGATTGTCTCTTCAGGCTGGTTGATTTAGAAGGGTTAGAATTCGGACTACTTAGTGTAGTGCCTTTATATCGGTTGGACTTAGGCGAAACACCGTTTTAGTCGAACCTATGCCTCAGGCACATAGATTTATATCATTGCAGGTCAGTCAGCCTTGTCGCAATACGAATCGAACTAACTGTGGCAAGACACTAGTGTATATGTCCTTATATGATAATGCGAGCATGTGCACTGCCAATGATTGGACTTAGGCGAAGCACCATTTCAGTCGAACCTACATCTCAGACATGTAGCTATATATTGTTGTAGGTTAGTGGACCATATCGCAACCCGAACTGAACTAACTATGGCGAAGCACTAGTGCATGAGTTCTTACGGAACTCGGGAGCATGTGCGATGCTAATGATTCAGAGCACTAAGCGTAGTGTCCATGTATTAGTTGACTTAGGCGAGACATAGTTTCGATCGAACCTATGTCTAGGGCACATAGCTTTGTACCATTGCAGGTTAGCTGATAAAATCGTAACCTAAACCGGACTAACTATGGCGAGGCACTAGTGCATGTGTTCTTACGTAACAACAGGAGCATGTGCGCCGCCAATGATTCAGAATACTCAACATAATGCCTTTTGTATTGGTTGGACTTAGGCAAAGCACTATTTTAGTTGAACCTACGTCTCAAGCAAGTAGCTTTGTACTTACAAGTTAGTCGGCTATGTCGCAATCTTAACCGAACTAACTGTGGCAAGGCACTAGTGCTTGAGTTCTTACGAGACTTGTGAGCATGTGCAATGCCAATATCCAGAATACTCAACATCGTGCCTTTGTATCGGTTGGACTTAGGCGAATCACTGTTTCAGTCGAACCTACGTCTCAGGCACGTGGCTTTGTACTGTTGCAGGTTAGTCGACCGTGTCACAACCCGAACCGAACTAACTGTGGTGAGGCACTAGTGCATGAGTTCTTATGAGACTCGGGAGCATATGCGATGCCAATGATTCAGAGTACTTAGCATAGTAATCATGTATCAGTTGACTTTGGCAACACGCCGTTTTGGTCGAACCTATGTCTAGGGCAAGTATCTTTGTCCCGTTGCAAGTTAGTCGGTCATGTCGCAACCCGAACCGGACTAACTGTGGCGAGGCAAAGGATCATGAGTTCTTATGGGACTTGAGAGCATTTGCGGCGTCAGTGACTCGGAGTACTTAGCGTAGTGCCTTTGTATCGGTCGACTTAGGCGATGCGCCATTTCGGTCAAACCTACGTCGAGACACATAGCCTTGTACTGTTGCACTTGATTGGCTTTTGAAGCACTGGTTGGATAAAATTTGAAATGGAATTTGCAGTGGTGGCGACCGCACCAAACTATATCTTCGAGTGCCAAGACCATCTCCTTGGACTTATTGAATGCTGAGATAGCGAGTGTGCCTTGGATTTTGCATTCGAGTACAAAGGTTGTCTTCTTAGACTTTGTTGAATGGCGAGGTAGCGATTGTGCTTCGGACTTCGCATTCGAGTGCCAAGCCTATCTTCTTAGACTTTGTTGAATGTTGAGGCAGCAAGTGCACCTCAGATTTTGCATTCGAGTGCCAAGGTTGTCTCCTTGGACTTTGTTGAATTCTGAGGAAACGAGTGTGCCTCGGACTTTGAATTCGAGTGCCAAGGTTGTCTCCTTGGACTTTGTTGAATGCCGAGGTAGAGAGTGCAGCTCGTACTTTGTATTCGAGTTCCAAGGTTGTCTCTTTGGACTTTGTTGAATGCCGATGCAGTGAGTGTGCCTCGGACTTTGCATTCGAGTGCCAAGACTATCTCCTTGGACTTTGTTGAATACTAAGGCAACAAGTGTGCCTCGGACTTTGCATTCGATTGCCAAGGCTGTCTCCTTAGACTTTGTTGAATACCGAGGCAATGAGTGTGCCTCGGACTTTACATTAATTCAAGTGCCAAGGCTATCTCCTTCGACTTTGTTGAATACCGAGACAGCGAGTGCGTCTCAGGCTTTGCATTCGAGTGCCAAGGGTAGAGCCTTGGGCTTTGTTGAATGCTGAGGCAGTGGAGCCTGCCTCAGACTTTGTCTTTACCTATCAAGGGCAGAGCCTTGGGATTTATCAATATAATAAGGGATGTCAATTTTGTGCTGACTAGATAAAACGGAAAAAAAAAAGCTGACTAGGACAATCTGATTGGACAAAAATGAACCGAATAGATCTAACCATTCGTTTAAAAATCAACGTACAGTTTCTCCTTGGTTTCAAATTCTAACCCATTTAAACTACACTAAACCCTTAAACTCTCGGCCCATTGAAACAATACTAAACTTGACCGTTCATCCCTGTAATCGTTGTTCGCATCAACGACTATAAACCTGCCTGCTGAAATTTTGGCCACCCCAAACCATCGGGTCGATCTCGAGGAATCCGTTCGAACATAGACAATTGTGATTGATCGATTATAAGGGGAGTGGGAGTTGGTCGCGCTGAAGGTGCCCGCATCATGCCAATCGGCACGGGTGAGAAAATGGGTGTCCCTATGAATGCTGGTATTGTCGTTGAAAGTGTTTTGTTATTGAAAATATTCAGGTGTGTTGCCGTCGAAGGTGGCTCGCTGTAGTGTCAACAAATGTGTTGCCACCGAAGGCAACCCGCTGTAGTGTTGATAGGCATGGGCATGCACACCCTGATGCCCCTGATCCACTCCTTCCACTCTGCCCCTTTACTTGACTGGAGGATCCCTAGCTCCGGCTGCCGGAAGAGCGATCGGGACAACAATAGGTGCCTCATTAGTCGATTCATCGCGCCCACCGATGACTAAAAACCTACCTTCCAGACTGTGGTGAAGTGGGGATTATACGGCTCGAGCTCGCACTGCACACATGTGATCCACATCGGACCCGGAATCGACTCCTCATAAGTTACCCCGTCCAAATAAAAGGGGAGTGAAGGTTCTCAAAATAAACAAATAAATAAAGGGGGAGTGAAAAAGTTTGCATTATAGGTCATCTATATAACAAGGGAAGTCGGTTTTGTGCTGACTAGACAAAACGGAACAAAAAAGCTGACTAGGATCTATATAACAAGGGACGTCGGTTTTCTGCCGACTAGACAAAACGGAACAAAAAAGCTGACTAGACAAAAATGAACCGAATATATCTAACCATTCGTTCAAAAATCAACGCACGATTTATCCTTGGTTTCAAATCCCAACCCATTTAAACTGCCCTAAACCCCTAAAATCCCGGCCCATTGAAACTGCACTAAACCTAACCGTTCATCCTGTGATCGTTGTTCACATCAACGGCTATTAACCCGCCTGCTAAAATTTCGACCGCCCCAAACCATCGGGTCGATCTCGAGGAATCAGTTCGAATAGAGACAGCTATGATTGATCGATTATAAGGGGAGTTTGTCGTGCCGAAGGCGCCTGCTTCGTGCCAATCGGCACGGGCGAGGAAATGGGTGTTCCTATGAATGCCGGTGTTGTCATCGAAAGTGTTTTGCTGCTGAAGGCATTCAAGTGTGTTGTCGCCGAAGGTGGCCCACTGCAGTGCAAACATGTGTGTTGCTGCCGAACGCGGCCTGCTGTAGTGCTGACAGGCACGGGCATGCACTAGTTGATATATAACACATATATTTGTCTATCGGCTTTCGAATCTTTGGGCAATCTCCAGTGCTGAAGGATGCTTGAGGGCTGGCTATCTCTAAGTCCTTGGTCGTTGATTGAACCATCAGGTAATCTGCAATACCTGAGGGTGCCTGATGGTTGGCTGTCTCCAAACCCTCAGTTGTTGGAGTCTTCAGGTGACGTCTTTTATTTCGAATATCACCCCCGATATAGGGATCAAAGGAGATTCAAAATTGAAAGGCTCGAGATGCTGACAGGAGGTGTCGACGATGGATTGTCTGAAAGGAGCAGGAGACGGGTCGTGCGACCGGTGGACATTTGTTTCGTCGTTGATACCTGCGGCTGAAGTTAGAGGATTCACCCATGATGTTTGAACGTCTCGATTTAGATGACTTCCCTCCGGCTGATCCACAGATCATGTGTTCACCATTTTGGTATAGCGATGGAGATAGATGGGTTGCTCATACAATCGGTGGTTAGTGCTTAACCAAATGAGCTAGAAAGCCTGAAGGTCGCTAGTTAATATGGAAGGATCCCACAAACGGCGCCAAACTGTGGGGGAGGATTTCGGCCATCGTACGTAACCCCCATCTCCAAGTGCCGATTGATGGATTGAATCTTCGAGATGTGGCGCGCTATAGGGCGCTGAGCTGTCACGTTAACGCTGTTGACAATTGGAAGAAGAATGGTGTGGAGCAATGACAATAGATGGGGTGAGAGAGTTGACACAGGATATGGTGACGAAGTTCAGCCGAAGCCTACGGCTCAATGTGGTAAGATGCAACCTTTGAATTCATTATCTCCGAGTAAAGTAGAGCTACTCTCAATAGGCCAAAAAGTGTTTATACAAGTAGACAGAGGGTGGAGAAGGCTTGAGAGTCTAAATACCAGAAGGCTCAGAGAGCTCTGGAAAAGAGAAAGTGGAATCTGAGATAATGGAAATCGATCTAGAAAATCAGATCTGGATTCTATACAGGATTGGCTATTTTACAGAGCTCTGAGAATATTCGAGGAATATTCTAGAGAATATTCTAGAGTATTCCTAGGAATACTCGGGTGTTTGGGAAATTATCTGGGAATGTTTACCGGACCCCGGATAGGTACGTAGGTCCCAGGCAGGACTGCAGGCCCCACTATCGTCTTTGTGGGACCCAGGCAGGTATGCGGGGTCCACTATTGTCATCCTGGTTCCTAGGCAAGGCTGTGGGTCCCACCGGTCGTCTTTGTGGGCCCCAGACAGGACTTCGGATACTACTGTCGGGCGTTAGCCAGATTTTGCACCATAAGTACCGATACGTCGATAATCGATCCAACAACCTAACGATGTCGGGGTCAACGAAAACGAGAGAGAGGGAGACCGGCGGGGCTGTGGCTAATATGGGATACAAAGACAAGGGTATAGTTCGTATTCAAACATGTTTGGTTAAGTTATTTAGAAACGGAGCGGAGTCGGGGGCTAATTAGAGAATTTTTGGGTGTGAATAAAATTTGCCTTATTTTTTATGAAAAATTATAGCAACCACCCCTAAGGTTTAGGGTAATTACTGTGACCTCCAATGCGGTTGCTCTGTAAGACTGACCTGAGGAGCTCAAGCCTGCTCATAGATGAAGAAAAGAGACTTTAGGAAAGTGGTTCAGGTAGCTCAGCAGGTTAGAGCAAAGGACTGAAAATCCTTGCACTGACATCAATCCCTTAAGGTTTTGTTTATTGGCAGCAACTTCATCTAGACAAGGAGATATGGACTGTGTCATTAAATAAGTCCAAAAAACCTATTTTTACCCCGACTAATAAATTGAAAAATAAATCTAAGTTTTTTTAAAAAATAAATTTGAAAAGTAAGACATTAACTTTGCATAGAGGATGACTAATTGTATTTTCAGGGTTTTTAAAATTTTGTAAGAAAAATTAAACAAGGGTAAAAAAGGTATTTTTTGGCTTATTTTACGACATAGCCCATAGTTGTTTGTTCAAGAGAGGTTGCTACCAATAAAACAAAACCTAAGAGGGGTCAGTGCAATATTACAAACCTCATAGGAGGTCACTGCAATTTTGGGTTGCCAACTTTGCGCGGCATCCACCTAGGGTTCATCCCATGGCCATACAAAACGATTTTGTTCCAACCACCTTAAAAAGGTTAGAGCATTACCCTCTCTCTCATTGGTCCATTTCAAAGGTACTACCTCTTTATAGAGGTTGGAACAAAATCGTTCTATGCAATGACAAGCTACCAACACTCCCACACCACATGGAGTTGGCAACAAAAGTTAGCAAACGAGTTGGCCATATATAATTACTCCAAAAACATTGATAACCAGACTGATGGACTGATGGCAAGGCTCGACATGGTCTGGTTGTCAATGTTTCTTATGGCTGGCAATTCTGGGTCCAACACGACAGATCCGACATGAATTTAGCGGGTCTGTGTTTGGGTTAAGCAGGTTTGGGTGGTAAACGGATCGACATGGTAGAGCCGTTTAATAAATGGGTCGGGTCCAGTTCAATAAATGGGTCGGGTCGAGTCTACTCGTGTGGCAGACAGGTCTTATCGGTTTGACCGTTTATAAGCGGATCGGGTATGAGTTTATGCTACATTTGTAACCGATTTCAATGCTGCGAAGAAGCTATTAGTTTCCCCATCGTTTAGAACCCCGTCTGGGTGTACTGGCTCTACACAACTCATTGGGATTGGTACCCAGTACTCACGTGGAACCTGAGAAGATTACGACTGGGTTCGATTTGCTAAATCGAGTTTTTTTTTCTTCAAAATTTAGGATTGGACTCCGTTGCTTTTTGCATTACGTTTTTTGCCATTCGTTTTGTTTCTGACTAAAGTACTCCCGAAATCTAAAAAATACTTCACCCCCAATTTCTCTCATATCGTCAATAATCAGACGCTTTCCTAGTGTATCCTCAATGTTCATTGCCCATTAGATCCATGAATCATTTCCTGAGGTTCCCAGAATGGTAAGTATTTATCCTACTGTATCCATTTTTTCCCATTTCGATCCTAAAAAAAGTTATCTCCTCCTATTTTCTCGATTTTCTCCCATTTCAATGAACAACAACCGAGTTCCTTCTGCAGCAGATGTGTTCTTCGCCCATTAGATTGACCTTTGAATCAGAATCATCACCAAAGTTTGTCGGACTCCAAGATCGCCTATTAGAAGTCACTGTGGGGGGGGGGGGGTTCGTGGACCGGGTGGTTCACATGGCAAACACAATCTAACGAGCTAATAAAACAAGGAAGATCGGATTTACGTGGAAAAACTTCTTCTCAACGTTGAAGGGGAAAAAACCACGGGTGGGGCGAGAATGTACTAAAACAACAGTTACGGTTACAATCTCTCACCTTAACCCCAATTACACCCTGAGGACCGGTCACCAAAGATACCGAACTCTGTAATCTCACTCAAGATACCGACCTCTGTAATCTCACTCTCTCAAGCTCTGAAAATTTCGGAAAGAATCGGGCAGCACCTCCTCCAGCATTCGGTCCTCTCTGCTGAAGGGGTAGGTCTCCTTTTATAGCCCCGAGCTGATGGTTGGCGCGCGCTCCGTGCAGGACGGGTTGATGACGTGCTCCCGCAGAGTGCTCAACCATTGGTGTGGTGGGGACGTGGCGCCCGGCTGGCACCCGGTAACTTCAGCCGAGAATCTCGAGAGCATGGGCTGAACTCCCGTAATCGTTGTGCACCCAAGATTTTCGGGTTCATCTGTTACGCCTTTTGGGGGCGTGATTCTCGGGCATCTTGATCCCCCTCGAGTTGTACCTTCGCGCACGGTCGATCATCAGAGAGAGGGGGTTCCCCTCTCGGTTTCGTGCATGGCTGATCAGCAACAAAAAGGAGGGGCAGTCCCCCTTCTCTCTATCTTAATGCATGGCCGACCTCCCTTGGGGGGGGGGGGGGGGGGGGGGGGGGACTTGGACTCCCCCTGCCCCTAGGTTTAGTGCGCAGCCGACCAGCTAGGGGGGGGGGGGAGTTGGACTCCCCCCTCTCCCAATCTTAATTCGTGGCCGGCCTGGGGGGGGGGGGGGGGGGACTTGGACTCCCCCTCCTCCCAACTTAATGACCTCCAGGGGGGGGGGGGGTCTTTGGACTACCCCTCCTCCAAGATTTAGTGCGCGGCCGGCTTGGGGAGGGGGGGGGGGGGAGTTTGGACCCCCCCCTACTCCATTTTTAATGCGCGGCCTACCCGCGATGAAATTACGGCTCCCGGTAAGTTCGCGTTCGCCTTCTTCTCCGCTTCGGGCGTGGCCGACCCGTGACGGAGTTACGACTACCGGTAAGTTCGTCTTCTCCTCCGCTTCGTGCATGGTCGACCCGTGACGAAGTTACGGCTACCGGTAAGTTCACCTTCTCCTCCGCTTCGCGTGTGGCCGACCCATGACGGAGTTACAGCTATCGGTAGGTTCGCCTTCTCCTCCGCTTTGCGCGTGGCTGACCCGCGACGAGATTGCGGCTCCCGGTAGGTTTGCTTACATCTCCGGGGGTCGGAATGCCCTCTTTCTCCTTTTCGGGTGTGGCCGAGCCTCGATGAGATTACAGCCCTCGGTTGGTTCGCTTGCTTCTCCGAGGTCCAAAATACATTCGATTCGCGACGAAGTTCACGGCCAGTCCGTGACATGGTTGACGACCACTCTCCGGTCGGATCATCTAGGTACACACAATACCCCCTCTCGGTCGGTCGGTAGCTTCTTCAATGCGCACCGGCCGGCCAGGACTGGATCATGTCTTGTACTGCAGAAGGTCCACTTTCAACATTTCATTTTGCAGTTCCCAATTGTTTGAGTTGAGTTGTTGATCTTATCACTTGCTTTCTTTCCTCGCACTTGCCCTACCTTTCGAGTGTTCGCATCAGCCGGTCCAACTCCTTGCCGAGACTATTGACCGATCGGTCTTTACTGCTAGGTCTTTACTATTATCGATGGGTAGAACTCAGTTTAGAGTGTTATATACCCAAACGACTTCAAAAACTTACCCTCGCTTCACGATGGGGGCAAGTGGCTCTCGGAAGAAGACTGTTGCTTGACCCAACTCGTGGAGGGTCAAGTGCTCCCGGAGGAGGCTTTTGGCCTGACCCAACTCGTAGGGGGTCAAGTGCTCCCGGAGGAGACTTTTGGCCTGACCCAACTCGTAGGGGGTCAAGTGCTCCCGGAGGAGGCTTTTGGCTTAACCCAACTCGTGGGGGGTCATGTGCTCCTGGAGGAGGCTTTTGGCTTGACCCAACTCGTGGGGGGTCAAGTGCTCCCGGAGGAGGCTTTTGGCTTGACCCAACTCGTGGGGGGTCAAGTGCTCCCGGAGGAGGCTTTTGGCTTGACCCAACTCGTTGGGGGTCAAGTGCTCCTGGAGGAGGCTTTTGTATTTCACCTTTCACGCACTTTCACTGATTGGTCGAACTCTATGTCGAGTCTTTTGATCGATTAGTCTTTACTACAGATCGATCTTTACACGATAAGGAGTGTATCACCCTGGGCATGTTCACTGACTGACTGTACTCCTTGTTGAGTCTTTCAACCGGTCGGACTTTACCGCCCCTTGGTCTTTGCTCCCACCAAGCGATAGAACCCACTTTAGGGTGTTATATATCACTCGGATTTTTTCACCTGACGGTCATACTCTCTCTTGAGTCTGCTGACCAGTTGGTGTTTAAGATTTACCCCTAATCCACGAGGGGAGAAAATACCGACCGATCATACTCAGTATTGAGTCTTTTGACCTGTCGGTCTTTCGTCTGACCGACTCCTTAACTTCAGTCAGCCAGGTCTTCTTGGAGGAGGTTTTTGGCTTGACCTAACTCATGGGGGGTCAAGTGCTCCCGAAGGAGGCTTTTGGCCTGACCCAACTCGTGGGGGGTCAGGTGCTCCCGAAGGAGGCTTCTGGCCTGAGGATGGACGATTCCGTCCGGGGTCGATCTTCCCGATCCTTTGCCATCCCCAGCCCACTCATATTATTAGGGGATCTTGGACGATGAACTTTTGCATAGAGTCTTTATTGATAAAATAAGAACTTGAAACATTCCATTAAAAGCATCAAGCCATTACATTCTTAGGCCCGGGAGGCTACAAGCAGTAGTGATTAGTTAGCGGAGGGCGTGCCTTCTTGCACCTCATCGACAGGCTTGTGGGCTATACACAGGGGATGGTCAATGAACTGATCGAGGTAGCCTGCTTCAACGAGGTCGTCGATGTGATTCTGCAATGCTCGACACTGCAAAGTGGTATGTCCATGCTCCATGTGGTTGTCACAGTAGCGAGACAGGTCTCGTGAGCTCCTCTCTGTTGGGCGCATCGGCGGTGCCCTACGAAAGTACTACTCTTCCTTGATGATCTCGAAGATTTCATCAATTGGCATATTCAGTATCGTAAAGTCTCGATTCCATGGAGTGTAGGGTCCTCTGCCACGATCACCCCGCTTTTGGCGCTTTGCGTCGTGCTACATCGACTCGCGTGACTGTGTTTCTATATTCCGTACAGTCGCTGGTCGATTGAAGGCTGGTTGCTGGTCACTAGTATCTTTAGTCTTCAGCTCTCGTTTAGCATCTTCGATCTTGATGTATTTCTCCACTCTTCGGAATAGCTCGTCGACCATCGTGGGTGATCGCTTGATGACTGATGCACTGACTGGTTGATTAGGTTGGACCGAATTCTTGAAAGTCGCTACCACCATGAGGTCTTGTCCATCAGTATCTCCCAAACTCAAGTGTTCAGCCCTGAACCGGTGGTAGAATTGCTTCAACATCTCCTTCTGGGTGATACTCATCCCGAAGAGTAACTCTAGAGTCTTCAGCTCCTGACGGTTGCAACGATATTGATCGATGAACTGTGTGCTTAGTTTAGAGAAAGAAGAGATGGATGAGGATCTGAGCTTGTGGAACCATTCGAGGGGTGTTCCTGACAAGCTATTGGCGAAGGTCCGGCAGAGGATGTGATCATCTTCGTGGGGGACCAGGGCATCTCGGAAAGCAATCACGTGATCTACTAGGTCCTTCGATCCATCAAACTTGGGGAGGCGTGGAGGATTCCACCCGCGGGGGAATGGCTCCCTGAGGAGCTTTTCGACAAGTGGTGACCGTGCAGCTCCTCGGATGGAGACCTCCTCTAGCCAATCGGGTGCTCGGGCTTCTGGTCGGTCTCGCTGGATTCCTTCTTGATCTCCAAGTCACTCCGAAGTATATACCCTGATGCGATCATGGACGATCCTTTGGTTAGCAGTATGATTCGGCTACCGACTAGCCGGTGTCACACGGGTGTGGTGACTATCGCTCGATTGACGATGATGTTCATCTTCTCGCTTTGGGCGGCGAGGTTGCGCTGAATCCGTCTTCGAGTGGTACTTGGATACGGGCAGCTGTCAGGGGTGTGCCCCGAGCTGGGATCAGACATCCGAGTGTGCCGACGCAGCTCAGGCTTGTTTGTTTCTTTTTGCAGGTTCCGGGCTACTTGAGTCTCGCCCGTCGGGATTCGCACTTTGGACCTCCACTGAGCGATTCGCCCTGACCTCCACCTGAGGCATCGGTTGCAGCTCACTTGCCCTGGTTGGGCAACTTGTGTAGGAAGGCTTTGTCTTATTTGGGCCAACATGCCCTGGTTGAGTGGGCCGCCAGCTGGTGTGGCTCGCACGAAGTCGCGTAGATCCTCATAATTGCACTGCATCGTCTGGAGCTGGGCGGTGAGAGTTTGTTGGGTCATCATCATGGTGGCCAGAAAAGCTTCTGATAGTCCTCCTCCTACAGGAGCTATGGTTACTACCGGAGATTGACTGGACTCCCCGACCCCCAGTATGGGATTCACCAGTGGAACCGCGTGCTCCGAGTTTGTTGGTGGTTGCACGAGATGCCCGACGTCATTAGTATCTCCGAGTGAAGCAGCATCGGATGGGAGCTGCGAAGTCGAACGGGTACGATACGGTCCACCGGCCATCGTTCTTCAACCTTGTGGTCGTAGCGGTGACTTCTAATTTTACCTATTGATCGACGCCCATGGGTCAATCGGTCAGTAAACTCGGGCAGGTTTCAGGTAGACTCAGACTGGTTGACACCCATGGGTCAACAGTCAAAAGCCCTAGTAGGAAGTCTTAAAGACTTAACCCACAGACGGCGCCAAGATTATGGGGGCGGGGGGGGGGGGGGGGGGGGGGGGGGAGGTTCGTGGACCGGGCGGTTCACGTGGCAAGCACAATCTAACAAGCCAAGAAAACAAGGAAGACCGGGTTTACTTGAAAAAGTCCCTTCTCAACGTCGAAGGGGAAAAAACCACGGGTGAGGCGAGAATGCACTAAAACAACAGTTACGGTTATAATCTCTCACCTTAACCCCAATTACACCCTAAGGACCGGTCACCAAAGATACCGACCTCTGTAATCTCACTCTCTCTAGTTCCGAAAATTCTGGGAAGAATCGGGCAGCACCTCCTCTAGCATTCAGTCCTCTCTGCTGAAGGGGTAGGTCCCCTTTTATAGCCCCGGGCTGACGGTTGGCGCGCTCTCCGTGCGGGACAGGTTGATGACGTGCTCCCGTAGACTGCTCAACCGTCGGTGTGGTGGGGACGTGGCGCCCGGCTGGCACCCGGTAACTTTGGCCGGGAATCTCGGGAGCGTGGGCTGAACTGCCGTAACCGTTGTGCACCCGAGATTTACGGGTTCATCTGTCACACCTTTTGGGGGTGTGATTCTCGGGCATCTTGATCCCCCTCGAGTTGTATCTTCGCGTGCGGCCGATCATCAGAGAGAGGGGGCTCCCCTCTCGGTTTCGTGCATGGCCGATCAGCAACGAAAAGGAGGGGCAGTCCCCCTTCTCTCCATCTTAATGCATGGCTGACCTCCCTTGGGGGGGGAGGGGGACTCCCCCTCGCCCCAGGTTTAGTGCACGACCGGCCATCTAGGGGGGGGGGGGGGGGAGTTGGACTCCCCCCTCTCCTAATCTTAAGGTGCGGCCGGCCTTGAGGAGGACTTGGACTCCCCCTCCTCCCAACTTAATACGCGGCCGACCTCCATGGTGTGTGTGTGTGTGTGGGGGGGGGGGGGGTTTGGACTGCCCCCCCTCCCAACTTGATGCGTGACCGATCTCCATGTGGGGGGGGGGGGGGGGGGCTTTGGACTACCCCCCTCCCAACTTAATGTGCGGCCGACCAGGGGCGGAGGGGGAGTTGGACTCCCTCTCCTCCAAGATTTAGTGTGCGGCCGGCCTGGGGAGGGGGGGAGTTTGGACCCCCCCTGCTCTATTTTTAATGCGCGGCCTACCTGCGATGAAATTGCGGCTTCCGGTAAGTTCGCGTTCGCCTTCTTCTCCGCTTCGCGCGTGTCTGACCCGTGGCGGAGTTACGGCTACCGGTAAGTTCGCCTTCTTCGCGCGTGGTCGACCCATGACGAAGTTACGGCTAATGGTAAGTTTGCCTTCTCCTCTGCTTCGCGCGTGGTTGACCCGTGACGAAGTTACGGCTACCGGTAAGTTTGCTTTCTCCTCCGCTTCGTGCCTTGCCGACCTGTGACGGAGTTACAGCTACCGGTAGGTTCGCCTTCTCCTCCGCTTCGCGCGTGGCTGACCCACGATGAGATTGTGGCTCACGGTAGGTTCGCTTGCATCTCTGGGGGCCGGAATGCCCTCTTTCTCCTCTTCACGTGTGGCCGACCCGTGACGAGATTATGGCCCCTGGTAGGTTCGCTTGCTTCTTCGGGGCCCAAAGTACATGGTCGACTCGCGACGAAGTTCACGGCTGGTCCATGACATGGTTGACGACCACTCTTCGGTCGGATCATCTAGGTACACACAGGCACCAAATCATTCATCTATACACCAAGTGTGGCTAGAGCCGGAGCACAATACGACATTACAGCAGCTAATATGCATACAAATGGTACCAAGACTAAAAATGATGCACTGGTGTGCTAAATAAGATGCGTTGTGCACTTAGAAAGATGCGCCGATGCACTAAATAAGATATGCCGACGTACTTAGCACGATATGCGAACACACTTAACAAGATGTGACGACGCACTAACTAGGATGTGTTGGTGCACAAACTATGTTGTATTGGCGCCCAGTTAGTGTTATAAATATACATCATCATCATTATGTGTTAAAACTTACATATATACGAATATACATAATCATTATGATGTAGACAAATATACAAATTTACATCATCATGTGTGGGACAATTAGCTACAAATAGTGTGTTTAAATTACAAATCAATCAATATTTATATCAATCGACAAGCCACATGAGTAACTCATATGCAATTCTCTTTCTGATCACAATCTTGTCTTCTTGTTTGAAATCCACTATTTTGATGATGGACAGATAGTTCACATAAGCCATCATGAACACGACAATCATAGCTGAAATATGGCAAGGGAGATTGTTTAATCCAATCATCCAATTGAGTAACAATATCATGCTTTATCTTCCAGATAACAAAAATCTTGATGTACGCACGCGTCATCTATAGGACGATTGATGGAGGTGGATATGCAGACAGTGTAATATTTTTGTATTTTCGTTGTAAAGGATAACTAGTGATACAAAATCACAGAGAGGGAAGTGACGAAGGGGTAATAACAGTGACAAAGAAGAAGGGGCTATAAGCTTAAATGAAACTGATTCTGAAATCCATCAGGAAGAGGGGTAGATGGCTCAAATCCATGAGGCAAAAAGGTATCCGTCATTAATTTCATTCATAATAATTTGTCCATTAATAGTTACAATGGGGGTCTTTGAATAGGCTTCAAACAAGATCAAATCAAATATAACCTAATAAATTCAAAAGATACTAGCCATAGTTTAAATCTTTCCCAAATATAATCAAAATTTAAAATGAAGTCAAATCTTGGCAGATACTACCTTATTCGCTCTACGCAGGTTTCTGGACTTGGAGTCAACCTGTATGACTTCGACACAAGTCGGATCACATCAAATACCCTCCTCCACACCCTCCTTCTCACCCCCCTTCTTACCCTTCTTCTCCTCCTTGCCCAACCCCTTCTGTTGGAAATAATCCATGGTCAGAGGTGCGCAACTAAAGAATTTAATCGATCCAAAGATCGTAGGTGGTGTGCGTTCCATTAAATAATTTTTCGTCAAACTAATCTATATGTGCATGTATGCATCAAGCATGAGAATCGAACTCCCTAACAACAATCTAGCGATACAAATATTCTAGAATGAATGCAAATTCATGAACTACACTATATCTATGTACTAGAGGTTTTATACCTTTGTGTAGATTCTTTAACCGCAGTGGATTTTCTTCTTTCTCGATGGGTACGAAAGGGAATCCTCGTGGAAGAAGAACAAGAGAGAGAATCAACCTTCTTGTTCATCCGATCTCACACGCTACCTCAAACCTAACTAGTGGATCTCTGAGTATATGCCTTCACATAGCAAGCCTCCTCCATCTACGAATCACCACGCGAGGAAGAAGACCCGAGGAGAGAGGGAGAGATGAGAGGGAGATGGAGAGAAGGGAGGGATTTCGGCCACTAGGAGTCCCTTGGCCGAACCCCCCTCTCCAAAACCTCTTATTCCTGGCCCCGATAATGCCTTGGCCGAACCCTAGTCCCTATAGGATTTAGCCCCCCCTCCCTTTATGGTCGAATCTTACAAGTTAGGGAAGATGATAGACATCAATTGATATCTATCCAATCCCCTATATAATAGGAATAGGCAAGGGGGGTGACCACATGAGTCCTAGAAAAGAGTAGGGGCGGCCACTTTAGGACATATATGGCTTTTGGGTTTCCCAAAATGCCCTCATGTCACTAATTGGATGCCCCCCTCTCATGGGGGACCCAAATGGACAGCCCCCTCACACGCGAGGGAATTCTAGCTCAACTAGAAAACCTCTCACACATGCGATGGCCAACAGTCGTGGGGTGCTTCTAGTGATTTCAGTATTCAGTGAGGTACCCTTAGTCAGCATGTGGGGTGCCCCTAATAAAACTATCTAGTCCACTGGCGCCATGCTCCGGTGCGATGGCCAACCCCTTAGTAAACATGCATGTGCGGTGTGGCTCTGGCCGCAAGCTAGCGCTGCAGTGGACGTGTAGGGTAGAATTTTTTTTTTTACTATTGTTATTGTCCAAACATTTCTACTCTCTTTGTTATTTTCTGTTGATGGATTTTTTTCTATTTTTTTGTAAACTTTTATATTTAATTATTATTGCTTGTTCTTGGTTCTGATTCGACCCCCATGTGGCTTTCGCCAATGTGTTTTCTTCACTTGCATGAAATTTACCATCTTTTTTTCATTTTGATATGTAAAACTCCATAAATCAATTACTCCCTGGCCTCTTTTTTTTTTGGAGGGGGGAGGGATTGTTTGATTAATTTATCCCCCTTTGATCATGCTCTTTTTCTTTGATTTTCCTTCGGGTTTTCTTTACTTGCATGAAATTTACCATCTTTTTTTTTCATTTGGGATCATAAAATACCCATCAATCAATTGCCCCTCTTTTTTGTTTTGGAAGTTTACCTAATCATTTGATGATTTTTGCCCCTCTAATCACTGGGTGCAGATGCAAGATGTACCCAGACTTGGGTGAGGAGAGGGATGCAACCACCTCTGCAACTTTGATCATGGGGGTTGCACCTCAGAAAGACCAAATAATATCAAAATTACTTTTATGACATTTTTATAAATATTTTAAAATTACCAGACATAGGAAATGACCATATATCCCTTTTAAAATGACCAAATGGATGTCATGACTATAGAGTCGTATTTTCAGTTTACAAAATCATATTTAGACACTTTAGAGTCACTAATCGATTTTAAGTTTTGAAATATGACTATGTACATTGTTAATTTGTCTTTATATATTCATAGTATGACTCTAACTTGGGAGGGCTAAAATGGGCATTGCAACTCCCCCTCTTACTGTTTTGTTCAGTTTGGTATTTTGTATGAAAACTGTCTATTTTGGTATATACTTTGTTTTTGTGGTCATGTTCTATAGTTTTTTTTCTATATTATACCTGCTATGTCTTGATCCTTACACCATTCGTTGTCCGTTGAGAGCTGCAAAATGTGATGTGAATTTGCTCAACGGGATGCAATAATACCATGTGCACCCAAGGTCCCAATGTTGTTAGCAAGTCAGTAAATTGTTATTAAACAACAAATGTAGCCAATAAAAAAGAGGGGAAAAGTAGTTCATATTTAACATGCATATAATGAAAAGAAGCGTTCTTTCTATGCGCCTCTATATATCAAACTAGTTCTATGCAATGTGTTGGTCGAAACATACCTTGTGCTATGGCCAGGGTCACATGTTATCTGGGTGATATTAACCGGTTCCAATTGATATGCTAACAAATTTCCAAGTAGATGACCATTTGATTGTTGATTGTCAAGCTTTACTTTAGAGATTTTGAGACTTTAGAGTTTTACACGTTTGCTGCGAAGACCGTGCAACAAATTTGTATGCCAACATTGGCCTTTTGATTAAATTCTGTCTACCCTATGCAAAGGGCACTGTGACGATCAAGATCCAATAGCCAATAGCCAAGACTTCTGAGGTTGTGATGCCAAGATGGATGAGGTGAGGTGAGATGAGGTGTCCAAGGCCATGTGTTACTCCCATATCACTTGAAGAGAAGAAAATCATGAGCTACTTATATAATTTTTTCTTCCAAAAATGGAAGACGCGCTATAAAACCATACGCCGCTTTGGATTTCATAAGAACTCCGTAGTTAAGCATGCTCAAGCAAGAGTAGTACTAGGATTTATGGGTGACCCCTCTTGGAAGTCCTCGTGCGAGTATAGGCAAAACAGATAATATTTTGTATGTTTGGGGCGGATGTTATAAAATGATATCAGACCTGGTTCTCCTCGCAAGAGGGGGAGGGGGGTCTAACACTACACGTGGACATGTAACCCTTGATGGGGGTGGATTGTAACGACCAAGATCCAATAATCAATAGTCAAGACTCTTGAGGCTATGATGCCATGATAGATGAGGTGAAGTGAGGTGTCCAAGGCCATGAGTTAGCTCCCCATCACCTAATGGCTGAAGAGAAGGAGATCATGAGCTACTTATATAATTTTCCCTCCCAAACATAGAAGATGCGTTTTAAAATCGTGCATCCCTATGGATTTCGTAAGAATTCCGTAGTTAAGTGTGCTCAGGTGAGAGTAATACTAGGATGGGTGACCCCCCTAGGAAGTTCTCATGCGGGCACAGATAAATTGGACAATATCTTGTGTGTTTGGGGCAGATGTTACAAGCACATAGTTCCCTCTCCAACATTAAAGCCACCGACCCTCAACATAAAGTGCACATAGCTCTGGGCCTAACGACCCTTTGCCCCACGGAAATACGTTTATTGTATCATTGAAGGTATATGGCTAGCTACTTAATTAAAGGCCATACAATCTTATTGCAATCTTGTACTCATTAAATTTGATGATCATCTATGATCACCTACTCTTAATTGTTAATATAGTTGTACATCAAATCTGATAAGTGCAACTTTAGTTCAAGCATGGAACTGCTGGAATGACCGTAGCTTCCTTCGTTCCACGAGCATTGTTGCAAAAGGCCGCAACATCACCCTCTCCTGTAGATTGGATTTTGACACTGTTCATGATGATCCCAGTGCAAGCAACACTAGCGCTGCAGTTAAGGGTTATAGCCATTTTGCTAGCTGACGTCCCAATTGCTCCAATATAGTGTACATCACTTACTTGTACCGCTGATGTCTTCACCAAGAATTACAATCAAGAAATTAGAAAAATAAAAGCTCAAAGAAATCTATAAATCAATGTATAATTAAAGAAAGAAGGATAAATGTGGGGATTACCTTGTTCAGGCATTTGTGTCCATTTTCACAATAATATTGGTCTATAACTATGGGTCTCGCAACTGAGGTAAAATTGACATGCTCAAAGGTGATTCCTTTTGCATAACCAGACCCTCCCTAACAAGAATTTAAAACTTTGAGTCAATAGAAATATAAATAGAAGAAAAATCCAACTATTTCACCCTTTTTTACTCTATTAAAAAAAATTACTTTTTATATTTTACCTGCCATGTCTTGATCCTTACACCATTCGTTGTCCCTTGAAAGTTGCAAAATAAGACATGGATTTGCTCCACGGATGCAGTCGAACCATCTGCACCCAAGCTCCCAATGCTGCAAGCAAGTAGGAAAATTGTTATTAAACAACAAATGCAACCCATAAAAAATAGAGAGGGAAAAAGTAGCTCTTTTTAAGCATGCATATCATGAAAATTAAAGAAGCATTCTTTGTATGCGCCTCTATATATCAACCTAGTTATTTGCAATGTATTGGTCGAAACAAACCTTATGCCATGGCGAGGGCCACATGTTATCTGGGTGATATTAACATCTGATGTGCCGGTCCCAATCGATATGCAGTCATTGTGGGGGAAAATCTTCGTGCCGACCCGAAGACCTTCGCAGCACCAGTCAATTGGAATCGAAGTTGATGTCGGAGATTGTTGGTCGATCGGTTGATTGAAGTTGTTGCTTCTTTGATATGTAAACAGTAAAGTAATCAGAGAAATTGTGACACGAGATGTGATCTCGGAGTTCAGCCGAAGCCTACGTCTCCGTGCTATAGGGAGCAACCCGAATTCACTAACACTTATGTTGAAGTGATCTCGACAGGCCGAGTATCACTGTAAACACTGATCTTTTCGAAAGAAGATCAAAGGGAGATGGTAGATCGGAAATTTGAAATCCCAGAGCTCTGGTTTTTAGAACTGAGAATTCGATTTTTTTTAGAATCGATCCTTTTACATTCGAAGGCTCTGCTATTTATAGGCGTTCTGGGTGGCGAATGGCGGTTTCTGCTGCAGTATCTGGGGATCCTCCAGGTAAAGTTGCGGGCCCTGCGGTTGTCTTCGAGGGTCCACCAGGCAGGGCCGGTGGGTCCCGCTGTAGTCCTAGTGGGCCCACCAGGCAGGGCCGGTGGGTCCCGCAGTAGTCCTCGTGGGCCCACCAGGCAGGGCCGGTGGGTCCCGCGGTAGATGTTTGCCAAAATTTGCACCCACAGTTACCCCCTCCAAGCTAGCTAGGGTGCAGTCTGGCTGGCTTGGATTTGGTGCAAAAAATAGCAACTTCCTGTTTTGAAAAAATGGACACGAAGAAACTTGTCGAAAAGTTAGTGAAAAAAGAACCGATCGGTCAATTTTGACCGATCGGTCAAATTTGACCGAACGGTCGAATTTGACCGATCGGTCAATTTCGACCGATCGGTCGAAATCAACCGGTCACGTTTTGAGTGATCGGTCAAAAAACTTGGTTTTTTGACCGATCCAGTGCAAAATCGACCGATCGGTGGATTTCGACCGATCGGTCAATTTTGACCGATCGGTCGAATTCAACCGGTCGCGTTTTGAGTGATCGGTCAAAAAACTTGGTTTTTTGACCGATCCAGTACAAAATCGACCGATCGGTTGATTTCGACCGATCGGTCAATTTTGACCGATCGGTCGAATTCAACCGGTCGCGTTCTGAGTGATCGGTCAAAAAACTTGGTTTTTTGACCGATCCAGTAAAAAATCGACCGATCGGTTGATTTCGACCGATCGGTCAATTTAGACCGATCGGTTGAATTCAACCGGTCGCGTTTTGAGTGATCGGTCAAAAAACTTGGTTTTTTGACCGATCCAGTAGAAAATCGACCGATCGGTTGATTTCGACCGATCGGTCAATTTAGACCGATCGGTTGAATTCAACCGGTCGCGTTTTGAGTGATCGGTCAAAAAACTTGGTTTTTTGACCGATCCAGTAGAAAATCGACCGATCGACTGATTTCGGCCGATCGGTCATGTTTGACCGTTCGGCTGAAATCAGCCGGTCAAGGTTTAGACGATCGGCAAAAAACCTTTGTTTTTTACCGGATCTAGTAGAAAATCGACCGATCGACTGATTTCGGCCGATCGGTCATGTTTGACCGTTCGGCTGAAATCAGCCGGTCAAGGTTTAGACGATCGGCAAAAAACCTTTGTTTTTTGCCGGATCCAGTAGAAAATCGACCGATCGACTGATTTCGGCCGATCGGTCATGTTTGACCGTTCGGCTGAAATCAGTCGGTCAAGGTTTTGGGTTGAACCTGTACTTTTGAAGTGGCATAGCTTGCTCTACTCTTTTGAACTTTGGCATTTTTGAATATCGATGGAGTTGATTCTCTGTTTTGAATCTTCAGTTTGCTTGAATGTGGCTCTTCTGAACCGGCGGTCCGGTTCACTTGGACCGGTGATTTGCTTGGACCGGCGGTCTGACGTTTCGCCTGGTTGCGACTGTTCGCCTGATTTTGCGCCTGCTACGGATGGGTGCCACGTGTACCTACAAAAACACGCGATTTGATATGGTGAAGACACGTGTCTTCTCGATTTGCGCACCTGTTTCCACCCCGGGTATATAAGTTTTTCTCGCTGTCATTTTCGCCTCACGCTTTCAGAATTTTCTTGAAGTCCAGAGCTTTTACTTTTGATCTCCCGTTCTCCATTTCATTCCGATCGGTCAAATGGCATCTCCGGGCAGCTCGAAGAAGGGTGCTGTTCCATCCAAGAGGAAGGGCAAGGAAGTTGTCGAAGTTTCTTCTGCTCCGAAGGGCCGAGGCAAAGGCAGGGCTGAATTGATCGAGCTGGGTCAACTTGGTAAGAGGCATCAGGGAGTTGGATTTGCTTCTGCACCGTCAAGGCCAGAGCAGATCCCCAAGGCCAAATTTGTTCTCTGCCCACAGCTACCTTTGGAGGCGGAGCCTGAGTTCGGGTACAACATCGGCAGCAAGCTTACAGATGCAAAGAGGGAGAGTCTGCATGAGTTGCTGTCATTCTTCACAGAGGGAAAGTCACGACCAGCACTTCCAGGTGTGTTATCTGCTTTCGGTGTCGATAGGAGGACAGTCTTTGTCTCCTGGGCTAGCAAGGAACAAGTGATGGGGACTATCGTCACGATCGGCCAGCTCAACTGTGGTCTGCGCCTTCCACTACCTCCTTTTGCTGCGAGGTTGCTGAATGTCTCCGGTCTCTGTCCCGGGCAGGTGACTGGAAACTCCTGGAGGATCATCTACGCTTTCTGTCGCGTAGAGTCAGACTTCCAGGAGGAGCTGAGGGAATGCTACTCCAGCATCCCTGATGGTGAAGAGGCCCGAGTCGAGCTGGGATACTTCTTCTACCACTACAAATGGGCTTGGAGGAAGGACAGCCCGTTCTACTACTTGACAGGTGTTAGTGCTCTCCGCCCGCTCTCTGACACCATCGGCTCCGACAAGCTCTATACCGATTGGCCGTTGTCGATATCTGGTGCATGGACCCCTATGTCCGTCCCAGAGGTCCCTCGGTTCAAAGTGCACAAGGAGGTCGACATGTACTGCACGGGAGGAGCTCTCTCTTGGCCTCCGGAACGAGTAGGGGCCTTGGACAATCTCTTCCTAGAGTTGACGTGCGGGACCAGGTCGTGGAGGCAGTTTTCGAATTGCCCAGTCCGACACGGCAAGGCCAACCTTCTCCATCGATCGAAGCTGCGATATGAAGACAACGAGGTGATCTACTCTGATTATGAGGAGGACCCTCAGTCTGGAAAAATCGTTAGAAAGCGTCGATTCGAAAAGAAAGCTTATGCAGCCAGGCGTGCACTTCCCCCAAAGGAGAGATTGGTGACTCCCAAGGGCCCGGCGAAGAAGAAGAGGAAAATCCTCATTCAGCAGGTGGATGATGAGGAGAAAAAGAAAGAGGAAGAAGAGGAACAAAATAGAGAGGAGGAAGGTGGAGGCGAAGAAGGTGAGGGTGGTGACGATGATGATGAAGATGATGATGATGGTACTGACAGCGATGAAGAAGATGAGGACGATGAAGACGGGGGTGGTGAGGAAGAGATTCCTCCCACCCCCACTGATGGTGGTCATGGACATGGGGGTGGTGAGGAAGAAATTCCTCCCACCCCCACTGGTGGTGCTGACGAGGGATCACAGCCTATCCTTATAGACGAGGGTAAGGCTCGAAGGATGGAAGGAGTTATGGACGCCACGGGAGATGGCTCCAGGGTGATTCCAACGTATGACTTTGGGGCGTTGAAGAAGAACCCCCTGCGTTTCAAGATCAGAATGTCGGGGAGTGGTGGGGTTGGAAGCAACCCCACACCCCTCGATCAGATACCTCCCGAGGTCCCTCGTCTCGAAGGGGGGACAACGAGTGGGGGTGTGGAGGTTGAACAACCCCCACCCCCCTCACATTCTTTGTTCGAAGAGGTAGCTGCCATGGTGGCAGGGCTCGACCATTCGAGCGGTCATGAGGACGAAGGGGGAGCTTCACCTCCTCGAGACATTCACTCTCCTGCTCATTTGGAGAGAGGAAGCCGGGTTGGTGAAGCTACTCCTCAACCCTTGCCAGAGCCAACCCCCAGCAAGGAGAAATCGACCCCCAAGGGTAAGAGCTCCGACCGCAGGAAGGGAAAAGCTCCTCAAGTCGAGGTTTCAGGTATTTGTACTAACTTGTTCTTCTTGACTGTCTTGTTATTGAAAACTCGAAAATATTCTAACACTTTGAATTTTTGTCGATTGTAGGTACGCCTGCTGGCTCGACTCCGAAGATGAGGAGTTTGGGTGATGTGGACATCAACCATCCCACCAACGCGATCCGGAAGCTCTGCAATCTCCCGGGAGCTCCTTTTGAAGAAGCCTTCGATCGGCTTGAAGTTGTGGTATGTGCATATGCTTGATCAACTATTTGAGTCGTCTTTGAGATAATTCTAACTTTTTGTTCATTTGCAGACTGGAGCCTGTTTGAGAATTGCAAGCAAGCTTTCCAGGAAGGCAGGAGAACGAGAGGCCGCTGCTGAGGTGTCTCGCTTGACGGCTGAACTGGAGGCTGTGAGCACGGAGAGAGATGAGCTGAGAGAGCAACTGACTTCGAAGAAAGCTTCTCTCAAAACGCTACAAGATCGTTGTGAGGCGCAGAGTCACGAGCTCGAATCTTTGAAGACTCGGCTCTCCAAGGTTGAGGAGGTGTCCTGCGGCCGCACTACCGAGATCAAGGAGCTGAAGCAACAACTTGCTACTCAGCACGCTGCCTTTACTGCCAGAGAAGAGACTTCGAAGAAGGCACTAGAGCACGCGTTGTCTGAGTGCAAGGTTTACAAGGAGACAGCAGAGAAAGCGGCAGAAGCGCTCAGGACTCATATAGCTAGCGTCCGATCTTCGAAGGCATCAGTGGCGAGCAAAGCTCGTCCTGGCTCTGAAGGGGAGAAGTCGCATGCGAAGAGTGTGGCCAAGCCCTAAGGCTTTTCTTCTTCTTTGTTGTTGTACTTGTAAATTTTTGAAATGTAACAGCTCCTTGTATCTGACATATTTTGATAATAAAAGACATCCTTTTGGTATTTGAAACTTGTACTTCTTTTGAGTCGAATGTCTTTGAATGTTGAGTTCTGGAATGCTATCTGAAATGATTGAGTATTCATACGTTTGAATGTAAGTTGAATATGCATATACTTGAATGTAAGGGGTTGAATCGCAACTCAAACACCCAAACTTGTAACTTTGAAAATTGAATTTGAATTCGAATAACATTTGAATGTAAGGGGTCGAGTCGCAACTCAAACTCCCAAACCTGTTAGACGATATCGAATTGATTGAAATTGGATATTGAATTTCGAAGGTCAGTTTAACATTTGCAAGTAAGGGGTCGAGTCGCAACTCTAACACCCAAACATGTTAAGACCTGGTAACTTGAAAATGGTCAGTTTTTAACATTTGCTAGTAAGGGGTTGGGTCGCAACCCTAACACCCGAACTTGTTAAAAGACCTGGTAATTTGAATGTGAATAGCTAGAAACTGCTTTAGAACTTGGATTGAGAATCAGAACACTTGTACATTTGAACACTTGAAAGAGAGCTTTATTCATCACAGAATTTACATTACGGATAGAACAACTTGAGGTGTCTAGCATTCCAAGCTCGAGGCAATCTATCTCCTTCTGGTGTGATCAGTCTGTAAGAACCTTTGCCTCCAACTGACTCAATGATGTATGGACCTTCCCAGTTGGGAGCAAGTTTCCCACTGCTGTGCTCTTTGGTGTTGTAGAAAACTGCTCTGAGAACTAGACTACCTACTGGGAACTGTCTCTTGTGGACTTTCTCGTCATAGGCTCTTTTGATCTTCTGCTGGTACTTGGCCACACGAAGTGATGCTTGATCTCGTAATTCTTCGGAGAAATCTAGATCATTGATTCGAAGTTCTTCGTTGATTCCTTCTTCAACTGCCTTAGTCTTCAAAGTACTTGATATATTTTCTATTGGGAGTACTGCCTCTGATCCATATGTTAGGCGAAAAGGCGAGAACCCAGTTGATCTTCTCGGAGTTGTGCGATACCCCCAAAGAACTTCAGGTAGGACTTGCTCCCACAATCCTTTCTTATCATTGAGTTTCTTTTTGAGTATACCAAGAATAGCTCTGTTGGAGGCTTCTGCTTGGCCATTGCATTGAGGATATCTTGGAGTTGAATAGAATAGCTTGATACCGTGGTTCAGACAGAACTCTCGAAACTTGTCGGAGTCAAACTGAGCTCCATTGTCTGCAACGAGAACTTGAGGTGTACCAAATCTTGAGAAGATGTTGTGCCGAATGAATTTGATCACTTCGTCATCAGTCTCTCGGAAGAGAGGCACAGCTTCAATCCATTTGGTGAAGTAATCTGTGGCCAGCAGTAGATACTTCTTCTTGCTTGGAGTTGGAGGGAAAGGACCCAAGAAGTCTAACCCCCATTGATGGAAGGGCCAGGGACTTGAGAATTGATGGAGTTCATCTGCAGGGAGATGAATAGCTCGAGCATGCCGTTGACAAGGCTCGCACCTTTGAATGACTTGTTGAGCATCCCTTGCCATTGTTGGCCAGTAGTACCCTTGTAGCTTTGTCTTGGCTTCAAGAGACCTTCCTCCCGAATGATTTCCACAAGCTCCGGAGTGGATATCAATCAGGATTGCCTGTGCTTGTTCAGGACCAAGGCACTTGAGTAACATCCCGTTGTGAGATTTGAAATATAAATCTTCACCTTGCAAAATGTAGCACGGGAGCTTCCTCTGAAGTCTTCGGGCTTGATTTGGATCTTCCGGCATTTTGCCATGTTTGAAGAAGTCGAAAATTGGTCTTCTCCAGTCTTGAAGCTGATCTCCACCCCCAGATCCTTTTGTAGTAGTAAGAATCTGTTGATCGGGGATGGTCTTGGGCAATTCTTGATAATCGATCTGTATTTGCCTTCCTCCGAGTGAGTCTCCAAGAACGGAGGCAGCATTGGCTAAGGCATCTGCTTCTCGGTTCTCTGCTCTGGGGATTTGAATGAATTCAGCGCTAGTAAAACGTTGTTGAAGACGTCGTACCAAGGCTAAGTAGAGTTGCATTCTTTCTTCTCGAGCTGTGTACTCTCCATTGATTTGCCTTATGATTAATTGGGAGTCGCTGTAGATGATGATTCGATCTACCCCCAGAGATTCTGCCATTTCGAGTCCGGAAATGAGTGCTTCATATTCAGCTTCGTTGTTGGTGGCATTAAACCCAAGGAGAGTGGCCTTCTGGAGATGATCGAGTTCGGGGGATATTAAGACTATCCCAGTTCCCGAACCGATCGAACTTGATGCTCCATCAGTATAAAGCTTCCATGGAGGAGTGGCAGAAATAACTTCAAGATTTAAATCAACTTTTGTTGCAGGATTGATCGGAGGATTATCCTCATCTTCCAAGCGCATGTCTACATCTTCCTCCCAAGTGATGGGGTCTTCAACTGGAAAGTCAGCTAGAAAATCAGCAATTGCTTGACCTTTGATAGAAGTGCGAGATTCGAATTGAATCCCCAGAGCACTCATTTCGATCACCCACTTGGTCATTCGACCAGCTCGACCAGCTTTGTCAATGATATCTTTGAGCGAGTGTTCTGAAATGGCAGTGATCTGGTGAGAGACAAAATATGGTTGGAGACGACGCGATGCAGTGAGCAAGGCCAGGATGACCTTCTCAGTTTTTGAGTAGCGAGTCTCAGCCGGGAGAAGAGTGTGGCTGATGTAGTAGACTGGATGTTCGATGCCTTCTCTTCTGCTGACTAAGACTGCGCTGATTGCTTGATCGGTCACGGCAAGGTAGAGCCACAAGTCTTCTTTTGGAAGTGGAGCAGTCAGGATAGGAGCTTGCACCAGATATTTCTTGATGCTTTGAAATGCTTCTTCACAGGTTGAACTCCAGCCGGAGGTATCTGCCTTTCGTAGTTTGTCGAAGAGAGGCTTGCACTTGTCAGAAGACTTTGAGATGAATCGATTGAGTGCTGCTAATCTTCCAGTGAGGCGTTGAACTTCTTTTCGATTAGTAGGTGATGGCATGTCGAGGATGGCTCGAATTTGATCAGGATTGGCTTCAATACCTCTCCTGGTCACAAGATGACCCAGGAATTTGCCAGATTGAACTCCGAAGGCGCACTTGGCTGGATTGAGCTTCATTCGATACTTTCGGAGGACTTGGAAAGTTTCAGCCAGATCAGATAGATGCTTCCCTCTCGTGAAGCTCTTGGTGAGGAGATCATCGACATAGACTTCGACGTTGCGTCCGATCTGATCTTCGAACATTTTGGTGACTAACCTTTGATAGGTGGAACCAGCATTTTTGAGGCCGAATGGCATGACATTGTAGCAATAAAGGCCTCGGCTAGTCACAAAACATGTCTTCTCTTGATCGTCGGCGTGAAGAGGAATTTGATTGTACCCAGAGTACCCATCCATGAAAGACAATAGCTCGTGGCCAGCAGTGGCATCGACGAGTCTATCAATCCTTGGCATGGGGAATGGGTCCTTGGGACAAGCCTTGTTGAGATTGGTGAAGTCGATGCAGACTCTAACCTTTCCATTCTTCTTTGGCACAGCCACAATGTTAGAGATCCAAGTAGGATACTCCACCTCTCGGATGAATCCGGCTGCGAGTAATTTGGTGATTTCTTCTTGAACAGCAACTTGAAGCTCTGGGCGGATGGTGCGTGGCTTTTGCTTGACAGGCTTCACCTCTTCTTTGATTGCAAGTCGATGACAAGCATCCTCTGGATTGATACCAGGCATATCTTCGAAACACCAGGCGAAGACGTCGATGTTGGACTTGAGGAAGGATACCATGTCTCGCGCTTCTGCGTCGCTAAGACCGGTACCAATAAATGTTTGTCGAGGGAGATCTCCGCTGCCAATATTGATCGGGATGATTTCTTCAATTGAAGGTGATGCTTCCCATTCGATTGGTGGAGGTTCGGTCAGCGGACTCTCCTTTGATTGCTATTTAGAAGAGGGACCAGCTTCGTCTCGTGGCCGCTTTGGAGGAGCAATGTTGATCTTTCGATCTGTCTTTGCCGCAGCAGCTTCACAAGACCTTCCAGCTTGCTGATCACCTCGAATGCAGACGATGCCTTCTCCAGTTGCAAATTTGAGTAGTTGATGGTAAGAGGAGGAGATGGCATTGATCTGATGGAGGAATGGTCGCCCAAGAATGGCGTTATAGCTAGACATTCCTTCGACGATTGCAAACCTCACCGAGACTCGAGTCTCTCGGCTGAGGTCGATGGTAAATCTGGATTCGCCCACTGTGATGCTTTGTTCACCATTGAAGCCGGTGATCACAGTCGGGATGACGTCGAGGCTTTGATACTTATGTCCCAGACGTTTGAAACAGTCTGAGAACATAATGTCGATAGAACTTCCGGTGTCGATGAGGATCCGGTTGACGGTGCTCCCGTCGATAATGAGTCTCAAGACCAGGGGATCTCGATGGGGAGTATGAACTCCTTGAAGATCGGTGTCGTTGAAGACTATGGATGGCCAAGCCAGACCTTCGATGGGCTTCTCGATCCAGGTATCTTCTTTGTTTGCAGTAGATCGAACATGGAAGATGCGTCGAACCTGCCGATCGACTTCCTTCCTTGTCAAAGCTTGATTGTGCAAGGTTCCATGAATGCCAAAGACATTGGCATTCACAGAAATTGGTTGCCGGTTGGAAGAGATTTGATGTATCCAGCACACTTCTTTCCCCTTTGCAGAGGTTCGACGTTGATCGTGCCCGTTGTTGACGAATTCTTGAAGGTGGCCCTCTCGCAGTAAGTCTTCAAGATGGAACTTCAGCCGAAAGCACCGATCAGTGGAGTGGCCGTGACTTCGATGGAATTCACAGTAGACTGTTTTGTCTGCTGTGAATTTGGAATTTGGTTGAAGAGGATTGGGCCTCCGAAGATACTCGTCGTGTTGAATACGGTCGAGTATCTGCTCGACTGGCATGTTCCACTCGGTGAAAGTGGTCTTCGTTGGAGATCGACGCCCATCATTCTTTGATCTTTTGTTGGCCGGAGGGGCTGCTGCTTCCGTGTTGTGAGCCTTTGCAGCATATTTAGGAGCTTCTCTTTCAGATGGCCTTCTCTTAGTTTCACGCCCTTTCCGAGCGACTTGATCGTCTTCCACCTCAATCTCCCTCTGGATTCGATCAAACATAGCTCCCAGAGAAGGAGGGGGATTGCGGATGAAGTCGTTGTAGATATGTAGATCGAAGCGGAGAGCGTTCTGGAAAGCCAACATGATGGCTTCATCATCCAGATGCCTTCCAGAGAGAGCAGCATGCTCGTTGCGAAACCTCCTCGTGAAGCTGCGGAGAGTCTCATCTGCACCCATCCTCAGTCGATATAGAGAGTCGAGCTTCTTCTCGGGCTTCAGGTTGAGCTGGTAGTGCTGCACAAAGAGGTTAGCCAAAACACCGAACTGGGTAATGGACCCAGCTCGGAGATTGTGATACCAGTCGAGTGAAGGCTCGTCAAGACTTCCCGCGAAGGTGCGGCAGAGCACGTTGTTTTCCTCTTCGTGTGGCGTTAGAGCTTGCTTAAAGGCAAGTATATGGAGGCTTGGATCTCCTCGGACGCAGTTGAATTTGGGGAGGGTAGGAGTTCTCCATCCTCTTGGAAATGCTGATTCGAAGAGGCTTCGATGTAGTGGCCCGGCAGAAGAGTAGCCATCCCTACGACCGTGTCCTCGACCTAGAGGTGGGTCAAGAGGCATGATCGCAAGGTCTTGTTCTGGCATCGGAGTGTTCGCTGGTTGAAGTCGATGTCGAAGGTCCGATCCAAGTCTACTTTGAAATGGCATGGAAGGAGAGACTCTACTCTTTGAAGGAGCGCCTTTCATTTGGTGCTTCCTTGGTACGTTGATCTTTGAAGGTGCCCTCTTATCGCAGTTGCGACCAGAAGAGGATTGGGAGGATTCGTCGTCAAGACGATCCCAGACACTCTGCTTCCAAGGAGCAGCAGAGGGAGTTGGGTCGCGTCGAATCCTCTCGAGGGCATCAGTGCCCATTGACCTCCGTTGTTCGGAGTGAATTGAATGTCGAGGAGGATCAACCCTCTCACTTGCGGAGGGGATCGGAATAGCAATTCCAGCTTCGGAGGCTGCCTTCTTTAGAGCATCCCTCTCAGCAGTGAGGGTGGCGTTTTGTTTCGCCAGTTGGAGCAGCTGGAAATCGACTGCAGAGATTTGATATGTCGATGGAGGATTTTCAGCAGGAGCAGGGACAGTCTGCCCAATTGATTGAGGATGAGGGGCGATCGGTCGATCGACTGATCTTCCGCTTCCTGAGTGAACCCCCGTATCGGGGACAGCAAGAGGTTGCCCGAAGTTGAGCCTTTGACTCATTGAACGAGTCTCAGGACGAGGTTGATGTTGAGTGTTACTTCCTTCTGGTTGACCCTGATGTTTTGTTCTCGCCATTCTGAGTGCGAAGGGTGCAACGAGATTGCCGACGTCCGATCAGTTGTCTGATCAACCGAGGGGGCGAGGAAGTTTGGCTATTGATCTGGTAATCGAAGTGGAGAGAGAGAACACAGCTTCTCGCTCGGATCCCACAGACGGCGCCAAACTGTGGGGGAAAATCTTCGTGCCGACCCGAAGACCTTCGCAGCACCAGTCAATTGGAATCGAAGTTGATGTCGGAGATTGTTGGTCGATCGGTTGATTGAAGTTGTTGCTTCTTTGATATGTAAACAGTAAAGTAATCAGAGAAATTGTGACACGAGATGTGATCTCGGAGTTCAGCCGAAGCCTACGTCTCCGTGCTATAGGGAGCAACCCGAATTCACTAACACTTATGTTGAAGTGATCTCGACAGGCCGAGTATCACTGTAAACACTGATCTTTTCGAAAGAAGATCAAAGGGAGATGGTAGATCGGAAATTTGAAATCCCAGAGCTCTGGTTTTTAGAACTGAGAATTCGATTTTTTTTAGAATCGATCCTTTTACATTCGAAGGCTCTGCTATTTATAGGCGTTCTGGGTGGCGAATGGCGGTTTCTGCTGCAGTATCTGGGGATCCTCCAGGTAAAGTTGCGGGCCCTGCGGTTGTCTTCGAGGGTCCACCAGGCAGGGCCGGTGGGTCCCGCTGTAGTCCTAGTGGGCCCACCAGGCAGGGCCGGTGGGTCCCGCAGTAGTCCTCGTGGGCCCACCAGGCAGGGCCGGTGGGTCCCGCGGTAGATGTTTGCCAAAATTTGCACCCACAGTCATCTCCTATAATTATCCGAAGCAAAACCTATGGTTAGAGCATTTGGATTGAGACATCTGATCCAATTTTTCTTTAGGGATGAGGGTACCTGTCCCGATGATGGAGTTCGTGACTTGGACGTGTTGGGACTCCTCGATGTGAATGCAGTCGGTGTTGGGGCTGTCCCTAGGGGCGGTTATGGTGATGCCGCTCACGCTGGCCCCAACGACATTGTCGATGGCCACATGCATCTTAGGGCTGTTCATGAACTTCAAACCGCTCAGTTGAACATCGTTGCAGCTTTCGATCGCAAATGTCTATGATCATATTAGATTCAATGAGTCAGTTCATATCAATGATCATATTAGTTTTCTGATCGAGTCATTGTACATTCGTTCGTTTTAATGCACAGGTAGGGATTCTCAGAAAAAAAAAAAAACAGTATACTTGCACGAATGAACAAAGATTTAGAAGATGACAATTACATCAGGGGCCCCAGAGCAGTCCTGCAATAATAACAACAATGAAGTAAATAAATATAAGCATAAATAAATGAAGGGCCAAGGACTAAAGTTAAAGATGTAAGAAAGAAGAAAGTGCACTTCTTTCCACCGGCGTGGCGGTGGTCGTTGTCCCTACCGGTTGGCGGCCTTGCCAGTTGCTTGCGCCGGTATGTGGCGCCTTTTTGGACGTCTATTGGTAGGCCTGTCAACTTTTGACACGACCCGTTTAACCCGCACAAAAATGACATGAAAAAACGGGTCACGGGTCTCATTTTACTAGGTCGGGTTAATTTTTGACACGACCCTTTTAGACTCGTTAGCTAATGGGTCGTGTTTGGGTTAACCCACGAAACCCGTTTCAACCCGTTAAAAAACACGGGCCGTGCAGAGCCCATGAAATCCACTACACTTGAACCCGTTTATCTAAAGCCCCACATCGGAAGTAGCTATCCAAACTTGGGCCGAAACTAATGACCAACGTGAAGGGTGATAGATTAAACGACTCTTTAGGCTCGTGCAATTGCAGGCACACTGCATGGCGTGCGAGCACAATAAACATGATTAAAATCCGACTTTTCTATAGGAAAAACTAGACCTTTGACCATAAATAACTTGATTAACTCGAAACGACCCGTTTGATCCGAAACGATTCGTTTAGCAAATGGGTTAAATGGGTCATTTCGGGTTACGAACAAAAAAAAAGGGTTCGGGTTTAGCGAACTTAACCCGTTAAGCTAATGGTTCGTGTACGGGTCTAACATATTCTCACACAACCCAAACTCGACCCAACCCGAAACCCGTGAAACACGACCCATTGACAGGCCTATCTGTTGGTGACCTTTCCCTTCAATGAAAGCTACCAAAAAACAAAGTGTAGCTGGATGGATATCTATAGCAAGTAGGAGGAAAAATTTACATGGCTAGATCTACATGTCCACCAGACGGCTCCATTGCCATCAATCTGCCCTGATCCATTAATGATTAGCCCGTCAATGTTTTTGAAGAAAATCCACTTATCCAGGTCGGATGCACCCCAGACCTTTTTAGGTGCTACTATATTGCCATCAACCTGCATGTAACTCAATTGATGCATTATCATCATCATCGTCATCGTCATTTTTACAAGAACCAAACATCGATCTACGTTTGCGAGTGTGGGGGAGATTGAAACCACAAATGTACCTGGACGTGGACCGGAGACTTACAGGGACCCACAAACTCCGTGGCGCTCAACAAGAAGGAATTCCCTGAGGGCACGAGGAGGGTCGGTGATCTGGGATAGGCACATGCTTCTGTCCAAGTTTCTGAGAACGCCTGCATGGGTCGACACAATGTTAGAACCGTTAGACTTGTTTGGTTGATGTGTTTTTGGCTTGTGTTTTTAGAAACACATATACGCTTGGATTAAAATTGTTTGGTTAAGAAGGTGAGACATCTACAAATAGATGCACATGACCAAATTTGCACAG
Organism: Chamaelirium japonicum; assembly: GCA_947650365.1. Lineage (NCBI taxonomy): Eukaryota > Viridiplantae > Streptophyta > Magnoliopsida > Liliales > Melanthiaceae > Chamaelirium > Chamaelirium japonicum. Next base: position 55,926,266 of record OX393560.1, read on the forward strand.
TTTTATGTGAAAAAGATGTGCAATTAAAGTTCCACCAAAACCCATCTAATTTATATAGCCAGTAAATTCTTGTGGCCTGCAGCACTCGGATGGCCGACTTCGGTGGCCACGGGTGATTCTTAGAGAGAGAGAGAGAGAGAGACCTTTGAGAGAGAGAGAGAGAAAGAGAGAGCACAAATTAATCTTCCAAAAAAGTATCAATTAACATCAAATGACAATTAAATATCATTGAATAGGTATTTAACATCTAGTATGTTTTTAATATCTTTTGAGTAGGTTTTTAATAGAATTTATGAGAGAGAAGGGCGGCTCGGCTCAAAATTAGAAGAAACGATTTGGTTGGAGACGAAAATTCCCATATTTATTACCTACCTAATTTGGGTAGCTATGATTGGAGATTTGGGACCATTTATTAGGTAGCCAATCGATTGGGATTACTAGATGACTATGATATTTACATAAAATCAGACAACTAAGAGGGTTTTTTTTTGTCCAAGTCGGCATAATATCGTTGTGCCATGTTATATACCGTCGGCAATTGGACGGCCGCCTTCAACGATAGCGACTGCTTCCAGGTGTGATTCACTTGTTAGAGAGAGAGAGAGAGAGAGAGAGAGAGAGAGAGAGAGAGAGAGAGAGAGAGAGAGAGAGTACTAATTAACCTTTCAAGAATACTAATTAATATCAAATGACCAATAAATGTCATTGAATAGGTATTTATCAACTTTATAGTAGGTTTTCAATAATTTTATAGTAGGTTTTTAATAGGATTTATAAGTGTAGGTATTTAATAGGATTTGGGATAATTTATTAGGTGGCCAGTGATTTGGTCAACAGACGACTGTGATGTTTACATAAAATCGAACGGCTAGCTAAGAGGGTTTTTTTTGTCCTAATTAGCACAACACCGTCGTGCCATGTTATATAGATACTAAAATGGAGCCCTCTCTACCTTTTTTTTTGAAAAGTCATAATTCTTCTCCCGTATGTGAATTCGACTCTCTTATAAATCCTATTAAAAACCGACTATAAAGAAGATACATACTCATTCAATGGCATTTAATGGTCATTTGATGTTAATTAGAAAAATCATTAGTACTCTCTCTCTCTCAAGTAAATCGAACTCATTCCAGATTGCACACTTCTTCGGACGACTGTGATACCGCTTGGGCAAAGTGGAATGCATCAAAGTCATCCGGGCATTGCTTGCGTTTCTTACTAGTAAAATTTTAAATGCACAGGTCACATGTGGAAACAGATGCACTTGCACAACATTCAAACATGTCATTAGAGGGCATAAGCGGTGCATGTCATGCATGCATGGGTGTCCTTTACATGATTTATTCTTTATTGTGACACTCCTAGCACGCGCGCGCGCGCACACACACACACACACACACAGAGAGAGAGAGAGAGAGAGAGAGAGAGAGAGAGAGAGAGAGAGAGAGAGAGAGAGAGAGAGAGAGAGAGAGGTGCTCGTATTTACTTTGGTATTATCTGTTGTGCCATCTCCGGTGGCTCCGTGATCGACAACATTGAAAGTAGGACGGGCCAACCACCGAGGGACGAAGGAGGCAACAAACCACAAGAAAATCAAGTTCTTAGAACCCTACACAAGAAATAACGAGGAACAAGTTAAAAAGGCATGTAATACCAACAAGAAAGATGAAACACCACAAGAAAGAAAGAAAGAAAAGAAACAATGGAAAAGTTTTCTCACCATGTTATCCATGAACTCAAAAAAGTTGGGTAGTAGTGATTTTATGAGTGGGTTGATACCATGCACACCCTTGTTTTGCCATCTAGATTTGGTAGGCGTGTGTGCATGAAATTGTCAGTGGGAGGGGTGTAACGGTAATTTCGAGAACATACATGCAACGGTGTAAGATGCAATTATAGAAATGTGGTTGTGGAATTAATTGTGGTATACTCCATAAATTTAGTATGGGTAAATTGCACTTTGCCCCCCTGAAGTTTAGCTCAAAAACACTTAACCCCCTTGTAGTTTACTTTGTTCCAAATCGATCCTAAAGTTTGAAATGCTTGCACAATATGCCTTTTGTCAACTACTTAATCTCCTCATTTGGTATTTTTTATGTGATCAAAACTGAATTGAAGGGGGAAATTTTAGTTTTTTAACTATAGGGGGGTAAGTGTTTTTTAGCTAAACTTCAGGGGGTACAATGTAATTTACCCATTTAGAATATATTGACGGTTATGATGGGATCTTGAGAGACCATCTGGATTTTTTATGTAAGGCCTGCTATTTCTCTGTTATGAGATATTGTCACGAGTAGAGACTGCTGCTGATGTTACACGAGTAGAGACTGCTGCAATAGCTGATGTTGCAATAGCTGATGTTACACGAGTAGAGACTGCTGCTGAATGTCAAGAGGCAAATGTTTTGCAAGTAGAGGCTACTGATGTCACGCAAGGTGAGGCTGATGCTGAGCGGCAAAAGGTAACTGTTACACAAGCAGAAAGTATAGCTAGCGAGGTGGGAGGGGTTCCGATTGTCCTCGATCACGCTAGTGGGAGTGGTATTTTTGCCGGCGGTACTAAGTATACTACTCGACGGAGCCGTCGAGAAGGAAGCCCCAGCCTTTCAATTCCTGCCATTCAACGAGTTCATCGAAAGAATTTGGCTCGGAAGGTAGCGGGATTATCGGATGATCCGGCGTCAGTTGTTCTGCAGGATTTCGGTGGTGAAGCTGGGGAGGTTACAGATCGAGCGGAGGAAGCAGGTGATGATCATCCCCTGGATTTCTTTGATCAGTACAAGCAACTGCCCCCCCATCTTGCCAGCCGACCGTCATTTCTTACCGTGCCGAATCCAACGATTGCGTTCCGAGATAAAGAATCTAGGCCAAAGGGACAATCTGATAGGGTTACGAGGAGTAGGGGGGCTAGCTAATGCGGTTAGATAGCTGCTGCTCTAGTTCACTGGTGTTATTGTCACTCTGATTTTAATCTTGAGTGTTGTGTATTTCCTCTAGTCCGGGGGCTACTCAGTCTGCTCCCCGTGCGATGAGGTAGGGGTTTCTTGTTTTTGTGGACTCTGGTCGTGTGGTCTGCTTGCTCATTCTGAGATAAGCCGTGTCTTGTAATTGTCTTTATTTTTTAGTAATAGATTAGTTTTTACCCTTCAAAAAAAAAAAAAAAAAATATTGTCACGGATTTTATATAACAAAGACCCACCAATGTAAACTCTTATACAACCCAATCCAAATAATGCAAATATTTTGAGGTTTTCTTCGTCTTCTTTCATTCTTATATTCCTTCTTCTTGCATTATTTCTTACCCATGTGGCATGGATATAGTTGAGCACTGGATTTCGAGAAGCCGATTCCATACTCGGAGCTCGGAAGTGTTAGGATAAAATGAGTCTCGATCGGGAATGATGCGAATCTTTTTTATATTGGCCTTTAGTAAGTTAATTAGATCTAAAGCAATGTAATCTAATACTTAATAAAATATAGGAATTTTTTGCATATAGGCCCCAGAAAATAGGCTATTTCATATTAACCCCTAGAAGACTTTATACCATCTTCAAGTTTTTTCCCAAACCTCAATTATAGCTCTTTTCGTCCAAATTTTGCTTTCAAACCTTCAGCAACTATAATCTATCAAAATGATACCATTTGTGCTCAAGAGCGACACTTTTTCATATTTCCATGAAGTTTTTTTTTTTTTTTTGGAGATCGACGGGTGTCCCGAAACATTTCGGGCAATGGCCCACTTCAGGCTCGGACAAATCCCTCTGGGAGTGAAGCCCGACCCACTTGGCAATTCCCACTTCACTCCTGGGTAAATAGAGGGGAGGAAGAGTTGAACCCACAACCTCATCACCAAAGCATCAGTTGCTTTGCCAACTCTCTTATCCCCTGGTGGGTTTCCATGGAGTTTCTTTTATGCTTGAATCACAATCAGAACCTAGTTTCTTGCATATTTGGAAGTGGGAATTGATCGAGAGACCATGTCCGGATTATAGGCTGTGCTTGGTTATGTTTTACCCTTTTTTGGGCCTTTTCGAACTCAACTCTTTGAATTTGTTACTTTATACTATGTATACTACTGCAAGTTATAAGGGATGCCATCTTTTCTCAAAAAAAAAAAAACTTCACTTTCTACATACTAATTGTGAAGTATAAGTGTTCAGTTTTGTAGGATGTATCATTTTCCAATCATTGGTCATGGTCCCCAAGTAGTTCGTGGCATGCATCCATCGGCACCACATCACACCATACTTTATTTTCATAAGTACATATGATGAATAAAACAAGATAAAATGCAAAAATTGGTACCAAGTTCCTATTTTAAACCAAGTTTTTTTTTTTTAGAGAGAGAAATAACATCCCAGAACGGGGAGGGGGTTAGGCAGACCCCAACATGTATATTAATAACCTAAACTCCCTAAACAACAGTGAATCAGCCAAGCACCACAACCCTACTCCTCGATCAAGAAATCGATGAACCCCCGGGTGTGGCCACAGGCCTACAAAACCCAAAAGCTAAGGGCTCCAAAAAACAGTGAGCCTACCTGCTTCTACAAAAACACAATCTAGAGATTTGGACACCTGTTTTGAACACTCTAGCATTGCGTTCTATCCAAATAGCCCATAGAAGGCCAACCACACTTCTGTCCCATTCCGGCCAAAGACTGTGTGCAACCTGAACCTGTCGCCAATCAGACCAAAGAGACTTAATAGAGGTAGGTAAGGCCACATCTAAGCGGAAGCAAGATAACAGTCATTTCCAGAGCCGGGTAATGTCCGGGCACAGTAAGAACAAATGGTCAATCGACTCATCCAAGGAACAAAACCGACAAATGGGGTCGACCACAAAACCACGACGTAGCAAACTATCCGTCGTAAGAGTACGACCGTGAAGTAGCTCCCAAAGGAACACTCTGATTCTAAGAGGGTAACCCACTTTCCAAATGAACTGAAAACCCCAATCCTGGAGGACACTATTTTGAACCAAGTTACCATGTTCAGAAGATGTTTTAAACCCACACTTCTTGTTCTAAAATTATAGAGTCATCACTCACCACATACAAGTCTTCTTCTTGGATTCATAATACATTTATTGCATCTTCTTCATTGATTTCCTCGTAAAATGCTTCCTCCCACATTTTCATTATCGTCAGAGTCTTCAACAATGATTCTGTTAGTGCAATGCGAGCAAAATGATCATTGAATTCCTTCATATTATCTTCCATGTTCATCTCTGTTAGATATTCTCACCCAAAAAACCGGGTTGTAAGGGGAGATCCACTAAGGATATATTAAGCGGGCGTTAGATGCCCCCTTTACCGATGTGAGACTAACCAGTGGACTTCCTCAACACCCCCCGCTCAAGTGGAGCACGCGGAGCGAGGCACAATCGGAAGAGGCCGCACCAGGAGGGAGACAATGAACTCAGCTCTGATACCATGTTAGATACCCTCACGCCCCAAAACCCATGTTGTAAGGGGAGGTCCACAGAGGGTATATGAAGCAGGCGTTAGGTGCCTTCTTTACCGATGTGGGACTAACCGGTGGACTTCCTCAACAATCTCGTTGTGTCTTAGATCAAGAAATATAGCATACCACATTATCATATAATCAACGGGTAACAATTGCTTACGAATCCACGATGAGATCTTTCATTGCCTTTTATCATACTATTGCATGCCCGTGCCTGTTGGCACTGCAGCGGGCCGTCTTCGGCGGTAATACACCTGAACGCTTTCTGCAAAAAAACTCTTTCGACGACAACACCGACATTCATAGGGACACCCATTTCCTTGCCCATGTTGATTGGCACGAAGCGGGCGCCTTCGGCGCAACCAACTCCCCTCCCCCCTATAATCGATCAATCACACTTGTACGCCTCTATTCGAACAAATTCTTCGAGATCGATCCGATGGTTTGGGGAGGCCGAAAATTCATGGGTTTATAGCTGTTGATGCGAACAATGATCACAGAATGAACGGTCAAGTTTAGTGCAGTTTAAATAGGCTGAGATTTTAGAGGTTTAATACAGTTTAAATGGGTCGAGGTTTGAAACCAAGGCGAGGAAGTTGGTTGACAAGGAAATAGAGATCATGCGTTGATTTTTGAATGAATGGTTAGATCTATTCGATTCATTTTTGTCCAGTCAGCTTGTCCTAGTAAGCTTCCGTTTTGTTTAGTCAGCACAAAACCGATGTGCCATGTTATATAGATTCTTCAACTCTTTTCCACTATGCGAGTGCACTTCCATTCATATTCATTTTCATGAAAAGTACCTTCCGAATTTCCAGAAGGATACTTGGAGAACAAAGAGATCTCAATACAAGTAGGAATCATAATCCATTAGAGAATCCTATTCTGAGTAGGTATCCTTGATATATTAGGAAAACCCATAGGCAAGGTCCGTAAATTCTGAATTTGAGTACGAGCAGGGTAAAAAATGAACTAGTTCAGTTGGCTCAGATTTAGTCAATTTGGCCAAAAATATTAAAACTCAAATATTCGAGTGTGATTCGGCTGATTTGTCTCGTTCGGACCCAAATCGGTCAAATCGGGTCTGATTCGACCCAGTTCGTCTTGGTTCGGATTCAATCAAATCTGATACAGCATATTTTGGGTGTTAAGGTGGGTGTTGATTCACATTGATTGAAATCCAAACCGGTTCCGATCCAATCGAACCTCGAATTAAGCATTTAGGACTCCTTATTGGATTTGAAACCCAATTTGTCTAAGGTATCCTAATGGAACTAGGAATTGTAAACTACTTCTAAAATAAATAGAATCAAGAGTAGGGATAGTAAATAAGCAACAAAAATTATTCCAAAGCTAAGAACAAAGGAAAACAAAGAACTTAATAGAAAAAACACTCCAAATTGGTCTCCAATTGACTACCTCGGTTTACTATTATGGTACTCAAGGCTCAGTAATGATGCTTCTGCATCAAGTCAGCATTTACATATAGCTCTGATACCATGTTAGATACCCTCATTTGGACTCTTGACGGGTCAATTCATTTCTGCCATTTAGAATCTTCAAGGATCATAATCAGATTGATTGGTTTTCCACCCATTAAGACTCCCATCAAGCAAAAAGGAGCTCGTCATGTTGAGTTCCCAATAAGCATCACTCTTCGACCCATTAAGACTCGTACTTCAAGACGATGCACCAACGGCCTCTTTGCCCGATAGTACTTTCTCTCTCCCATGTTGAAGAGGTTCCCTGCTCGAGTCCCAGTATGGACACCGTGGAGAAAACTTTCCCTCAAGATCATTTGTCAATCGCTTCTATAAGAGCTAGAGCACTTTTGTAGCAAAGTTATCGACTCAGGTTTCAAGTCGAACATTTACTATCTAAAGCAGCGAGCTCCAAAATATAGAACTAAGATGTAATTTTTTTGAGTTAAAGAATCAAATATAATATTTATCAAAAGCATAAGATAAAAGCAATAAGTTCTCTACCTTCTTATCTTTTTTTTTCTATTTTTTATTTTTCATCCTCTTATTATTTTTCTTCCTTCCTCCACCATAAGTGCCCCTACAACCTTTTATCAAGAGAAAAATAATAGGAGAGTCATGGAAAGGGAAACAAAAAAAAGAGGATTGTTTGTTAGTATTATAGTCCCACCTCGGTTGTGGTAACACAATGATGTGCGTTCTCCCTCTATATATAGAGAGGTAGTCTTATATAATGAGAGAGATAATTGAGATAATATATGGAGTTTTATTTTCTCCGAATCTACTATATACGTAACATGGTATCAGAGTCGGATTCCTCCCGGCCTTAGCCCTTCTCCCTCTCTCTCTCTCTCCCGGCCTTAGCCCTTCTCTCTCTCTCTCTCTCTCTCTCTCTCTCTCTCTCTCTCTCTCTCTCTCTCTCTCCGCCGGCAGATGGTCCGACCGGATCTGGGCCCGCACCTCCTGCTCCACTGACGCCTTTCGGGAGGGTTTTCTGCTCCCCTCCGGCCCGGCCGAGCGGCGTCCCCCAGCACCTGAGCTGAACACGGCACTGCGCCCGTCTCCGGCACCGGCCCCAGCCTTGCGCCGCACGGTCCGCTGCGCCCGTCTCTGGCGCTGCGCCCGGCCGCTGCGCCCGTCTCCGGCTGCGTCCCCCGGCCGAACACGCGCCCGGCCGAGTATCCCGCACCGAGTCCGAACTAAACGGTGCCTATCCCGCACCAGAAGCCTATCCCGTACCAGCGCCTATCCCGTACCAGTGCCTATCCCACACCAGTGCCTATCCCGTACCTGTGCCAATCCCACAACAGTGCCTATCCCGCACTGCTCTTCCTACCTGCGCTGCGCCTTGTAACTCATGGCCTTTTCTGATCAGTCCTCAGCCCAGTTCTCGGCGACACCTATCGAGCAGACAAGGGATTTCCTCCCAGTTTCTACGGACTTTCCTCTTGTGACAGTCGTGGATTGGACTGCGTGGTCGGCTACAGTCCGGAGTGTTTTGGATGGTCGTGCATTATACGGTCACCTTGACGGCTCAACTCCTGCTCCTACAGCAACCTCTCATCCCGTGGCCTCTGACTCTTGGAGTGTTCGTGACCGCCGCGTTGGTGCCTTTCTAGTTGCATCAGTCGATCGCTCTCTTCGTGCAGATCTTGTCACTTTCTCTACTGCGGCAGAGCTCTGGGCCCACCTTACTGAGCACTTTGTGGAACAAAGTGGGGCCCGCGAGTATCAGCTCTTATCTCAGGCCCAGTCTGCTCAGCAGGGAGAGCAGACCATTCAGCAGTTTCATATCCTTATGCGCGGCTATTGGCGTGAGCTCCAGGCCTTGGAGCCCCCTCTGTTGGAGGTATCCAGTGTCAGTACCTCCTGGCGTGAGTTACAGCTTTTTCGGGAACGGCGATAACTTTACCAATTTCTGATGGCTCTTCACCCTGAGTTCTCTCCTCTTGCGGGACAGCTAATTCATCGATATCCGCTTCCTCATCTCGATGCTGTCATCGCTGAGCTTCTTGCCGAGGAGACACGTCTGCGCACCGTGGCTGCACGTAGGGCACCTGTACCCTCTAGCTTTGAGGGGGTTTTAGTAGCCACTCACCCCCCGAAAATTCCTCCTTTTCGGGGTGGATCTCGTCCCGCCGGTCTGCCTGATACTCGGTGATGCACCCACTGTGGCAAGACGAGGCACACGATTGACTCCTGTTGGCTTCTCCACCCAGAGAAGCGTGCAAGTCCACCTCACCGTAATCGACCTGCGGCTGTCGTTGCTAGCACTACTATTCCTGCCCCCTCTTCTACCGCAACTACTACGACGGATCGCCTTCAGCGTCTCGAGATGCGTCTTGAGCAGCTCCTTCTACAGCCTACTGCTGGTCTTTCCGGCCCCCCCTCCGGTCTCTCTGCCTTCTCTGCCACCTCGGGTACCTTTGCACCTTGGATTATGGACTTTGGGGCCTCTCACCACATGACCCCTGACCACTCTATTCTTACTACATGTTCTCCCGCCCACCGCATTCCTCCGATCCACACTGCGGATGACTCTCTTCTAGCCATCTCGCAGACTGGGTCCATCACTTCAGGCTTTCTCTCTTTACCATTTGTTCTACATGCTCCTCAACTTCGCATGAACCTGATTTCTATTAGCAGCCTTTGTGATTCCGGTCTAACAGTTGTTTTCTCTCCCTCTTTTTGTGTTGTGCAGGATTCACGCTCGGGACAGAGGATTGGTGCTGCTCGTAGGGTTGGTGGCCTATATCACCTGGAGTATCTTTATTTACCTTCTGTCTCTCCTTCGGTCGTCTGTAGTGCTGTTTCTTCTGATGCCGACCTATGGCATCGGAGGCTAGGTCATGTGTCTGAACCTCGACTTAAAAGTCTTTTCCAATCTAGTGCTTTAGGTCGTGGTTCATTCTCTCGTCTTTCTTTTTGCACAGGATGTAAGTTGGCTAAGCATTTTGCTAGCCCCTTTTCTACCAGTTTGTCGCAGTCCTGTAATCCGTTTGATCTAGTGCACTCAGATATTTGGGGTCCTGCACCTCTTTCTTCTATGAATGGCTATTTTTACTATGTTAGCTTTATTGATGATTATTCTCGTTTTACATGGGTGTATCTCCTTCGTCAGCGTTCTGACATTCCCGATGTCTATCAGACCTTCACCACCATGGTTCATACTTAGTTTCATGCCCGTATTAAAACTTTTAGGTCCGATTGTGCTTGCGAATATCTCTCTTCTACAATGTGGTCTATCCTTCAGTCTCATGGGACTCTTTTCCAACAATCATGTCATCATACTCATGAGCAGAACGGTGTTGCAGAACGAAAGCATCATCATATTCTTGAGACAGCTCGTGCTCAGCTTATCTCCTCGTGCGTTCCTCGCACCTTCTGGGCAGAGGCCATTTTGACCTCTGTCAACCTTATTAACATCACCCCTTCCTTTGTCCTTGCAGGTGTTTCGCCTCATGAGCGTCTCTATGGCACTACTCCGGATTACAACATGTTGCGTACTTTTGGGTGCACATGTTTTGTCCTCCTTCCTTCTCATGAGCGTAACAAACTGCCAGCTAGGTCCACTAAGTGTGTACTCTTGGGCATCAGTTCTGAGCACAAGGGGTATCGTTGCTATGACCCCCTAGCTCATCGTCTTCGCATCTCTCGACATGTCACTTTTGTTGAACATGTTCCTTACTACTCTCTTGCATCTCAGGATCTCTCCTTCCTTGAGATGCCTCCTTCTCTTTCACGTTCTCCTCCTTTCTCCGCTCCTCCTCCTGCTCCTGCTCTTGAGTCTTTACCTCCTGCTCCCGTCGTCATCCCTGCTACACGTTTGAGTTCTTCATCTCATTCGGATCACACGTCTCCTAGGTCTGCTTATCCTCCATCCGACATTCCACATGTCCCGTCTTCGTCTGTCAGTGACTCCTCTGGTACTCCGTCCACTTCAAGCAGTCTACCTCTACTAAATGCGGATCCTCACAGTCTTACTCGCTACCCCCAGCATGAGCATCGCCCTCCCGACCGCTTTGGCTACTCCCCTGATTGCTTTGGTTTTGCAGCTGTCACTTCCTACTCGCCTCAGTTCGTTACCTACCTTACTGCCCTTCACACAGACAGAGAGCCTAGGTCTTATAGAGAGGCATTGCAGTACCCTGTGTGGCAACAGGCTATGGCTGAGGAGTTTCAGGCTTTTGCGCAGACTCAGATATGGGACGTTGTGCCTCTACCTCCTGATATCGCGCCCATCAGCTGCAAATGGGTCTTCAAGATCAAGCATTGCCCATATGGCTCTATTGACCGGTACAAAGCCCGTCTTGTTGCTCGCGGTTTCACTCAGGAGTATAGGATTGATTATGATGAGACGTTTGCTCCAGTAGCTCAGATGACCACTATTCGGACTCTTCTCGCTGTTGCTGCGGCTAGGGGTTGGCCCCTATTACAGATGGATGTGAAGAATACTTTTCTTCACGGTGATCTTTGAGGTTGTCTATATGCAGCCTCCTCCGGGCCGCAGCACACCTCCTTAGCATGTATGTCGTCTTCGTCGAGCTATCTATGGCCTCAAACAGGCTCCTCGTACCTGGTTTGAGCGTTTCCGTCGGGCAGTTACTGAAATCGGCTTTGTAGAGAGTTTTCAAGACCATTCTATGTTTGTGCGGACTTCCCCCCACGGCCGGGCCATCATCCTTCTCTATGTCGATGACATGATACTTACTGGTGATGACACCCGTGCCATAGCCTCCCTTCAGGAGCATCTTCGAAGTCAATTTCAGATGAAGGATCTGGGTCCTCTGCGTTATTTTCTTGGCCTGGAGGTTGCTAGGAGCACTAGGGGAATTCTGCTTTCTCAGCAGAAGTACACAGCTGACATTCTTGCTCGGGCTGCCCTATCTGATTGCCGTACAGTCAACACTCCTTTTGAACTTCATGTGAAACTCCGCCCTACTGATGGTGAGCCCCTCTCAGATCCTACCAGATACCGCGAGATAGTTGGTCAGCTCGTCTATCTCTGCATCACCAGACCGGATATTGCCCATGCTGTCAGTATTCTCAGCCAGTTTGTGGATGCCCCTCACTCTGTTCACTATGCTGCTCTTCTTCGGACTCTTAGGTACCTTCGTGGCACTATCACTCGGTCGCTTTTCTTCTCGTCATCCTCCTCTCTAGCTCTTCGTGCATACTCTGATGCCGACTGGGCATGGGACCCAACTACTCGGTGCTCAACTACTGGTTACTGCCTTTTTCTTGGTGACTCACTTATCTCCTGGAAGAGCAAGAAGTAGAAGGTGGTTTCTCTCTCTAGTACTGAGGCCGAGTTTCATGCCATGGCCACTGCTACAAAGGAGATCGTTCATCTCCGTCGTCTTCTTCGAGATCTTGGTGTTGATACCTCGGGTCCCACTGCTCTTCATTGTGACAACAAAAGTGCTATTCAGATTGTCAGTAATCCGGTGTTTCATGAGCGGACCAAGCACATTGAACTAGATTGTTATTTCTCCAGAGAGCAGTATGAGGCTGGGACCATCTCTTTGCCCTATGTCTCCTCGACGGAGCAGATTGCTGACTTATTCACGAAGTGTCATTCATCTCCTCGTTTCTGGTTTGTTATCCGCAAACTCTCAGTGGTTGACCCACCGTGAGTTTGAGGGGGGGTGTTAGTATTATAGTCCTACCTCGGTTGTGGTAACACAATGATGTGTGTTCTCCCTCTATATATAGAGAGGTAGTCTTATGTAATGAGAGAGATAATTGAGATAATATATGGAGTTTTATTTTCTCCGAATCTACTCTATACGTAACAAGGATAATGAAGATAACGGAAAGAAGAAGAGCAGAATGGGAAGGGGGTAAAGTAAAAGAAAACTATAACAGCTAAGAAATTCTCAAATTTCATTTGATACCCAAAAATCCGCGACCGGCTATATCTTCACAGTGGGTGGTCTGGCGGTTAACAAGCTTTAAAATCACGATATCGGTGGGCCTCAGACCAGTATGTATCGATACCAGCCGATATGAATCGATGCCGGTTGAGACCAAAAAACCCTAAAAATCAACAAAATGCAGGGAAAAAATTTGACATGAACAAGTTGGTAACAATTTTCTCTTCTTTTGTTATCTTCTATTAATTACAAATATTTTAAAATACCATCCCCCCGAAACGTCGTATAGATTTTTACTTCTATTGGAAATCAGCACATTAAACGAATCAGAAACAATTAAACTTCTTTTTGAAAGGGTGATAAAGGGAAACAGACCGGAAAGAGTAGAAGACAGCTAGCCATGGGGAATGCTGCAGACTTCTGTGGCTATTGAACCGCCAGGATTGAGACTGCCGCTTCACCACTGCCATGCCTTGCCCCCCCTCAACCTGCTTGAAGATAGGCTGGAGTGGTGGATCCCTTTAGAGAGAGAGAGAGAGAGAGAGAGAGAGAGAGAGAGAGAGAGAGAGAGAGAGAGTGTTGATAGGGTTTCAGTGAAGGGAGATGAAGAGCGAGAAGAAGAGGAGGCGGCAAGCAGTGTATGTTTTTAAATTTTTGGGTAAATTACACTTAACCCCCTTGTAGTTTATTTTGTAACAAATCGTTCCCTAAAGTTTGAAATGTTAGCACCATACCCCCTATCGTCAACTACTTAATTTTCTCATTTGGTAACTTTTATCTGATCAACTGAGTTGATTGGGCCAAAATGTAGTTTTTTTAACTATAGGGGGTTAAGTGTTTTTGCGACAAACTTCAGGGGGAGCAAAGTGTAATTTACCCATAAATTATTGGGTTAATTAATCCTCCACATGTCTTTATTTAAGCTAAAAGATACTGTGGGTGCAAAATCTGGCTAACGCCCTACAATGGGACCCGAAGCCCTGCTTGGGGCCCACAGGGATGACAGTGGGACCTGCAGTCCTGCCTAGGGCCCACGGAGACCACTATGGAACCCGTATCCCTACCTGAGGTCCACGAAGATGACAATGGGACTCACAGCCCTGCCTAGGGCCCACGGAGACGACGGTGGAACCCGCAGCCCCGCCTGGGGCCACGGAGGCGACAATGGGACCCGCAACCCTGCCTAGGGTCCACGAAGACGACAGTGGGACCTGCAGCCCTGACTGGGGCCCACGCATACTATCAGGGACCTGGTGAATCCCCTCCCGGATATTTACCAAAGCCCTAATATGTTGGAAAATATTCCCAGAATATTCCTTATAAACCAAAACTCTATAAATAGCCAATCCTGTAAAATAATCAAGATCCGGAATTCCAAACCAGAATCCTACTTTCTATTTTCCAGAGCCCCTCGAGCTTTTTGGTTTTCAGACTCCTTCTCCAGCCTCTGTCTACTTTTGACCCAGAGTAGCTCTACTATCATCAGGTGGGGCTTCTTCCTACCAGGAAGTACGAAATGCTTGGAGCCTTCCAATGAAACCTTCTGTCCTTTCTGCTGAAGAACATAGGCAAGTGTTCTTTGAGCCTAGTGTATTTGAGAGCAAAATAGTGGCGGTCTGCTCTCAAGTAGAATTAGACAAAACTGAAAGCTTCTGGATTCATTATATTGTGGGGTTTGTTATGGGGAAGCGGCCCTATTTTCCTCACCTCAAGGCCAGTGAAGCGATTATGGCAGCCTACGTGTGAGATGGGCATGTTCTTCTGTGAGAACAGGATTTTCTTCTTCAAATTTGACAACGCAAAGGATTGTTCCAGAATTTTGGAAGGAGGACCGTGGCACTTCCAAGGGCGACCCATTTGTCTTAAAGAAGTGGACTAGCGATCTCTATGTGGTCGGGAGTTATTGACTAGAATCCCGTTGTGGGTCAGATTCCCTAATCTACCGGATAAATTAACTTTGGTCCTTTGATGCCCTGTGCAGGATGGGGAGTGTTCTTGGCACCCCTATTGGGATGGACACCCCTACGGCAGCTGTAGTTGCGTACAAAGATGGTGGGAGGATGAACTACGCCAGGATTTGTGTGGAGGTAAATGTGGAGGAGGCTCTTCGTGATGAAGTTGAAGCGCGGACCAACACGGGTATTGTCCTCTCTATGCAAAAAGTCGAATATGATTGGAAGCCGACTCCTTGTCAAGCATGTCAATCTTTTGCCCACAATAAGAACGCTTGTTTGGCACACCCCAAGATTGCTTCCAGTTGGAGAAACCTTCCATGGCACCTGCTATGCAAAATCGGAAGCAATGGGTGCCAACTGGGAATACACTCCGGCATTGTGAGGTAGGGGCAACTGTTAAAGTTCCTTCATATACCTTGCATGATCCGTTGGCCACAAATCAGTGGATAAGCATGGGTTCTAAGTGCAAAGATAAGGGCCCAATGATCCCCAACGTTGCAAGGTGTGGGAGTGGTTCTCGGTTTGACGTGTTGGGGACAAGGGAAGGTGATGATTTTGATGATGTTAGTGGTGATGGTGCTGAAGTTGCAGCATTTACTGCTACTCGGGCTGCTAATGATGCTGGCACAGCTAAGGATATTGCTTTAGCTGATGTTACATTGGCCGTGGGTGCTGCAGCTAGTGGTCGGTGTAGCTCAGGGTGGAGCTGATGATGCTGCAAATGCTGTCAATGCTGTTCGTGTTGCAGCTGTAGCAGAAAAGGTAAATGCTGAAGTTGCTGTAATAGCTGATGTTACGAGAGTTGACAGTCGTGTTGAAGCTGTTGTTACGCATGCAGTGACTGCTGTTACACATGCTGAAGCTGATGCTATGCATTTAGAGGCTGATGTTACGTGAGGAGTTGCTGATGTTACGATACCTGGAGGCTCTGCTGATGCTGGTGTTCCACAACCTGGAGGTGACGTTATGCAACCAGAGGCTAACGTTAAGTGAGTAGAGGGTGCAGCTAGTGATGTCGGGAGACCGGTAGTGCTAGCTCTTGCTAGTGGAAGTGGGGCTTCCATGGAGAGATCCTTGACAAGGAAGACGAAGGTTAAGAGCTCTTACTCTCGTCTTCGAATTCCTACTCTTGAGTGTGCATCTTCTTCTCTTGGAGAGCAGCCTTTGAAAGCAATGGACATTTTGGGTCTTAAGCAATCGGAGGATGCGGGTGATGTTCCTCCTCCCCCGGACCCCTATGCTCAGTTCAAGAAATTGCCTCCTCATCTTGCCAACTGTCCCTTTTTGCTTACTCAGCCGAATCCAGCTCTTGAGGCCTCTTCCTGAGCAAAGGAGACTTGGCCTAAGGCTCCTTCAGACAGAGTCACATGGAGTAAGGGGGCTAGTTGAACCCATTTGTTAGTTTGTTGGTCTCTTTTTTAGCCTTTTGTTTGTGTGCAGGTTGGGTTGCGGGTAGCTACCATGCCGGTCTGCTACCCGCTTGCGGTGTGGATTGATGCTCACTTAGGTTAGTGTGTGGGTATCTTTCTAGTTAGGACTTAGGTGCCGATGTGTGGCCCTATTTGGTTTGGTGTCTTGCTTTCTCACCCAGAGATAAGCCAGGGTTTGGAACTATTCTTGTTTTCATTTATATATTCATTTTTTACCCCTCAAAAAAAAAAAAGGTTGCATCTTACCGCACGGAGACGAGACGTAGGCTTCGGCTGAACTCCATCATCACACCCTGTGTCAATTTTCTCTCTTTCTCTCTCTCTACTCTACAGTGTTAGCTTGACAGCCCGATCAACAAGCGACAGCTCAGCGCTTCAAAGCACGCCACATTCCGAAGGGTAAAACCTTCAATCAACTGTTGGAGGGGGATCACATATGACGGTCGAAATTCTGCCCCACAGTTTGGCGTCGTCTGTAGGATCTTTCCCTATCAACTTGCGACCTCCAGGCTTCCCAGCTTCTTCGACCAAGCAGCACCTATCGATTGCCCGAGCAATCCGTTTGTCTCCATCACTATAACAGAATGTCAAAGACATGACCTGTGGACCAGCTAGAGGGAAGCAATATACATCCAAACCCTCTGCATCCAACGACTTGCTCAATGAGTCATCGGTTCACAATGATTCTACACCCGGAGCAGTAACCTGTTGTTGATTCAAGGAGCCGGCAATCGGTTGATCGTGCCGCTCAGGCTCAACCTCGACTGTCGCCTCAACTTGCTGACACAACTCTTCAACGCCTAGGGAAAGCACATGCCCCACCCATCAACGACCCCTAGGTGACGTATCAAATCACGGCGGAGGGCTTCGAACTCCTCACTCTCATGAAGCAGAATATTGCCCTCATGGTTGATAGAGACTCCCTTCGATGGGTCACTATCAACGTGGGAGTCAACCTTCCATGGTCAGCCACCGACATCAATGATGGACCAGACATCCGCCGATTGGTCGACCAATCTCCTGCTTCTTCCAGATGATTCGTTGTTGATATCCCTCAACGATCACTCGAATCCCTCTCGAGATGACTCTCATGTATTCTTCCCAGGCCGACTATTTGGAAACGTCTCAAGAAATCTGCTCGCCATCCTGAATCTCTCGGCTCCGAGTCTTCCTCTAATCCCTGCATCGTAAAGGATGTCCGGAATGATGAACGCCACCTAAGGATCTATTAGCATTCCAATAACGACCAAGCCCTAGCTGGGCGTCGGGCGACGAAAGGAACTCTGACGCTCTCTCTGCCTCCTCTTCCTCTGAGATGCCTCTTCGACCAACGAGGTGATCGTCGGAACAATCACGCCTCTGAAGGGCCACTTCATTAGCAGATTCTCCGAGCCCAGTTTCCTCGAAGCTAGAGAGCTCCCGTTCTCCTCAGGTTCAACTGTCTAATGGGAGATCCGACGTTGCACGTCCTCTCCTTCAAGTAGGCGCTAATGCCATATGATATAACAACAATCATGTTTAATGTTGCACCTTTGCTGGCAGCCTAGACAACATGTCGCTCTATTGGTATCACAACTTTCTGACCAGCTCCGTGAGTTGGTTCAGAGATCTGGCAAACCTCTTCGTTCAACACTATCGGTTGAACCTCAAGCCAGAGAAGAAGCTGGATTCCCTCTATCGGCTCAAGATAGGATTGGATAAAACCCTCTGAGAGTTCACTCGGAGATTTCGGAACGAGCATGCTGCGCTCTTCAGGCGTTACCTCGACGATGAAGCCATCATGCTTGCATTTCAGAATGCTTTACGTTTTGACCTCCACATCTACAATGACCTCATCTACTATCCTCCTGCCTCCATTGGAGTGCTTTTCAATCGGATCCAGTGGGAGATTGAGGATAAGAACGATCAAGTCACACTTAAGAAATGTGACCTGAAGAAGCATTTTTCTGACAAAGTACCAACAAGATCAATAACTCAAGCTCACAACACTCAGGCTAAGAAATATGGAGCCTCCAAGAGTCCGAGACAGGCAGACGAT
Source organism: Chamaelirium japonicum (assembly GCA_947650365.1). Classification (NCBI taxonomy): domain Eukaryota; kingdom Viridiplantae; phylum Streptophyta; class Magnoliopsida; order Liliales; family Melanthiaceae; genus Chamaelirium; species Chamaelirium japonicum. The sequence continues at coordinate 55,944,514 of OX393560.1, forward strand.
CGATCTGTAGAGCCTCAGAAGACCACGGATGCCAGAGGGAAGCAGTCCATTGACCGATCAGAGTAGAAGGCTGCCGACTATCAACAACTCGGAAGTTCGCTCATCTGAAATCCACGATGTAACATCTCCCGAGTTATCAATGAAATGACAACTGCTTCAAATTCTATATATATATATATATATATATATATATATATATATATATATATATATATATATATATATATATATATATATATATATATATATATATATATATATATATATATATATATATATATATATATATATATATATATATGAGAGCGGGACTTTGTGTGCCCATATATTAAAGGTTTGAATGTATGCTCCTCTATTAACATACATAGAGGTTTTTAAATTTACTAATTTTTTTTGTTGAAAATATCTATGTTGAGATGATCATCCTTACAAAAAACTAGCAAATTCTGAAACCTTTAAGCATTTCAAATAACCTCATCAAATTAACGATTGAAATGGACAGACGATACAACTTCTATCATTTTGATGCATCTAGAGGTTTCATAATTTGTTGATTTTTGGTGAGGGTGATCATCTTGCTATAGATAGCATGTCCACCAAAAATCAACAAATTCTGAAACATTTAGGCCCATCAAAATGTTAGAAGCTTTATCTACCATCCATTCAACCGTAAATTTGATGAGTTTATTTAAAATGCTT